>WNMW01000084.1:0-266475 GCA_009819605.1 Sterna hirundo
TTCTATATTGGCCCATACTGGTCCGTACTGGTCCATACTGGTCCGTACTGGTTTATACTGGTCCGTACTGGTCCATACTGGTCCGTACTGGGCAGGGGGAACGTGCGGCGCATGGACGCCGCGGAGCGGCTGAACGCGGCGCTGGGGGAGCGCTCGGGGGGGGCCCGGCTGGTGCTGCTCGACCTGCCCCCCCCCCCCCCCCCCCCCGCGGGGCCCGGCCCCCCGAGAGCTGTATCCCCCCCCCCCGGAAGTGGGGCGGAGGCGGGGCGGAAGTGGGGAGGAAGTGGGGATAAAGGGGGCGGAAGTGGGGATAAATGGGGCGGAAATGGGATAAATAAGGCGGAAATGGGGGGGAAGTGGGGCGGAAGTGGGGCGGAAGTGGGATAAAGGGGGCGGAAGTGGGGAGGAACGGGGCGGAAGGGGGATAAAAGGGGCGGAAGTGGGGCGGAAGTGGGGAGGAATGGGGCGGAAGTGGGATAAAGGGGGCGGAAGTGTGGCGGAAGTGGGGAGGAACGGGGCGGAAGGGGGATAAAAGGAGCGGAAGTGGGGCGGAAGTGGGGAGGAATGGGGCGGAAGTGGGATAAAGGGGGCGGAAGTGTGGCGGAAGTGGGGAGGAACGGGGCGGAAGTGGGGAGGAACGGGGCAGAAGTGGGGAGGAACGGGGCGGAAGTGGGATAAAGGGGGCAGAAGTGGGGCGGAAATGGGGCGGAAATGGGGGAAGTGGGGCGGAAATGGGACAGAAACGGGATAAATAGGGCGGAAATGGTGGGAAGTGGGGCGGAAGTGGGGCGGAAATGGGGGAAGTGGGGCGGAAATGGGGCAGAAATGGGATAAATAGGGCGGAAATGGGGGGAAGTGGGGCGGAAGTGGGGCGGAAATGGGATAAATGCGGCGGAAATGGGGGGAAGTGGGGCGGAAGTGGGGCGGAAACGGGATAAATGGGGCGGAAGTGGGGCAGAAATGGCATAAATGGGGCGGAAGCGGGGCGGAAATGGGGCGGAATGGGGCGGAAATAGGATAAATGGGGCGGAAATGGGGGGAAGTGGGACGGAAATGGGATAAGTGGGGCGGAAATGGGGGAAGTGGGGCGGAAATGGGATAAATGGGGCGGAAGTGGGGATAAATGGGGAGGAAATGGGGAGAAGTGGGGGAAGTGGGGCGGAAATGGGATAAATGGGGCGGAAATGGGGAGAAATCGGAGGAAGTGGGGCGGAAATGGAGCGGGAATGGGGTAATGGGGCGGAAATTGGGACAAACGGGGAGGAAGTGGGGAGAAGTGGGGGGAAGTGGGGCGGAAATGGGGCGGAAATGGGAGAAATGGGGCGGGAAATGGGGGGAAATGGGGCAGGAATGGGGAGGAATGGGGCGGAAATGGGAGAAATGGGGCGGGAAATGGGGAAATGGGGCGGGAAATGGGGCGGAAGTGGGGAGGAATGGGGCGGAAATGGGAGAAATGGGGCGGAAATTGGGGGAAAGGGGGCGGAAATTGGGGGAAAGGGGGCGGATGTGGGGCGGAAATGGGAGAAATGGGGCGGAAGTGGGGGGGGAAGTGGGGCAGGTGGGGCTCAGTTGTGGGTCAGGGCCTTGACGTGGGTCAGACCTGGAGTTCGTGGAGGTGCTGACGGAGGGGCTGGGGCCGGTGCTGCTGGTGCGGGGGGGCGACGAGGAACCCCCCAGCCCCTGAGCCCACCAGTACGGACCAGTACGGACCAGTACGGACCAGGACGCTGCCCACCTGCCCCACAGCTCTCCCAGCCCCGCCCCAGGACGGGCCCAGTGCTCCCAGTATGGGCCCTGAGGCTCCCAGCGCCACCAGTATGGCTCCCAGTAAAGGCCCCAGTGCTCCCAGTATGGGCCCTGAGGCTCCCAATGCCACCAGTATGGCTCCCAGCGCTCCCAGTAAAGGCTCCAGTGCTCCCAGTATGAACCCAGAGCTTCCCAGTGCCACCAGTATGGCTCTTAGTGCTCCCAGTAAAGGCCCCAGTGCTCCCAGTATGGGCCCTGAGGCTCCCAGTGCCACCAGTATGGCTCCCAATGCTCCCAGTAAAGGCCTCAGTGCTCCCAGTATGGACCCAGAGGCTCCCAGTGCCACGAGTATGGCTCCCAGCGCTCCCAGTAAAGGCCCCAGTGCTCCCAGTATGAACCCAGAGCCTCCCAGTGCCACCAGTATGGCTCCCAGTGCTCCCAGTGAAGGCCTCAGTGCTCCCAGTATGGACCCAGAGGCTCCCAGCGCCACCAGTATGGCCCCAGTGCTCCCAGTAAAGGCCCCAACGCTCCCAGTAAAGGCCCCAGTGCTCCCAGTATGGACCCTGAGGCTCCCAGCGCTCCCAGTAAAGGCCCCAGCGCTCCCAGTAAAGGCCCCAGTGCTCCCAGCGCTCCCAGTAAAGGCCCCAGCGCTCCCAGTAAAGGCCCCAGTGCTCCCAGTATGGGCCCTGAGGCTCCCAGTGCCACCAGTATGGCTCCCAGCACTCCCAGTAAAGGCTCCAGCGCTCCCAGTATGGGCCCTGAGGCTCCCAGTGCCACACGTATGGCTCCCAGCGCTCCCAGTAAAGGCTCCAGTGCTCCCAGTATGAACCCAGAGCCTCCCAGTGCCACCAGTATGGCTCCCAGCGCTCCCAGTAAAGGCCCCAGTGCTCCCAGTATGGACCCTGAGGCTCCCAGCGCCACCAGTATGGCCCCAGTGCTCCCAGTAAAGGCCCCAACGCTCCCAGTAAAGGCCCCAGTGCTCCCAGTATGGACCCTGAGGCTCCCAGCGCTCCCAGTAAAGGCCCCAGCGCTCCCAGTAAAGGCCCCAGTGCTCCCAGTATGGACCCCGGCATGGGACCCTGCCCTTGTGCACATCAATGAATAAAGGTTTCCCGCCTCCTCCACGGCCCCCGAGTGTTTCGGCTCCGTGGGGCTGGGGGGGCGGTGGTGGGGGAGAGGGGGGCTCCGTGGGGCTGGGGGGGGGCTGGGGCAGCCTTTTGGGGACAGACTCCCCCCTTTTGGGGCTCCCGGTCGCTTTCTGCCGCCGCTCTCCCGGTCATCAGTGGGATTTCCCGCCGTTCTCCCATTCATCAATGGGATTTCCCGCCATTCTCCAGTTCATCAATGGGATTTCCCGCCACTTTCCCTCCCATTCATCAATGGGTTTTCCCGCCACTCTCCCATTCATCAATGGGATTTCCCGCCATTCTCGAGTTCACCAATGAGATTTCCCGCCACTCCCCCATTCATCAATGGGATTTCCCGCCACTTTCCCATTCATCAATAGATTTCCCGCCGCTCTCCAGTTCATCAATGGGATTTCCCGCTGCTCTCCCATTCATCAATGAGATTTACCGCCACTCCCCCATTCATCAATGGGATTTCCCGCCACTTTCCCATTCATCAATGGGATTTCCCGCCATTCTCCAGTTCATCAATGGGATTTCCCGCCGCTCTCCAGTTCATCAATGGGATTTCCCGCCACTCTCCCATTCATCAATGGGATTTCCCGCCACTTTCCCATTCATCAATGGGATTTCCCGTCGCTCTCCAGTTTATCAATGGGATTTCCCGCCATTCTCCAGTTTATCAATGGGATTTCCCGCCACTTTCCCATTCATCAGTGGGATTTCCTGCCACTCCCCCATTCATCAATGGGATTTCCCGCCACTTCCCATTCATCAATGGGATTTCCCGCCACTTTCCCTCCGATTCATCAATGGGATTTCCCGCCACTTTCCGTCCGATTCATCAATGGGATTTCCCGCCATTCTCCAGTTCATCAATGAGATTTCCCGCCACTCACCAGTTTATCAATGGGATTTCCCGCCACTTTCCCTCCCATTCATCAATGGGATTTCCCGCCACTCCCTCATTCATCAATGGGATTTCCCGCCACTCCCCCATTCATCAATGGGATTTCCCGCCATTCTCCAGTTCATCAATGGGATTTCCCGCCGCTCAGTGCTCCGGGGCGTGTCTCTACGGCACTTTCCTCCCCCGGGACCCCCAAGTGCCCCCTCAGGCCCCCGGAACGCGGCTTTAGTGCATTGAGCACCCCCCCCTCCCACCCCCCCTCCCACCCCCCCCACACCCCCCCCGCCCCCGGCCTGTTCTCGCCCCCCAACAGCCCCAGTGTCCCCCCGGCCTTCCCGTATCCCCCTGGTGCCCCCCTGACACCCAGTATCCTCCAGTGCCCCCAGTAACCCCCAGTGCCCCCACTGACCCCCAGTAGCCCCAGCACCCCTCCCAGTAGCCCCCAGTAGCCCCAGTAGCCCCTGCATCCCCCCCCCAGTACCCCCAGTGCCCCCCCCATTACCCCCAGTGCCCCCCCAGTACCTCTCCCAGTACCCCCAGTACATCCCAGTACTGGGTAAGGGGGGGGACACACCTCAGGTGTGGGGCACACTGGCCATGGGGGGCACTTGGGGGGGGTCCAGGCCTGGGGGGGGCGGGGGGGGGGGCCTGTGGGGCAGCCCCAGGCGTCCGGGAAGGTTCCAGATGTCCTGGAGAACCTCAAGAATCCCGGAAGAGCCGTTTTGGGTCAAATTGGGTTGGAAATGGGAATGGGGGGGGGGGGGTTGGGGGGTGATTGAGGTTCTCGAGGTGGCGGCCAATCAGGAGAGAGCGAGGGGGGGAGGTCCTTGCGTTGCCATTGGCCGAGGGAGCAGGGCCCCCGTTGGCCACCAGGGGGCGACCCAGCGCCGGGGGGGGGCGGGGGGGGCGGGGACACGACGCCCAGGGTCCGCGTGACCCCATTGACCCCTCCCCCCCCCCATTTTGGGGTAAAATCCCGCCATTGAGGGGAATTTTTTTTGGCGGGGGTGGGGGGGTGGGGGGAAACCGGAGTTAAATCGGGTCGAAAAACGCAAATTTGGGGGGCGGGCGGGGCCGCGGTTGAGCAACGGGGCGGAACGGGGCGGAAAAGGGCGGTTTTTGTACCAAAATAGCAAAAAATGGCGGTTTTCGGCGGCGAGGAGGGGGAAGGGGGGGGGGAACCTTTTCGGGGAGGAAACGGGCAAATTGTGGGTTTCGGCCCAAAACAGGGGGTTTTGGGGTCTTTTAATGTGTAGAAATGGTTTTTTTTTTTTCGCAAAGCGGGCGATTTTTGCCCCAAAACGAGGATTTTTAGGGCAGAGAAATGGCGGGTTTTGGGCAGAAAAGTGGAGATTTTGGGGGGCGCAAAAGCGGAGATTTTTTTTTGGACGAGAAAAAAAAAATAAAAATCCAGATTTCGGCAGCGCGAAAGCGCGGAGTTTTTGAGCGGAAAAGTCACGATTTTGGGGGCGTCAAAGGGTTTCAAGGATGAAAATGACGATTTTTCGCAGCCCCCAAAACCAAGGGGTTTTTTTTGGGGTGAAAACGTCGAGATTTGTGGAGGGGAAAAGTCAGGGGTTTGGGGGGGCACAAAAGCGATGATTTTTGGAGCAGGTCAAGGATTTTGGGGGGAAACGCCGGTATTTTTGAGGACACAAGAATTACGGATTTTTCGACGGCCAAGCGGCGATTTTGGGGTAAAATTGCGAAGATTTGGGGCAAAAACCCCAAGATTTTTGGAGCGTAAAAGTCAAGGTTTTTCGGACGCAAACTTCAAGGTTTTTGGGGTGAAAAAGGCCAGATTTGCGCATTTGGGTTGGATTTCTCGGCAAAAAAAGGCAAGTTTTGGGGGTCGAGGGGGGAATTTGTGTCAAATGTCACGTTTTGGGGCAAAAATCTGTCATTTTTCCCTGTTTTTTGTGGGGAAAAAAGGGAGTTTGGGTTCAGGGCGAAGGCGGAAATGGGTTGTTTTTTGCAGAACGGTGCCTGGTTTGGGGGAAAAAAGGAGGATTTTGGGTTTAAAATGACAAGAAAAGAAGAAAATGTGGGGTTATTTTTCCTATAAAATGTGTGGTTTTTTTGCCTTAAAATGTGTGGTTTTGCCTTAAAATGCGTGCGCTTGCCGAAAAACGCGTATTCTTGTCGCGAAAGGTGTATTTTTGCCTGAAAATGCGTATTTTTAGCGGAAAATGGGTGGTTTTGCCGTAAAGTGGGGGGGGGGGGGGGAAGGCTGTGTGATAAAATGTGGGGTTTGGCCAAAAACTGCGTCTTTTTTTGTGCCATAAAATGCCTTTTTTTTTTTTTTTTTTGGCCTCTAAAAGTGCTTCTTTTGCCGTAAATTGGTGGGTTTCGCCTTAAAATGGGGTGGGTTTTTTTTTTTTTTTTGCCAAAAAAAATGGGGTTTTTTGGCCATAAAATGGGGGTCTCTTTTTGCCGTAAAACGAGGAAGTTTTTGCCGTCGAAGACGGCTCCTAAAAATCGAGGTTTTTTAACTCAAAATTAGGGGGGGCTTTTGCCTCAAAAGGAGGCGGTTTTGCCTCAAAACGAGGGTCTTTTTTGGTCCTAAAATGAAGTTTTTTTCTCTTAAAACGAGGGCTTTTTTTTTGCCCAGAAAAAGAGGTTTTTTCCGACCTTAAAATGAGGGCGCTTTTTTTTCCCCAAAATTGAGGTTTTTAAACCTTGAAATGACGTTTTTTAACTTTAAAGTGTGGACTTTTTAACCATAAAATTAACTTTTTTTTACCGTAAAGTGAGGATTTCTCCCCCCCCCCCCCCCCCAAAATGCTTCTTTTGTGCCATAAAAATCCCTCTTTTGCCCTATTTTTTGCCGTAAAACGTGCGGGTTTTGCCCCAAAGTGAGGAATTTTTTAGCCTGAAAATGACGGTTTTTTCCCCATAAGGGTTTTATTTTACCCTAAAATAAGGTTTTTTTTTACCATCAAACGTGTGGTTTTTACCTTAAAATTCGTATTATTTTACCCTAAAACGAGGAGAGTTTTTTACCGTAAAATGCTTCTTTTGCCATGTTTATTTTTGCCACAAAATTGCTTTTTTTTTTCCATAAAATTTAGGTTTTTTACATAAAAAGAGGTGGGTTTTTTTTTCCATAAAAGAGGATTTTTTCCCCCATAAAATCTGGGGACGGTTGTCTAAAAAAATGGGGAGTTTTTTGAGCCAAAAAAATACACTTTTTTCACCTAAAATACTTCTTTTCCCGCGGTTCTTTTTGGGCGACGAAATTAAGAAGGTTTTTGCCGTAAAACGAGGAATTTTGGCCAAAAAATTGGGTGGGTTTTGGAGGTTTTGGTGGTTTTTTTTTTTTCTCCCATAATTTGATGGGTTTTAAACCAGAAAATAAGGATTATTTTTAACCCTAAAATAAGGAGGTTTTTTTGCCATAAAATAAATGTTTTTTCCCTTAAAACGAGGGTGGGTTTTTTTTGCCTTAAAATGCAGGTTTTTAACCATAAAATGAGTATTTTTTTAAACCCGTAAAATCAGGTCAATTTTTGTCCTCCAAAAAATGCGGAATTTTTGCCTTAAAACGAAGAATTATTTTCGCCTTTTTTTTTTTTTTTTGCCCCAAAATCGCAGAGTTTTTGCCATAAAATGGGGGATTTTTTTACCGAGGATTTTGCACCGTTAAATGGGGATTTTTTTTACCTTCAAATGAGGTTTTTTACCTTAAAATTAAGGTTTTTTATTTAAGGGGGGAGGGGGGTGTTGCCGTAAAACGGGCTTTTTCCCCTCGATAAAATGAGCGTTTTCTTTACCATAAAACGAGTTTTTCCCCCCATAAAATGACGGTTTTTTTCTTTGCCGTAAAACGATGGGTTTTTAACCATAAAAATGAAGTTTTTTTACCTTAAAACGAGGCCTTTTTTTTGTTTTGTGTGTTTTTTTGCCACAAAATGAAGGCGTTTTCCCCTTAAAACGCGCATTTTTTTTTTTCCCTTCGTCACAAAACGAGACTTTTTTTTTTTTTTTGGCCGGAAAACGCGGCTTTTCCCACCTTTATTTTGTCAGAAAGAAAAAGCGCGATTTTTTTTTTCACCCTAAAAGAAGGAAATTTTTCATTTATTTATTTTATTTTTTTTTTTCGCCAGAAACTGGAACATTTTTGCCACAAATCGGAGCGTTTTTTTCCCTCGTCGATTAAGAGACATTTGCCCCAAAAATGCCTTTTTTTTTTCCCCCAACCCCCCAAACCCGCGATTTTTTTGGGGCGCGGAGGCGACCGAGCAGCTTTTGGGGACAAACCCCCCGAATTTTTTTTTTGGGGGGGGAGAAGCGCAAAAAGGGGCAAAAGTAGCGATTTTTCACCGCGGGCGCCTTCGGCGGCAGAAACGAGGCGGAAAAAGGGGATTTTTAGGGCCGGAGTCGGCGGAAACGAAGGCGGGGGGGGGGGGGGGTCGCGCGGGGAGGGCAAATAATGGTCGAATGTGGCGGGTTTGCCCTAAATCGGCGGGTTTTGGGGAGAAAAGGGGTAGCCCCACCCAGTGGACCTGGTGGCCACCTCCATGGACCTGGTGGCCCCCTGGGTAGACCTGGTGGCCACCTCCATGGACCTGGTGGCCCCCTGGGTAGACCTGGTGGCCACCTCCATGGACCTGGTGGTCCGCTGGGTAGACCTGGTGGCCACCTCCATGGACCTGGTGGTCCCCTGGGTAGACCTGGTGGCCACTTCCCTGGTTAGACCTGGTGGCCACCTCCATGGACCTGGTGGCCCCTTGGGTAGACCTGGTGGCCATCTCCTCCACGGGTAGACCTGGTGGCCATCTCCATGGACCTGGTGGTCCCCTGGGTAGACCTGGTGGCCAGTTTCCCCATGGGTAGACCTGGTGGCCACCTCCATGGACCTGGTGGTCCCCTGGGTAGACCTGGTGGCCATCTCCTCCATGGGTAGACCTGGTGGCCACCTCCATGGACCTGGTGGCCCCCTGGGTAGACCTGGTGGCCAGTTTCCCCTTGGGTAGACCTGGTGGCCACCTCCATGGACCTGGTGGTCCCCTGGGTAGACCCAGTGGCCAGCGCCCCCCCCCCCCCCCCGAGGTTGCCCAGCTGGCTCGTGTTCCCCCCCCCCCAACTGCCGCCCGCCATCCACCCCCCCCTCCCCGCCCCCCAAGTAGCCCTGGTGGCCCGTCCCCCCCCCACCCCGGTGGCTCCTCTTCGGTCACCATCCCCCCCCCCCCCCTTCCTTTCCCACCCCACCCCCCCCCGGGTGCCACCTCGAGGCCCCGCGTGACGCCCGCGTCCCATGGGGCGGGGGGGGGGGTGGGGGGGTGGGGCAGGGACAGGAAACATCTGCCACCTCCACCCCCTCCCCCCCCCCAACACCTGCCGGCGCCTCGGTGGCCTCTGGGGCCAAGCGTGTGCCCCCGGACACGCGTGTAGATCCGTGTAACGGCCTCTCCCTCCACACGTGGACCCTGTTCTCCTCCCCCGGACACGTGTGGATCCATGTAAGATCCTCCCTGGACACGCGTGTATCCGTGTAACGGCTTCTCCCTACACGCGTGGACCCTGTTCTCCTCCCCCGGACATGCGTGGATCCGTGTAATGGCTTCTCCCTACACGCGTGGACCCCATTCTCCTCCCCCGGACACGTGTGGATCCATGTAAGATCCTCCCTGGACACGCGTGGATCCGTGTAACGGCCTCTCCCTACACGCGGGGACCCTGTTCTCCTCCCCTGGACACGCGTGGATCCGTGTAACATCCTTCCCAGACACGCGTGGATCCGTGTAACGGCTTCTCCCTACACGTGTGGACCCTCTTCTCCTCCCCGGACACACGGGTGGATCCGTGTAACGGCCTCCCCATGCACACGTGGACCCTGTTCTCCTCCCCTGGACACGCGTGGATCCGTGTAACATCCTTCCCAGACACGCGTGGATCCGTGTAACGGCTTCTCCCTACACGTGTGGACCCTCTTCTCCTCCCCGGACACACGGGTGGATCCGTGTAACGGCCTCTCCCTACACGTGGGGACCCTGTTCTCCTCCCCCGGACACGTGTGGATCCATGTAAGATCCTCCCTGGACACGCGTGGATCCGTGTAACGGCCTCTCCCTACACGCGTGGACCCTGTTCTCCTCCCCTGGACACGTGTGGATCCGTGTAAGATCCTCCCTGGACACGCGTGTATCCGTGTAACGGCTTCTCCCTACACGTGTGGACCCTGTTCTCCTCCCCGGACACGCGTGGATCCGTGTAACATCCTCCCCGGACACGTGTGGATCCGTGTAACGGCCTCCCCGGACACACGTGGACCCTGTTCTCCTCCCCCGGACACGTGTGGATCCATGTAAGATCCTCCCTGGACACGCGTGGATCCGTGTAACGGCCTCTCCCTACACGTGTGGACCCTGTTCTCCTCCCCCGGACACGCGTGGATCCGTGTAACGGCTTCTCCCTACACATGTGGACCCTGTTCTCCTCCCTGGACACGCGTGTTATCCGTGTAACATCCTCCCTGGACACACGTGGACCCCGTTCTCCTCCCCCTGGACACGTGTGGATCCGTGTAACATCCTCCCCGGACACGCGTGTTATCCGTGTAACGGCCTCTCCCTACACGTGTGGACCCCGTTCTCCTCCCCCCGGCCACGCCTGGATCCGTGTAACGTCCCCCCGTCCCCCCCCAACCCGCACACGCGTGGAGACCCCCTTCTCCTCCCCGGCCACGCGTGGCTCCGTGCACCCCCTCCCCCCTCCCCCCCCCCCCATTTCCCCATCCCCCACCCCCCCGGAGGGGGGGGGGGGGCGGGTTTCGTTGTCACTGGGTGCGAGTGGCCGATGGGGGAGGTGTCCCCTCGCGGTGGGGGGGGGGGGTGTAGGGGGTGTCACCTGGAGGTGGGGGGCGGGGGGAGGGGACACGGGGGGGGGGACACGCCCCCTTAGACCACGCGCTGGATGACGTTCTTGTAGTCGGGGGCGGGGCCTTGCTTGAGCTGGATGACGGTGGAGAGGAGCCACTTGACCTGCGGGGGGGGGGGGCCGGGGTGGGGGGTGGGGGGACATGGGGGGGGGGGGACACACGACGGGGCGCGGTCAAGGGCGTGGCACCTGAGGGGCCGCCGCCACCACGACGTCCACCCGTCTCTCCCCCAGCCCCGTGGGGCCGCCCCATCTCCATCCATGGGGCCTCCAACATCTCCATCTATGGGTCCCCCCCCTCTCCTTCCCCCCCCCTCCATCCATGGGGCTTCCAGATCTCCATCCGTGGGGCCTCCAACATCTCCATCTATGGGTCCCCCACCTCTCCTTCCCCTCCCTCCATCCGTGGGGCCTCCAGATCTCCATCCATGGGGCCTCCAACATCTCCATCTATGGGTCCCCCACCTCTCCTTCCCCTCCCTCCATCCATGGGGCCTCCCCATCTCCATCCATGGGGCCTCCAACATCTCCATCCCCCCCTTCCATCCATGGGTCCTCCAGATCTCCTCCTCCCCCTCCATCCATGGGGCCTCCAACATCTCCATCTATGGGTCCCCCACCTCTCCTTCCCCCCCCTCCATCCATGGGGCCTCCCCATCTCCATCCATGGGGCCTCCAACATCTCCATCCCCCCCTTCCATCCATGGGTCCTACAGATCTCCTCCTCCCCCTCCATCCATGGGGCCTCCAACATCTCCATCTATGGGTCCTCCACCTCTCCTTCCCCTCCCTCCATCCATGGGGCCTCCAGATCTCCATCCATGGGGCCTCCAACATCTCCATCTATGGGTCCCCCACCTCTCCTTCCCCTCCCTCCATCCATGGGTCCCCCTGATCTCCATCCATGGGGCCTCCAACATCTCCATCCATGGGGCCTCCAGCTCTCCTTCCCCCCCCCCCCGGTCCCACCATCCCCGCGGAAGCCCACCTTGAAGAGGGTGACGGTGGCGCTGTAGCAGACGCTGAGGAGGAAGAGGGTGATGAAGACGGCGATGGTGTCCCAGGGCCCGTTGGACTTCTCGGGGTCCACGTGGCAGAAGTCTTCAGGGAGGCTGAACTCTGGGGGGGGGGGTGGGGTGGGGGGGTGGGAGGAGAGAGAGGAGGAAGAGGGTCAGAATCTGTCCCTCTGCCCATCCTGGTGTCTTCTCCATCCATCTCCATCCATCTCCATCCATCCATCTCCATCCACCTCCATCCATCTCCATCCATCTCCATCCTTCTCCATCCATCCATCTCCATCCATCTCCATCCATCTCCATCCATCCGTCTCCATCCATCTCCATCCATCTCCGTCCTCCTCCATCCATCCATCCATCTCCATCCATCTCCATCCATCCATCTCCATCCATCTCCATCCATCTCCGTCCTCCATCCATCCATCCATCCATCCATCCATCCATCCATCTCCAGCCATATCTCCACCTCCCCCCCTCCGTCCCCACGTGTCTCCCTCTCCGTGGGTTCTCCTCCCACCCGTTGCCCCCGAGGAGGAGGAGGAACCTCCCCTTCCTCTCCATCCATCCATCCATCCATCCGTCCGTCCGTCCGTCCCACCATCCCTCTGTCGATCCGTGCCTGCATCCGTCCTTCCCTCATCTGGTGTCTCCCCATCCAACCATCCATCATCCATCCATCCATCCATGTCTGGTGTCCCTCCAGCCATCGGATGTCTCCCCATCCATCCATCCATCCCTCCATCCATCATCCATCCATCCATCCATCCATCCATCCATCCATCATCCATCCATCCATGTCTGGTGTCCCTCCAGCCATCGGATGTCTCCCCATCCATCCATCCCTCCATCCCTCCATCCATCCATCACCCAACCATCGGATGTCTCCCCATCCATCCCTCCATCTATCCATCCGGTGTCTCTCCATCCATCCATCCATCCATCCATCCATCCATCCATCCATCCAACCAACCATCCCTCTGTCCATCATCTGGTGTCTCCCCATCCCTCCATCCATCCATCATCTGGTGTCTCCCCATCCATCCATCCCTCCATCCATCCCTCCATCCCTCCATCCATCCATCCCTCCATCCATCCATCCATCCCTCCATCCATCCATCCACCCACCATGTTTGGTGTCTCCCCATCCATCCAACCATCCCTCTATCCATCCATCTGGTCTCTCCCCATCCATCCGTCCACCATATTTGATGTCTCCATCCATCCATCCATCCATCTGTCCATCCATCATGTTTGATGTCTCCCCATCCACCCATCCATCCATCCATCCCTCCATCCATCCCTCCATCCATCCCTCCATCCGTCTGGTGTCTCCCCATCCATCCCTCCATCCATCCATCCATCTGGTGTCTCCCCATCCATCCATCCTTCCTTCCACCCATCCATCCATCCATCCATCCGTCTGGTGTCTCCCCATCCATCCATCCATCCATCCAACCATCCACCCATCCATCCTTCCTTCCACCCATCCCTCCATCCATCCATCCATCTGGTGTCTCCCCATCCATCCATCCATCCATCCGTCCATCCATCCATCCATCCATCCATCCGTCTGGTGTCTCCCCATCCATCCATCCATCCATCCATCCATCCAACCATCCACCCATCCATCCATCCATCCATCCGTCTGGTGTCTCCCCATCCATCCATCCATCCATCCATCCATCCATCCAACCATCCACCCATCCATCCTTCCTTCCTTCCATCCATCCATCCATCCTTCCTTCCATCCATCCATCCATCCATCCATCCAACCATCCACCCATCCATCCTTCCTTCCTTCCATCCATCCATCCATCCTTCCTTCCATCCATCCATCCCTCCATCCATCCCTCCGTCCATCCATCCATCCATCCCTCCATCCATCCCTCCGTCCATCCATCCATCCATCCCTCCATCCATCATGTTTGATGTCTCTCCACCCAACCATCCATCCATCCATCCGCCCACCCGCCCGCCATGTTTGGTGCCTCTCCATCCATCCAACCATCCGTCTGGTGTCTCCCCATCCACCCATCCATCCATCCATCCATCCATCCAACCATCCATCCGTCCGTCCATCCATCCATCCATCCGTCTGGTGTCTCCCCATCCATCCATCCATCCATCCGTCCATCCATCCAACCATCCGTCTGGTGTCTCCCCATCCATCCATC
Organism: Sterna hirundo; assembly: GCA_009819605.1. NCBI lineage: Eukaryota > Metazoa > Chordata > Aves > Charadriiformes > Laridae > Sterna > Sterna hirundo. The sequence continues at coordinate 13,853 of WNMW01000084.1, forward strand.
CATCTGGTGTCCTCCATCATCCAACCATCTGGTGTCTCCCCATCCATCCATCCATCCATCCATCCATCCATCCATCCATCCATCCGTCCGGTGTCTCCCCATCCATCCATCCACCATATTTGATGTCTCCATCCACCCACCATGTTTGATGTCTCCCCATCCATCCATCCATCCATCCGTCATCCATCCATCCATGCCTGGTGTCCATCCATCCATCCATCCAACCAACCATCCGTCTGGTGTCTCCCCATCCATCCCTCCATCCATCCATCCATCCATCCATCCCTCCATCCATCCATCCATCCCTCCATCCATCCCTCCATCCATCCATCCATCCATCCATCCACCATATTTGGTGTCTCCCCATCCATCCATCCATCCATCCATCCATCCATCCATCCATCCACCATGTTTGATGTCTCTCCATCCATCCATCCATCCATCCATCCATCCGTCCATCCACCATATTTGGTGTCTCCCCATCCATCCATCCATCCATCCATCCATCCATCCACCATATTTGGTGTCTCCCCATCCATCCATCCATCCATCCATCCATCCAACCATCCGTCTGGTGTCTCCCCATCCATCCCTCCATCCATCCATCCATCCATCCATCCCTCCATCCATCCATCCATCCCTCCATCCATCCCTCCATCCATCCATCCATCCATCCACCATATTTGGTGTCTCCCCATCCATCCATCCATCCATCCATCCATCCATCCATCCATCCATCCATCCATCCACCATGTTTGATGTCTCTCCATCCATCCATCCATCCATCCATCCATCCGTCCATCCACCATATTTGGTGTCTCCCCATCCATCCATCCATCCATCCATCCATCCATCCACCATATTTGGTGTCTCCCCATCCATCCATCCATCCATCCATCCACCATATTTGGTGTCTCCCCATCCATCCATCCATCCATCCATCCACCATATTTGGTGTCTCTCCATCCATCCATCCATCCCTCCATCCACCCACCATGTTTGATGTCTCTCCATCCATCCATCCATCCATCCATCCCTCCGTCCATCACCCCCACCCCACCTCACCCCCCCGCCCCACGGCGCTCACAGCCAGACGCCAACCTGACTTCTTCTCCTTTATTCACCCCCACCCACGAACGCTCGGAAGGGTGGGGTCGGGGGTCGGGGCTGGGGTCGGAGGTGGGAAAAGGACCGAGCCGGGGCCGCCGCCGCCTCCCTTTATTTTTTACCCGGGTTCTTGTTGATGCTCCGTTGGATGAACTTCATGGGCAGGCCCTCGTGGACCACCATGCAGACGTAGGTGGTGCCCCGGTTCCAGTCCTCCCTCTTGACGGCCAAGCGGCTGTAGAGGAAGTAGGAGGCGTCCCCCCCTTTCTCCTTGACGGGGGGGACCACGTCGGAGGCGCCGGGTTCCAGGGTCTCCTGGTTCTTCTGCCACTCCACCGAGACGTCCTCCGGGTAGAAGCCCCTCACCAGGCAGGTCAGGCTGAGGGTCTCCCGGTTGCCGCTCACCTCCTCGGCGGGGGGGCCCAGCAGGTAGACGCTGGGGGTCAGGCGCTTGCCTATGGGGCGGTGGGGGGGGGAAGAAGGAGAGGGAGGGGTGTGAGGAAGTGTGGGGGGAAAATGGGGCGGGGGGGGTGAAGGAATGGGGCGAGCGGGGAGGAAACGGCGGGGGGGGGGAAGTGGGGTGGGGAGGGGAGGAAGTGACGGGGGGGGAGGGGAAGGAATGGGGGGGAGGGGAAGAAATGATGGGGGGGAGGGGAAGAAATGGTGGGGGGGAAGTGGGGTGGGGAGCGGAGGAAACGGGGGGGATGTGGGGTGGGGAGGGGAGGAAACGGGGGGCGAATTGGGTTGGGGGGGGTGTGAGGGAATGGGGTGGGGGGGGAAGAAACGGGGGGGACGTGGGGTGGGGGGGGAGGGAATGGGGTGGGGAGGGGAAGAAACGGGGGGGGGACGTGGGGCGGGGGGACGGCGAGGGAATGGGGCTCGCGGGGAGGAGACGGGGTGGGGAGGGGAAGAAATGGGGGGGGATGTGGGGCGGGGGGGGGAAGAAATGTGGGGGATGTGGGGCGGGGAGGGGAGGAAATGGGGGGGGACGGGGTAGGGGGGGGAGCTATGGGGCGGAGGGTGATGAACGGGGGGGGAGGAAGGGGGAAAGTGGGGCGGGGGAGAAGGGCGACGTCGTGGGGTTGGGTTGGGTCGGGGACGGGGACGGGGAGGGAAAGGGCGGGTATGCAAATGGGATGCAAATGAGGAGGGGGTGGTGGCCCCGCCCCCTACCGGGCTTCTTGCTGATGCTGCGGCTGAGGGGGGAGGGGAGCTCCTGGTGGTGGACGGTGCAGGTGAAGGTGTCGCCGCTCTCCCAGTCGCGGGTGGAGACGGGGACCTCGCTGGTGGCCGTGAAGGTGCCGTTGAACTGGGCCTGGAGGCGGAGGGGGAGGGGCCGGAGGGTCCCCCCCAAGCGGCGGGTCCAAGTGACCACCAAGTCGTCGCTGGGCAAACTGGTGGCCAGGCAGCGGAGGGTGGGGTTCTGGGAGACGTAGAGCTCCGAGGGGGAAGGGGGGAGGACGAAGACGCGGATGTTGGTGGCGTCGGCGGGGGCGCCTGTGGGGGGGGGAAGGGGGAAAGGAAGGGGGGGGGAGGTGACGCCTCTGGCCCCACAGCAACCCCCCCTCCCCACGGAGGTGCCACCACCCCCAAAGCAACGTGGGGTCAAGCCCATGGAGGTGGCGCCACCCCCAAAGTAGGGTCGGTTCAACCCTATGGAGATGCCACCACCCGAAGAAACTTGGGGGGCAACCCCAGGGAGGTGCCGCCACCTCCAGAGCCACGTGGGGTCAAGCCAAGGTGGGGGGGAGACCCCCAAAGCCACGTGGGGTCAACCCCATGGAGGTGCCACCACCCGAAGACACGCGGGGTCAACCCCACGGAGATGCCACCACCCCCAGAGCCACGTGGGGTCAACCCCATGGAGGTGCCGCCTCCCAAATCAATGTGGGGTCAACCCCATGGAGGGGCCACCACCCCCAAAGTCAGGTCGGTTCAACCCCATGGAGATGCCACCACCCTCAAAGCCATGTGGGGTCAACCCCATGGAGGTGCCACCACCCCCAGAGCCACGTGGGGGCAACCCCATGGAGATGCCACCACCCAAATCGACGTGGGGTCAACCCCATGGAGGTGCCACCAACCCCCAGAGCCACGTGGGGTCAACCCCATGGAGATGCCACCACCCGAAGACACACGGGGTCAACCCCATGGAGGTGCCACCCCCCAAATCGACGTGGGGGGAACCCCCTGGAGGTGCCACCACCCCCAAAGTCGGGTCGGTCCAACCCCGTGGAGATGCCACCACCCGAATCAACGAGGGAGGGGAGAACCTCCATGGAGGCGCCACCACCCGAAGCCAGGTGGGGTCAACCCCATGGAGATGCCACCACCCGAAGCCACCTCGGGGGGTGGGAGGGAACCCCCCGGAGATGCCACCCCCCCCCCCCCCCCAACTCACTGAGGCACTTGTGAGCGGTGACCTCCTGCCGGCTGCCCGAGGCCGGGTGGGTGACCCTGCAGCTGTAGGTCTTCTCCTGCCACTCCTCCAAGGAGACGTTGAGGTGGGAGCCGGTGCGGAAGGTGGCGCCGGCGGCTTCGGGCGTCGTCGGTTCCGGGCTGGGGGAGGGGGTCAAGGGACGACCGTCCTCCAGCCACTCCAAGGTCACCTGGGCCGGGGCGAAGGCGGTGACGAGGCAGGCGAGGTGGACGCCCCGGGGGTCGCAGGCGTGGAGGACGTCAACGGTGGGGGCCTTGATGGTCCCGGTCGGAACTGGGGGGGAGAGAGGGGACAAGGTGACGTGGGGGCGACCCCCCCGCCACCGCCTGGCCACCGTGGTGCCACCACGGTGACCCCCACCACCACCTCTTGGCCACCGCCACGGTGACCCCCACCACCACCTCTTGGCCACCGCCATGGTGACCCCACCACCACCTCTTGGCCACCACCACGGTGACCCCACCACCACCTCCTGGCCACCACCATGGTGACCCCACCACCTCCTGGCCACCACCATGGTGACCCCATCACCACCTCTTGGCCACCACCATGGTGACCCCACCACCACCTCTTGGCCACCGCCATGGTGACCCTGCCACCACCTCTTGGCCACCACCGCGGTGACCTGGCCACCTCCTGGCCACCACCATGGTGACCCCATCACCACCTCCTGGCCACCACCACGGTGACCCCCCCACCACCTCCTGGCCACCGCCATGGTGACCCCACCACCACCTCTTGGCCACCGCCACGGTGACCCAACCACCACCTCTTGGCCACCGCCACGGTGACCCCACCACCTCTTGGCCACCGCCATGGTGACCCCACCACCACCTCTTGGCCACCACCACGGTGACCCAACCACCACCTCTTGGCCACCACCGTGGTGACCCGGCCACCCTCACGTCCCACCCCCCCGCCCCGTGTCCCCCCCCCACCCCCCCCGTGTCCCCACCACCCCCATGTCCCCACCACCACCATGACACCACTCATGGTGCCACCATGGTGACCCCGCCACCTCCTGGCCACCACCATGGTGATCCGGCCACCGTCACGTCCCCCCCCTCCGTGTCCCCGTTTCCCCCCCCATGTCCCTTCCACGTCCCCACCCACGTCCCCCCCCGTGTCCCCACCCATGTCCCCACCACCATCATGGCCCCGCCACCACCATGGTGCCACCATGGTGACCCCGCCACCTCTTGGCCACCACCATGGGTGACCCGGCCACCCTCATGTCCCCCCCCTCTGTGTCCCCCCCCCCGTGTCCCTTCCACATCCCCACCCATGTCCCCAACCATGTCCCCACCACCATCATGACTCTGCCACTACCACGGTGCCACTCATGGTGCCACCGCCATGGTGACCCCACCACCTCTTGGCCACCACCATGGGTGACCCGGCCACTGTCACGTCCCCCCCCCCGTGTCCCCCCCCCCATGTCCCTTCCATGTCCCCACCCATGTCCCTGCCACCACCACGACCCTGCCACCACCATGACCCTGCCACCACCATGGTGCCACCGCCATGGTGTCCCCACCACCTCCTGGCCACCACCATGGGTGACCCGGCCACCGTCACGTCCCCGTGTCCCCCCCCCCTCCGCCGTGTCCCCCCCCAAAATGTCCCCTCATGTTTCACCTGGGACGCTCTTGCTGAAGCTGGAGGGCGGGTGCTGGACGGTGCAGCTGAGGGGACCGGAGACGTCGCGGGTGACGCTGAACTGGCTGCTCGTCACGTAGAATCCCGAAGATTTCCGGAGGGCCGGGAACGTGCGGGCGACGCCGGAGGAGGAGGAGGCCCCGTCCCACGTCACCGTCACCGGTTCGGGCAAGTAATCGGCGGCCAAACAAGCCACCGGGGGGGGGAGGGAGGAGGTGGCACCCCCCGAACAGGCCACCAAGGGGAAGACTTTGGGGGACGTCGGGCCACCTGGGGGGGGGGGGGGAGAAGAAAGGGGGAGTTGGGGACACCCAACAGCACCCAAAGGTGTCCCAAGGGCTCCCCAACGGCAGCCCAACGGCACCTCGAGGTGTCCCAAGGGCACCCCAAGGGCACCCCGAGGACCCGACGGCACCCAAAGGTGTCCCAAGGGCACCCCAACGGCACCCCAAGGACCCGACGGCACCCCGAGGTGTCCCAAGAGCACCCAAAGGTGCCCCAAGAGCACCCCAACGGCAGCCCAAGGACCCGACGGCACCCAAAGGTGCCCCAAGGGCTCCCCAATGGCGCCCCGAGGACCCAACGGCACCCCAAGGTGTCTCAAGAGCACCCAAAGGTGTCCCAAGGGCACCCCAAGGGCACCCCGAGGACCCGACGGCACCCCGAGGTGTCCCAAGAGCACCCCAAGGACCCGACGGCACCTCGAGCTGCCCCAAGAGCACCCCAAGGTGTCCCAGGAGCACCCCGAGGACCCAACGGCACCCCAAGGTATCCCAAGGGCACCCCAAGGGCACCTCGAGGACCCAATGGCACCTCGAGGTCCCCCAAGAGCACCCCAAGGGCACCCCAAAGACCCAACGGCGGCACCTCGAGGTGTCCCAACGGCACCCAAAGGTGTCCCAAGGGCACCCCAAGGGCACCTCGAGGTGTCCCAAGAGCACCCCAAGGGCACTCCGAGGACCCAACGGCACCCAAAGGTGTCCCAAGGGCACCCCAAAGACCCAACGGCACCTCGAGGTGTCCCAAGGGCACCCAAAGGTGTCCCAAGGGCACCCCAAGGGCACCCCGAGGAACCAACGGCACCCAAAGGTGTCCCAAGAGCACCCCAAGGGCACCCCAAGAGCACCCCAAGGGCACCCCAAGGGCACCCCAAAGACCCAACGGCACCTCGAGGTGTCCCAAGAGCACCCCAAGGGCACCCCGAGGACCCAACAGCACCCAAAGGTGTCCCAAGGGCACCCCAACGGCAGCCCAAGGACCCAACGGCACCTCGAGGTGTCCCAAGGGCACCCAGAGGTGTCCCAAGGGCACCCCAATGGCACCCCAAAGACCCAAAGGCACCCCGAGGTGTCCCAAGAGCACCCTAAGAGCACCCCGAGGACCCAACGGCACCTCGAGGTGCCCCAAGGGCACCCCAAGGGGTCCTCAGGGCACCCCGAGGACCCGACGGCACCCAAAGGTGTCCCAAGGGCTCCCCAACGGCACCTCGAGGACCCAACAGCACCCCAAGGTGTCCCAAGGGCACCCGAAGGGCACCCCAAGGACCCAAGAGCACCTCGAGGTGTCCCAAGAGCACCCAAAGGTGTCCCAAGGGCTCCCCAACGGCACCCCAAGGGCACCCCAAGGACCCAACGGCACCCCAAGGTGTCCCAAGAGCACCCCAAAGGCACCCCAAGGACCCAATGGCACCTCGAGGTCCCCCAAGAGCACCCCAAGGGCACCCCGAGGACCCAACGGCACCCAAAGGTGTCCCAAGGGCTCCCCAATGGCGCCCCAAGGACCCAACGGCATCCCGAGGTGTCTCAAGAGCACCCAAAGGTGTCCCAAGGGCACCCCAAGGGCACCCCAAGGACCCGACGGCACCCAGAGGTGTCCCAAGGGCACCCCAACGGCAGCCCAAGGACCCAACGGCACCTCGAGGTGCCCCAAGAGCACCCAAAGGTGTCCCAGGAGCACCCCGAGGACCCACCGGCACCCCAAGGTGTCCCAAGGGCCCCCCAAGGGCACCCCAAGGACCCAAGGGCACCTCGAGGTCCCCCAAGAGCACCCCAAGGGCACCCCAAAGACCCAAAGGCACCCCGAGGTGTCCCAAGGGCACCCCAAGGACCCAACGGCACCTCGACGTCCTCCAAGAGCACCCCAAGGGCACCCCGAGGACCCGACGGCACCCAAAGGTGTCCCAAGGGCTCCCCAACGGCACCCCAAGGGCACCCCGAGGACCCAACAGCACCCCAAGGTGTCCCAAGAGCACCCAAAGGTGTCCCAAGAGCACCCCAAGGGCACCCCAAGGACCCAACGGCACCCAAAGGTCCCCCAAGAGCACCCCAGCGCACCCTCATTGACTCCTGCCCCACAGGGACCCCCTGACCCATAGGGACCCCCCGCCCCACCTACGCTGCCTCCTGCCCTATAGGGATCCCCCTGCTCCATAGGGATCCCCCTGCCCCACAGGAACCCCACACTACAGCTCAGCTCCCCCTGCCCCATAGGGACCCCCTGCCCCACCTACGCTACCTCCTGCCCTATAGGGACCCCTGCCCCACAGGGACCCCCTGCCCCACCTCAGCTACCTCCTGCCCTATAGGTGGCTCCCTGCCCCACAGGAACCCCACACTACAGCTCAGCTCCCCCTGCCCTATAGGGAGCCCCTGCCCCACAGGGAGCCCCTGCCCCACCTCAGCTACCTCCTGCCCTATAGGGACCCCCCTGCCCCATAGGGACCCCACACTACAGCTCAGCTACCTGCTGCCCCATAGGGACCCCTGCCCCACAGGGACCCCCTGCCCCACCTCAGCTACCTCCTGCCCCAAAGGGACCCCCTGCCCCATAGGAAGCCCCTGCCCCACCTACGCTGCCTCCTGCCCTATAGGTGGCTCCCTGCCCCACAGGAACCCCACACTACAGCTCAGCTGCCCCCTGCCCCATAGGGACCCCCTGCCCAACAGGGAGCCCCTACCCCACCTACGCTACCTCCTGCCCCATAGGGACCCCCCCTGCCCCATAGGGACCCCTTACTACAGCTCAGCTACCTGCTGCCCTATAGGGATCCCCTGCCCCATAGGGACCCCACACTGCAGCTCAGCTCCTCCTGCCCCATAGAAACCTGTACTGCAGCTCAGCTGCCCCCTGCCCCATAGGGACCCCCTGCCCCACCTACGCTGCCTCCTGCCCTATAGGTGGCTCCCTGCCCCACAGGAACCCCACACTACAGCTCAGCTCCCCCTGCCCCATAGGGACCCCTGCCCCATAGGGACCCCCTGTGCCAGCCTAGCTCCTCCCTGCCCCATAGAAACCTACACTGCAGCTCAGCTCCCCCTGCCCCATAGGGACCCCCTGCCCCACCTACGCTACCTCCTGCCCTATAGGGACCCCCTGCCCCATAGGGACCCCTTGCCCCACCTACGCTGCCTCCTGCCCTATAGGTGGCTCCCTGCCCCACAGGAACCCCACACTACAGCTCAGCTGCCCTCTGCCCCATAGGGACCCCCTGCCCCATAGGGAGCCCCTACCCCACCTCAGCTACCTCCTGCCCCATAGGGACCCCACACTACAGCTCAGCTACCTCCTGCCCTATAGGGACCCCCTGCCCCATAGGGACCCCCTGCCCCACCTACGCTACCTCCTGCCCTATAGGGACCCCCCTGCCCCATAGGGACCCCACACTACAGCTCAGCTACCTGCTGCCCTATAGGGACCCCTGCCCCATAGGGAGCCCCTGCCCCACCTCAGCTACCCCCTGCCCTATAGGGACCCCCTGCCCCATAGGGACCCCCTGTGCCAGCCTAGCTCCTCCCTGCCCCATAGAAACCTACACTGCAGCTCAGCTCCCCCTGCCCCATAGGGACCCCCTGCCCCACCTCAGCTACCCCCTGCCCCATAGGGACCCCCTGCCCCATAGGGACCCCCTGCCCCACCTATGCTGCCTCCTGCCCTATAGGTGGCTCCCTGCCCCACAGGGACCCCATACTACAGCTCAGCTCCCCCTGCCCCATAGGGACCCCCTGCCCCATAGGAATCCCCTGCCCCATCCCTACCCTATAGAACCCCCCCATTCCTGCCCCATAGGGACCCTCCTGCCCCATAGGGACTATCCTGCCCCATAAGGAGCCCATATTCCACCTCTGCCCCATAGGGATCCCTCCTGCTCCATAGGGACCCCCTGCCCCATAGGGACCGCCCTGCCCATAAGGAGCCCATCTTCCACCTCTGCCCCATAGGGGACCCCCTTGCCCCATAGAACCCCCTCCTGCCCCACACCTCCCAGCCCCATAGCAAAGAGGACCCAGGCGTCTGGCCCTACCTGGGCGGATGCGTCTCCAGGCCCTCTGCCCCACGGCGACCCCTCTCCTGCCCCACGGCGACCGCTCTCCTGCCCCATAGCCGCGGCGTGGAGCCCTCGCTCTTCTGCCCCACGGCTCCCTGGGAGATGATGCAACCGGGCCCCACCCCCACCCCCCAACTTCCCCTTTCCCGCCCCATAGCGCCCAGGGGAGCGCCCAGCGCCCTCGGCAGCCCCATAGCGCCCCACAGAGCCCCACAGCGCCCCACAGCAACCCATTGCCCCCCATAATGCCCTGCGCCCCATAGCGCCCCATAGCACCTCGTGGTCCCCCATAGTGCCCCATAGCACCCTATAGCACCCCATAGGACCCCATTGCACCCCATAGAGCCCCGTAGCGCCCCATTGACCCCCATAGCACCCTGCACCCCATAGCAACCCATAGCACCTCATGGTGCCCCACAGCGCCCCATAGCACCCCATGGCTCCCTGTACCCCCTAGAGCCCCATAGCGCCCCATTGACCCCCATAGCGCCGCCCCATAGCACCCTGCACCCCATAGCGCCCCATAGCACCTCATGGTGCCCCACAGCGCCCCATAGCACCCCATGGCTCCCTGTACCCCCTAGAGCCCCATAGCGCCCCACTGACCCCCATAGCGCCGCCCCATAGCACCCTGTACCCCATAGCACCCCATAGCACCCCATGGCTCCCTGTACCCCCTAGAGCCCCATAGCGCCCCATTGACCCCCATAGCGCCGCCCCATAGCACCCTGCACCCCATAGCGCCCCATAGCACCTCATGGTGCCCCACAGCGCCCCATAGCACCCCATGGCTCCCTGTACCCCGTAGAGCCCCATAGCGCCCCACTGACCCCCATAGCGCCGCCCCATAGCACCCTACACCCCATAGCGCCCCATAGCACCTCATGGCCCCCCATGGCGCCCTATAGGACCCCCCCCCCCGGGGACTCCACCGCCGCCCCATAGCTCCCCATTGCCCCCCATAGCGCCCTATAGGACCCCCCCTGGGACTCCACCGCCGCCCCATAGCGCCCCATTGCCCCCCATAGCGCCCCACAGCTCCCTACAGCACCCTGCGCCCCATAGCGCCCCACAGCGCCCCACAGCAGAACACAGGCCGAGTCTCCCCCGGGGGCGGAGGCCGAGGGGTTTATTGCTGGGGGGGGGGGGGGATGTGGGGCCGCCCCACATTTTGGGGTGAAAAAGGGGGTTTTTGGGGGGCAGAGGGCGGTGGGGGGGGTGGGGGGGGCCCTACACCCCCATCCCGGGGCCCCCCCCGTGGGGCGGAGCCTCGGCGGAGGTGGAGGACGGTGGAGAAGAGCCACTTGACCTGGGGTGGGGACAAGGGCGGGGGGGACACCGGTGACACCGGGGTGGTGGCATCTCCCCAGGGTTCCTCCTCCACCCCCCAAGTGACACCGGGGTGGTGGCATCTCCCCGGGGTTCCTCCTCCGCCCCCCAAGTGACATTGGGGTGGTGGCATCTCCCCAGGGTTCCTCCAAAGGGAGACGTCCCCACGGAAGGCCACCTCGAAGGGGGTGACATCGGGGTGGTGGCATCTCCCCAGGGTTCCTCCTCCGCCCCCCAAGTGACACCGGGGTGGTGGCATCTCCCCAGGGTTCCTCCAAAGGGAGACGTCCCCACGGAAGGCCACCTCGAAGGGGGTGACGTTGGGGTGGTGGCATCTCCCCAGGGTTCCTCCTGCGCCCCCCAAGTGGCACCGGGGTGGTGGCATCTCCCCAGGGTTCCTCCTCCGCCCCCCAAGTGACACCGGGGTGGTGGCATCTCCCCAGGGTTCCTCCAAAGGGAGACGTCCCCACGGAAGGCCACCTCGAAGGGGGTGACATCGGGGTGGTGGCATCTCCCCAGGGTTCCTCCTCCGCCCCCCAAGTGACACCGGGGTGGTGGCATCTCCCCAGGGTTCCTCCTCCGCCCCCCAAGTGACACCGGGGTGGTGGCATCTCCCCAGGGTTCCTCCTCCGCCCCCCAAGTGACACCGGGGTGGTGGCATCTCCCCAAGGTTCCTCCTCCGCCCCCCAAGTGACACCGGGGTGGTGGCATCTCCCCAGGGTTCCTCCTCCACCCCCCAAGTGACACCGGGGTGGTGGCATCTCCCCAGGGTTCCTCCAAAGGGAGACGTCCCCACGGAAGGCCACCTCGAAGGGGGTGACGTTGGGGTGGTGGCATCTCCCCAGGGTTCCTCCTCCGCCCCCCAAGTGACATCGGGGTGGTGGCATCTCCCCAGGGTTCCTCCTCCGCCCCCCAAGTGACACCGGGGTGGTGGCATCTCCCCAAGGTTCCTCCTGCGCCCCCCAAGTGACACCGGGGTGGTGGCATCTCCCCAGGGTTCCTCCTGCGCCCCCCAAGTGACACCGGGGTGGTGGCATCTCCCCAAGGTTCCTCCTCCGCCCCCCAAGTGACACCGGGGTGGTGGCATCTCCCCAAGGTTCCTCCTCCGCCCCCCAAGTGACACCGGGGTGGTGGCATCTCCCCAAGGTTCCTCCTCCGCCCCCCAAGTGACACCGGGGTGGTGGCACCTCCCCAAGGTTCCTCCTCCGCCCCCCAAGTGACACCGGGGTGGTGGCATCTCCCCAGGGTTCCTCCAAAGGGAGACGTCCCCACGGAAGGCCACCTCGAAGGGGGTGACGTTGGGGTGGTGGCATCTCCCCAGGGTTCCTCCTCCGCCCCCCAAGTGACACCGGGGTGGTGGCATCTCCCCAGGGTTCCTCCTGCGCCCCCCAAGTGACACCGGGGTGGTGGCATCTCCCCAGGGTTCCTCCTCTGCCCCCCAAGTGACATTGGGGTGGTGGCATCTCCCCAGGGTTCCTCCAAAGGGAGACGTCCCCACGGAAGGCCACCTCGAAGAGGGTGACATCGGGGTGGTGGCATCTCCCCAAGGTTCCTCCTCAACCTCCCCCAGGTGACACCGGGGTGGTGGCATCTCCCCAGGGTTCCTCCCCCCCCCCACCCCAACCCCCCAAAAGGGGGGACGTCCCCACGGAAGCCCACCTTGAAGAGGGTGACGGTGGCGCTGTAGCAGACGCTGAGGAGGAAGAGGGTGACGAAGAGGGCGATGGTGGCCCAGAGACCTTCCAGCTCCTTGTCGTTGTCCTCCCAGGAGGTCTCGGCCGAGAGGTCCAACCCTGGGGCAGGAGAAAGGAGGGGAGGGGGGTGGGTGGGTCAGGTGGTGGGGGGTGGGTCCTCCTCGGCTTCTGGAGAACTTCAGCCTCCATCCATCCGTCCACCCTGGTGGTCTCCGTCCCACCATCCCACCATCCATCCATCCATCCATCCATCCCACCATCTTCTGGAGGCCTCAACCGACCTTCTCTCCAGCCATCCCACCATCTCTGGGGACCTCCAGCGACCTCCTCTCCATCCATCCCACCATCCGTGTGGTCTCCATCCATCCATCCATCCATCCATCCATCCATCCATCCATCCCACCATCTCTGTAGACCTCAACCGACCTTCTCTCCATCCATCCATCCCACCATCCAACCATCCATCCATCTCTGGAGACCTCAACCGACCTTCTCTCCATCCATCCCACCACCTCCGTAGACCTCAACCAACCATCTCCTCATCCATCCCATCATCTCACCATCTCTGTAGACCTCAACCGACCTTCTCATCCATCCCATCATCTCACCATCTTTGTAGACCTCAACCAACCATCTACTCATCCATCCCACCATCTCACCACCTCTGTAGACCTCAACCGACCTTCTCCTCATCCATCCCACCACCTCTGGAGACCTCAATCCACCTTCTCTCCATCCATCCCTCCATCCATCCATCTCTGTAGACCTCAACCAACCTTCTCCTCATCCATCCCACCACCTCCATAGACCTCAACCAACCTTCTCCTCATCCATCCCATCATCTCACCATCTTTGTAGACCTCAACCAACCTTCTCCTCATCCATCCCATCATCTCACCACCTCTGTAGACCTCAACCAACCTTCTCCTCATCCATCCCATCCATCCCGCCATCTCCGGAGACCTCAGCCAACCATCTCCTCGTCCATCCCACCATCTCTGTGGGCTTCAACCGACCTTCTCCTCATCCATCCCACCATCCATCCATCCATCCATCCATCCATCCATCCATCCCTGTGGTCTCCATCCATCCCACCATCTCTGTAGACCACCACCACCTTCACCCCACCCCGAAGGGTGGAGACCACCCAGTGCCTTCAACCTCCCAGGACACCTGACCGTTCCTCCCCCCCCCCCACCCCATGGAGAAGAGGCCACCATTGGTCCTACGGAAGGCTTGGGAGACGGTCCTCAAACCCTGGGGAGACCCTCCTGGAGATGGTTGGTTGGTTGGATGGTGGGACGAGGAGATGGATGGAGACACGAGGAGATGGACGGAGACACCAAGAGATGGAGCGACCAGGAGATGGAGATGGAGATGACGGAGATGGAGGGACCAGGGGATGGAGATGGAAGGACCAAGAGATGGAAGGACCAAGAGGTGGAGATGGAAGGACCAAGAGGTGGAGATGGAAGGACCAAGACATGGAGATGGAGATGGAGAGACCATGGAGATGAAAGGACCATGAGATGGAGATGGAGGAACCATGAGATGGAGATGGAGGAACCAAGAGGTGGAGATGGAAGGATCAGGAGATGGAGGTGGAAGGACCAAGAGATGGAGATGGAGGAACCAAGAGATGGAGATGGAAGGACCATGAGATGGAGATGGAAGGACCAAGAGATGGAGATGGAAAGACCAAGAGGTGGAGATGGAGGAACCAAGAGGTGGAGGTAGAAGGACCAGGAGATGGAGGTGGAAGGACCAAGACTAGGAGATGGAAGGACCAAGAGGTGGAGGTGGAAGGACCAAGAGGTGGAGGTGGAAGGACAAAGAGGTGGAGGTAGAAGGACCAAGAGGTGGAGATGGAAAGACCAGGAGATGGAAAGACCATGAGATGGAGATGGAAGGACCAAGAGATGGAGATGGAAGGACAATGAGATGGAGATGGAAAGACCAGGAGATGGAGATGGAAAGACCAGGAGATGGAGATGGAGATGGAGATGGAGAGACCATGGAGATGGAAGGACCAGGAGATGGAGATGGAAGGACCATGAGATGGAGATGGAGGAACCAAGAGATGGAAAGACCATGAGATGGAGATGGAAGGACCAGGAGATGGAGATGGAAGGACCATGAGATGGAGATGGAGGAACCAAGAGATGGAGATGGAGGAACCAGGAGATGGAGATGGAAGGACCAGGAGATGGAGATGGAAGGACCAGGAGATGGAGGTGGAAGGACCAAGAGATGGAGATGGAAAGACCAGGAGATGGAAAGACCATGAGATGGAGATGGAAGGACCAAGAGATGGAGATGGAGGAACCAAGAGATGGAGATGGAAGGACCAAGAGATGGAGATGGAGGAACCAAGAGATGGAGATGGAAGGACAATGAGATGGAGATGGAAGGACCAGGAGATGGAGATGGAAAGACCAGGAGATGGAAAGACCATGAGATGGAGATGGAAGGACCATGAGATGGAGATGGAGGAACCAAGAGATGGAGATGGAAGGACCAAGAGATGGAGATGGAAGGACCAAGAGATGGAGATGGAGATGGAGGTGGAGATGGAGAGACCATGGAGATGAAAGGACCATGAGATGGAGATGGAGAGACCATGGAGATGGAAGGACCACGAGGTGGAGATGGAAGGACCAGGAGATGGAGGTGGAAGGACCAGGAGATGGAGGTGGAAGGACCAAGAGGTGGAGACGGAAGGACCAGGAGAT
Organism: Sterna hirundo; assembly: GCA_009819605.1. Lineage (NCBI taxonomy): Eukaryota > Metazoa > Chordata > Aves > Charadriiformes > Laridae > Sterna > Sterna hirundo. The sequence continues at coordinate 29,138 of WNMW01000084.1, forward strand.
GGAGATGGAAGGACCATGAGATGGAGTTGGAAGGACCAAGAGATGGAGATGGAAGGACCAGGAGATGGAGATGGAGGAACCAAGAGATGGAAAGACCATGAGATGGAGATGGAAAGACCAAGAGATGGAGATGGAGGAACCAAGAGGTGGAGGTGGAAGGACCAAGAGATGGAGATGGAAGGACCAAGAGGTGGAAGGGCCAGGAGATGGAGATGGAAGGACCAGGAGATGGAGATGGAAGGACCAGAAGATGGAGATGGAAGGACCAAGAGGTGGAGATGGAAGGACCAAGAGGTGGGGATGGAAGGACCAGGAGATGGAAAGACCAGGAGATGGAGATGGAAGGACCAGGAGATGGAGGTGGAAGGACCAGGAGATGGAGGCAGAAGGACCAGGAGATGGAAGGACCAAGAGGTGGAGGTGGAAGGACCAAGAGATGGAGGTGGAAGGACCATGAGATGGAAAGACCAAGAGATGGAGATGGAAGGACCAGGAGATGGAGATGGAAGGACCAGGAGATGGAAAGACCAGGAGATGGAGATGGAAGGACCAGGAGATGGAGGTGGAAGGACCATGAGATGGAAAGACCAAGAGATGGAGATGGAAGGACCAGGAGATGGAGATGGAAGGACCAGGAGATGGAAAGACCAGGAGATGGAGATGGAAGGACCAGGAGATGGAGGTGGAAGGACCAGGAGATGGAGGCGGAAGGACCAGGAGATGGAACGACCAAGAGGTGGAGGTGGAAGGACCAAGAGATGGAGATGGAGGAACCAAGAGATGGAAAGACCAGGAGATGGAGATGGAAGGACCAGGAGATGGAGGTGGAAGGACCAGGAGATGGAGGTGGAAGGACCAAGAGATGGAGATGGAAGGACCAGGAGATGGAGATGGAAGGACCAGGAGATGGAGATGGAAGGACCAGGAGATGGAGGTGGAAGGACCAAGAGATGGAGATGGAAGGACCAGGAGATGGAGATGGAAGGACCAGGAGATGGAGATGGAAGGACCAGGAGATGGAGGTGGAAGGACCAAGAGATGGAAGGACCAAGAGGTGGAGATGGAAGGATCAAGAGATGGAGGTGGAAAGACCAGGAGATGGAGATGGAAGGACCAAGAGGTGGAGGTGGAAGGACCAAGACGTGGAGATGGAAGGACGAGGAGATGGAAGGACCAGGAGATGGAGGTGGAAGGACCAGGAGATGGAGGCGGAAGGACCAGGAGATGGAACGACCAAGACGTGGAGGTGGAAGGACCAAGAGATGGAGATGGAGGAACCAAGAGATGGAAAGACCAAGAGATGGAAGGACCAGGAGATGGAGGTGGAAGGACCATGAGATGGAGATGGAGGAACCAAGAGATGGAAGGACCAGGAGATGGAGGTGGAAGGACCAGGAGATGGAGGTGGTGGGCCGAGGACACGGATGGTTGGACGGATGGACGAGCGGTTGGAGACCCACCACCCCCCCACACCCCACCCCCCCCCCACCCTTGGTGGCCCCCCCAAAGACACCACGCCGTGGAGACCCTCGGCTGCGAGACGCGCCCACTCGGCTTTATTAGAAGGTGGTGGGAAGGCTCTTGGGCCCCGAAGAGGGTCTTCTCCACCAGCGGTGGGGTGGGCTTGAAGATGGTGGTGGTGGTGGGGGGGGGGGGGGGGGAGGAAGGCTCGGTCCCCCTCCCCCTTTTCATTTACCGGGGACCTTCTGGATCTGCCGTTGGGTGAACTTCATGGGCAAGCCTTGGTGGACCACCATGCAGACGTAGGTGTCCCCGGCCAACCAGCTGCTCTTGAGGAACGTCAACTTGCTGTAGAGGAAGAAGGTGACGTCCCGGGGACCTTCCCGCAAGGGGGGGGTGGTGACGAAGGCGTCGGGTGGCAGGTCCCGGTGGTTCTTCAACCATCGGACCCCCAGGTGGGAAGGTTGGAAGCCGCGGACCAAGCAGGTGAGGGTCAGGTGGGTTTGGGTCATCTCCTCGGCGTGGGGGGGGAAGAGGAAGACGAGGGGAGGGGTGACCTTGCCTAGAAGAAGAAGAAGATGAGGATGAAGAAGGAGGTTGGTGGCACCTCGAGGTGACCACGGGGGCGGGGGTTGGGAGGAGAAGCCACCTCACCCGAAGAGCTGGAGATGCTGCGGTTGAGGGGCACCTGAAGGTCTTCGTGGTGGACGGAGCAGGTGAAACGTTCTCCGGCTTCCCAAGCTTGGGTGGAGACCGTCAAGGAGCTGGTGGCCGTGAAGGTGCCGTTGAACTCCTCGCGGAGGTCCAAGACGTCCGGGTTGAGGACGCCCGGAGTCTCCTTGGTCCAAGCCAGTTGGAAACCCGAGTCGCTGGGCAAGTTGGTGGCCAAACAGGTGACCTTGGGGAGGCGGGTGACGTAAAGGTCCAGAGGGTCGGGGGGAAGGACGTGGAGGACGATGTCGTGGACGTTGGGGTTCTCCAAGCCTGGAGGGCGGGAGGAGGAGGAGGAGGAGGATGGGGTGCCACCACCAGGGTCGTGAGACCTCCACCGGTGACAACCACCATCGTCCTGGGACCTTCTCAACTGGTGCCACCACCGTGGTCATGAGACCTCCACTGGTGCCACCACCATGGTCATGAGACCTTCTCTACTGGTGCCACCACCATGGTCATGAGACCTTCTCTATTGGTGCCACCACCGTGGTCCTTCAACCTCCATTGGTGACACCACCATGGTCTTGAGACCTTCTCCCCTGGTGCCACCACCGTGGTCCTTCAACCTTCTAGACTGGTGCCACCACCATGGACCTTGAACATCCACCGGTGCCACCACCATGGTCATGAGACCTTCTCCCCTGGTGCCACCACCATGGTCCTTCAACCTCCATTGGTGCCACCACCATGGTCCTGGGACCTCCACTGGTGCCACCACCATGGTCCCTCAACCTTCTCCCCTGGTGCCACCACCATGGTCCTTCAACCTCCCCTGATGCCACCACCACGGTCATGAGACCTTCTCTATTGGTGCCACCACCATGGTCCTGGGACCTTCTCCACTGGTGCCACCACCGTGGTCATGAGACCTCCCCTGGTGCCACCACCATGGTCCTGGGACCTTCTCGACTGGTGCCACCATCATGGTCATGAGACCTTCTCTATTGGTGACACCACCATGGTCTTGAGACCTTCTCCCCTGGTGCCACCACCGTGGTCCTTCAACCTCCACTGGTGCCACCACCGTGGTCATGAGACCTCCCCTGGTGCCACCACCATGGTCCTGGGACCTTCTCCACTGGTGCCACCACCGTGGTCATGAGACCTTCTCTATTGGTGCCACCACCATGGTCCTTGAACCTCCACTGGTGCCACCACCATGGTCCTTGAACCTTCTCGACTGGTGCCACCACCATGGTCATGAAACCTCTACTGGTGCCACCACTGTGGTCCTGGGACCTTCTCTACTGGTGCCACCACCATGGTCATGAGACCTTCTCCCCTGGTGCCACCACCGTGGTCCTGAGACCTCCATTGGTGCCACCACCATGGTCCTGGGACCTCCACCGGTGCCACCACCATGGTCCTGGGACCTTCTCAACTGGTGCCACCACCATGGTCATGAGACCTCCACTGGTGCCACCACCATGGTCCTGGGACCTTCTCAACTGGTGCCACCACCATGGTCATGAGACCTTCTCTATTGGTGCCACCACCATGGTCCCTCAACCTTCTCCCCTGGTGCCACCACCGTGGTCCTGAGACCTCCATTGGTGCCACCACCATGGTCCTGGGACCTCCACCGGTGCCACCACCATGGTCCTGGGACCTTCTCAACTGGTGCCACTACCATGGTCATGAGACCTCCACTGGTGCCACCACCATGGTCCTGGGACCTTCTCCACTGGTGCCACCACCATGGTCATGAGACCTCCACCGGTGCCACCACCATGGTCATGAGACCTTCTCTATTGGTGCCACCACCATGGTCCTGAGACCTTCTCCCCTGGTGCCAACACCGCGGTCCTTCAACCTCCATTGGTGACACCACCATGGTCCTGGGACCTTCTCCACTGGTGCCACCACCATGGTCCTGGGACCTTCTCCCCTGGTGCCACCACCGTGGTCCTTCAACCTTCTCCTCTGGTGACACCCACCATGGTCATGAGACCTTCTCCACTGGTGCCACCACCATGGTCCTGGGACCTTCTCAACTGGTGCCACCACCATGGTCCTTCAACCTCCATTGGTGCCACCACCATGGTCATGAGACCTTCTCTATTGGTGCCACCACCGTGGTCCTTCAACCTTCTCCACTGGTGCCACCACCGTGGTCCTGGGACCTTCTCTACTGGTGACACCCACCATGGTCCTTGAACCTTCTCGACTGGTGCCACCACTATGGACCTTGAACATCCACCGGTGCCACCACCGTGGTCATGAGACCTTCTCCCCTGGTGCCACCACCGTGGTCCTGACACCTTCTCCCCTGGTGCCACCACCGTGGTCATGAGACCTTCTCTATTGGTGCCACCACCGTGGTCCTTCAACCTTCTCCCCTGGTGCCACCACCGTGGTCCTTCAACCTCCACTGGTGCCACCACCATGGTCATGAGACCTTCTCTATTGGTGCCACCACCATGGTCCTGGGACCTTCTCCCCTGGTGCCACCGCTATGGTCACGAGACCTTCTCCCCTGGTGCCACCACCATGGTCCCTCAACCTCCTCCCCTGGTGCCACCGCCGTGGTCCTGGGACCTTCTCCCTCACCTGAGCAGAGCCGGACGTGGTCCTGGGTGACGGTGACGGTGGCCGGGTGCCGGACCCGGCAGGTGAAGCTCTTCCCTCCCAACCACTCGGCGTGGCTGACGTTGGTCCTGCTGCTGACCGTCAAGGTGGTGGCCCCTTCCTCCCGCCGGGGGGACGTCTGGGTGGCCTCCAGGAGCCCCTCCACCCCGTCCACCAACCAGGTGACCTCCACGGGGGCCGGCCAGAAGCCCGAGACCAGGCAGAGGAGCTCCACCCACTCCTCGTTCAGGGTGGGTCTGCAGGAGGAGGTGGAGAGGACCTGGACCACCGGCGGGACGGGCGTGGCCGGACCTTGGCACACTGTCGGGGGAGGGGGGGTTGGGGGGGGGGGAAGGAAGAAGAAGTTATGGGGTCAGGAGAAGACCTTCCACCATCCCAGGGGGTTTGGAGGAGGTCCCGCCCCACGGCGGAGGTTCTGGAGATGGTTGGAGGACCTTGGGTGGGCCCAGGGGGCTCTTGAGGGCATCTCAAGAACGTCGAGATCGCGGGGGGGGGGCAGGGGAGGTCCGAGGGGGCTTGGAGGAGGTCCCGCCCCATATCAAGAGCTATGGGGCCGGGAGAGGACCTCGGGCCACCAAGAGGTCTTGAGAACCTCCCACCCCACTGCAGGAGTTATGGGGCCAGGAGAGGACCTTGGACGAGTTATGGGGTCAGGAGAAGACCTTCCACCGTCCGAGGGGGCTTGGAGGAGGTCCCGCCCCACGGCGGAGGTTCTGGAGGTGGGGGAGGACCTTGCGTGGTCCAAGGGGGCTTGAGGACCTCCCACCCCATATCAAGAGCTATGGGGCCAGGAGAGGACCTTGGACGAGTTATGGGGCCGGGAGAAGACCTCGGGCCACCAGGAGGTCTTGGGGACCTCCCACCCCATATCAAGAGCTATGGGGCCAGGAGAAGACCTCGGGCCACCAGGAGCTCTTGGGGACCTCCCACCCCACTGCGGGAGTTATGGGGCCAGGAGAGGACCTTGGAGGAGTTATGGGGCCGGGAGAAGACCTCGGGGCCACCAAGAGCTCTTGGGGACCTCCCACCCCATATCAAAAGCTATGGGGCCAGGAGAGGACCTCGGGCCACCAAGAGCTCTTGAGAACCTCCCACCCCATATCAAGAGCTATGGGGCCAGGAGAGGACCTTGGACGAGTTATGGGGCCAGGAGAAGACCTCGGGCCACCAAGAGGTCTTGGGGACCTCCCACCCCATATCAAGAGCTATGGGGCCAGGAGAAGACCTCGGGCCACCAGGAGCTCTTGGGGACCTCCCACCCCACTGCGGGAGTTATGGGGCCAGGAGAGGACCTTGGAGGAGTTATGGGGCCGGGAGAAGACCTCGGGGCCACCAAGAGCTCTTGGGGACCTCCCACCCCATATCAAAAGCTATGGGGCCAGGAGAGGACCTCGGGCCACCAAGAGCTCTTGAGAACCTCCCACCCCATATCAAGAGCTATGGGGCCAGGAGAGGACCTTGGACGAGTTATGGGGCCAGGAGAAGACCTCGGGCCACCAAGAGGTCTTGGGGACCTCCCACCCCATATCAAGAGCTATGGGGCCAGGAGAAGACCTCGGGCCACCAGGAGCTCTTGGGGACCTCCCACCCCACTGTGGGACTTATGGGGCCAGGAGAGGACCTTGGAGGAGTTATGGGGCCGGGAGAAGACCTCGGGCCACCAGGAGCTCTTGAGAACCTCCCACCCCATATCAAGAGCTATGGGGCCAGGAGAAGACCTCGGGCCACCAAGAGGTCTTGGGGACCTCCCACCCCATATCAAGAGCTATGGGGCCAGGATAGGACCTTGGACGAGTTATGGGGCCGGGAGAAGACCTCGGGCCACCAGGAGCTCTTCGGGACGTCCCACCCCACTGCGGGAGTTATGGGGCCAGGAGAGGACCTTGGACGAGTTATGGGGCTGGGAGAAGACCTCGGGCCACCGAGAGCTCTTGGGGACCTCCCACCCCATATCAAGAGCTATGGGGCCAGGAGAGGACCTCGGGCCACCAGGAGGTCTTGGGGACCTCCCACCCCACTGTGGGACTTATGGGGCCAGGAGAGGACCTTGGAGGAGTTATGGGGCCGGGAGAAGACCTCGGGCCACCAGGAGCTCTTGGGGACCTCCCACCCCACTGCGGGAGTTATGGGGCCAGGAGAGGACCTTGGATGAGTTATGGGACCGGGAGAAGACCTCGGGCCACCAGGAGGTCTTGGGGACCTCCCACCCCATATCAAGAGCTATGGGGCCAGGAGAGGACCTCGGACCACCAAGAGGTCTTGAGAACCTCCCACCCCACTGCGGGAGTTATGGGGCCAGGAGAGGACCTTGGAGGAGTTATGGGGCCGGGAGAAGACCTCGGGCCACCAGGAGCTCTTGGGGACCTCCCACCCCATATCAAGAGCCGTGGGGCCAGGAGAGGACCTCGGGCCACCAGGAGCTCTTGAGAACCTCCCACCCCACTGCAGGAGTTATGGGGCCAAGAGAGGACCTTGGACGAGTTATGGGGCCAGGAGAAGACCTTCCATGGTCCAAGGGGGCTTGGAGGAGGTCCCGCCCCACGGCGGAGGTTCTGGAGGTGGGGGAGGACCTTGAGTGGTCCAAGGGGGCTTGAGGACCTCCCACCCCATATCAAGAGCTATGGGGCCAGGAGAGGACCTTGGACGAGTTATGGGGCCGGGAGAAGACCTCGGGCCACCAGGAGGTCTTGGGGACCTCCCACCCCATATCAAGAGCCGTGGGGCCGGGAGAAGACCTCGGGCCACCAGGAGCTCTTGAGAACCTCCCACCCCACTGTGGGACTTATGGGGCCAGGAGAGGACCTTGGAGGAGTTATGGGGCCGGGAGAAGACCTCGGGCCACCAGGAGGTCTTGGGGACCTCCCACCCCCTCCACCCCCCCCCGACTTTGTCCCCTCTGACCTTTGACCTCCTGGGTGACGACGGTGCTTGTGGGGCGGTGGCTGACGCTGCAGGTGTAGGTCTCCTTGGGGGTGCCGTGGGGCAGGCGGAGGCGGCTGACGAGGTGGTGGGGGGTGGGCGGGAAGGTGGTGACGTCATCGTCGTCGGCGGTGACATCATCGCCCCAGGTGACGGTGACGTCGGGGGGGTGGTGGCCGCTCACCAGACAGGCCACGGCCACCGGCTCGGCCTCCGCCCCACAGCAGGCGGCCAGGGGGAGGAGGGTGGGCGGGGAGGAGGCGGCTGTGGGGCGGGGAGATTGGGGGCGGGGTCAGGCCAGCCCCACACACGGGCAGGTGTGGGGCGGGAGGGTCTCCCGCCCCATAGGAATGGCGAGGGGGGGAAACTCCCGCCCCATAGGAGGGGTATCTCCAGCCCCACGGTGGTCCCCAGCCCCACAAGTCTTCCTGACCCACAGATATCCCAGCCCCACGACTGGTTCTGACCCACAGATATCCCTGACCCCCAGCTATCCCTGCCCCACGGCTCTCCCTGTCCCACATCTCTCCCTGACCCACAGATATCCCAGCCCCACGGCTGCCCCTGCTCCACATCTCTCCCTGACCCACAGATATCCCAGCCCCACGGCTGCCCCTGCCCCACAGATGCCCCTGACCCACAGATATCCCAGCCCCACAACTGGTTCTGACCCACAGACGCCCCTGACCCACAGCTATCCCAGCCCCACGGCTGCCCCTGCCCCACATCTCTCCCTGACCCACAGATATCCCAGCCCCATGACTGGTTCTGACCCACAGATGCCCCTGACCCACAGCTATCCCAGCCCCACGGCTCTCCCTGCCCCACATCTCTCCCTGACCCACAGATATCCCAGCCCCATGACTGGTTCTGACCCACAGATGCCCCTGACCCACAGATATCCCTGCCCCACAGATATTCCAGCCCCACGGCTGGTTCTGACCCACAGCTATCCCTGACCCCCAGTTATCCCTGCCCCACGGCTCTCCCTGCCCCACAGATATCCCTGCCCCACAGATATCCCAGCCCCACGGCTGGTTCTGACCCACAGATGCCCCTGACCCCCAGCTATCCCAGCCCCACGGCTCTCCCTGCCCCATATCTCTCCCTGACCCACAGATATCCCAGCCCCATGACTGGTTCTGACCCACAGATAGCCCAGCCCCACAGCTTTCCCCGGCCCCACGGCTGTCCCCGACCCACAGCTGTGACCCATAGCTATGCCCGACCCACAGCTACCCCCTCCCCACGGCTATCCCTGCCCCACATTTAACTGTGCCCCATAGCTATCCCTGACCCCCAGCTGTGACCCATAGCTCTCCCTGCCCCACAGCTCTCCCCAACCCACAGCTCTCCCTACCCCATAGCTCTCCTGACCCACAGCTAACCGTGACCCACAGCTCTCCCCAACCCCACAGCTCTCCCTGCCCCACAGCTAACTGTGACCCACAGCTATCCCTGCCCCACAGCTCTCCCCAACCCCACAGCTCTCCCTGCCCCACAGCTGTGACCCACAGCTATCCCTGCCCCACGATTATCCCTGCCCCATAGCTCTCCCTGCCCCACAGCTCTCCCCAACCCACGGCTCTCCCTGCCCCATAGCTCTCCTGCCCCACAGCTACCCTGGCCCCACAGCTCTCCCGCCCCACAGCTCTCCCCGACCCACAGCTCTCCCTGCCCCACAGCTAACCATGACCCACAGCTCTCCCCAACCCACGGCTCTCCCTGCCCCATAGCTCTCCTCACCCACAGCTCTCCCGCCCCACAGCTCTCCTGACCCATAGCTATCCCCAACCCACAGCTCTCCCTGCCCCACAGCTAACCGTGACCCATAGCTATCCCTGCCCCATGGCTCTCTCCGACCCACAGCTGTGACCCACAGCTATCCCCAACCCCACAGCTCTCCCTGCCCCACAGCTCTCCTGACCCACAGCTATCCCCAACCCATAGCTATCCCAGCCCCACAGCTGTGACCCACAGCTATCCCCGACCCCACAGCTCTCCCTGCCCCACAGCTAATTGTGACCCACAGCTCTCCCCGACCCACAGCTCTCCCTGACCCACAGCTGTGACCCACAGCTATCCCTGCCCTACGGCTATCCCTGCCCCATAGCTCTCCCTGCCCCACAGCTATCCCCGGCCCACAGCTCTCTGTGACCCATAGCTATCCCCAACCCACACCTCTCCCTGCCCCACGGCTATCCCTGCCCCATAGCTCTCCCTACCCCACAGCTCTCCCCAACCCCACAGCTCTCCCTGCCCCACAGCTCTCCCTGCCCCACAGCTAACCGTGACCCATAGCTATCCCTGCCCCATGGCTCTCCCCGACCCACAGCTGTGACCCACAGCTCTCCCCAACCCACGGCTCTCCCTGCCCCATAGCTCTCCTCACCCACAGCTACCCTGGCCCCACAGCTCTCCCTGCCCCACAGCTCTCCCTGCCCCACAGCTCTCCTGGCCCATAGCTATCGCCAACCCATAGCTCTCCCTGCCCCACAGCTAACCGTGACCCATAGCTATCCCTGCCCCATGGCTCTCCCCGACCCACAGCTGTGACCCACAGCTATCCCCGACCCACAGCTATCCCCGACCCACAGCTGTCCCCAACCCCACAGCTCTTGACCCATAGCTGTCCCTGCCCCACAGCTCTCCCCAACCCACAGCTGTGACCCACAGCTCTCCCCTACCCACAGCTCTCCCTGCCCCACAGCTGTGACCCACAGCTATCCCTGCCCCACGGCTCTCCCTGCCCCACAGCTAACCGTGACCCATAGCTATCCCCAACCCACAGCTCTCCCTGCCCCACGGCTATCCCTGCCCCATAGCTCTCCCTGCCCCACAGCTCTCCCCAACCCACGGCTCTCCCTGCCCCATAGCTCTCCTCACCCACAGCTCTCCCTGCCCCACAGCTCTCCTGACCCATAGCTATCCCCAACCCATAGCTATCCCAGCCCCACAGCTGTGACCCACAGCTATCCCCGACCCACAGCTCTCCCTGCCCCACAGCTGTGACCCACAGCTATCCCCGACCCACAGCTATCCCTGCCCCACAGCTGTGACCCACAGCTCTCCTCTACCCACAGCTCTCCCTGCCCCACAGCTAACCGTGACCCATAGCTATCCCCAACCCACAGCCCTCCCTGCCCCACGGCTATCCCTGCCCCATAGCTCTCCCTGCCCCACAGCTCTCCCCAACCCACAGCTGTCCCTGCCCCATAGCTCTCCTCACCCACAGCTACCCTGGCCCCACAGCTCTCCCGCCCCACAGCTCTCCCCGACCCACAGCTCTCCCTGCCCCACAGCTAACCTTGACCCATAGCTCTCCCCAACCCACGGCTCTCCCTGCCCCATAGCTCTCCCTGCCCCACAGCTCTCCCCAACCCACGGCTCTCCCTGCCCCATAGCTCTCCTGCCCCACGGCTACCCTGGCCCCACAGCTCTCCCTGCCCCACAGCTCTCTTGACCCATAGCTCTCCCTGCCCCACAGCTAACCTTGACCCATAGCTCTCCCCAACCCACGGCTCTCCCTGCCCCATAGCTCTCCCTGCCCCACAGCTCTCCCCAACCCACGACTCTCCCTGCCCCATAGCTCTCCTGCCCCACGGCTACCCTGGCCCCACAGCTCTCCCTGCCCCACAGCTCTCTTGACCCATAGCTATCCCTGCCCCATAGCTCTCCCTGCCCCACAGCTAACCGTGACCCACAGCTATCCCTGCCCCACATCTCTCCCTGCCCCACAGCTGTGACCCACAGCTATCCCCGACCCACAGCTATCCCTGCCCTATAGTTCTCCCTGCCCCACAGCTAACCGTGACCCATAGCTCTCCCCGACCCACAGCTCTCCCAGCCCCACAGCTGTGACCCACAGCTCTCCCTGCCCCACAGCTCTCCCTGCCCCACAGCTCCTCCCCCCGCCCCCCCCCCCATTCCTGGAGCCCCGTCGGCGATTTGGGCTCAATTCTGGCCATTTTGGGGCCGTACCGGAGATTTTTTTTTTGGGTCCCTCCTGGAATTTTTGGGTCCAAACGGGCGATTTTTGGGGTCCAGCCCGAAGCCTCTCGAGCCGCGCTGGAATTTTGAGGGCGATTCCGGAGGTTTTGGGCCAATTCCGGAGCCCTTCAATCCACGACGGAGCTTTTTGGGGTCGGCCAGGAGGATTTTGGGGTCAAACCCGGAGATTTTGGGGTCCGTAATGAGGATTTTGGGCTCAAAAATGGCGATTTTGGGATCCGTGCTGGAATTCTGGCTCCGTAATGACGCTTTTTGGCTCAAAAATGAAGATTTTTGGGTCCAGATGAAGTTCTGGGTCCATAACGGAGATTTTTTGGGTCCATAATGAAGATTTTGGGGTCAAAAATGGCGCTTTTGGGGTCCCCAATGGAATTCGGGGTCCACGATGGAATTCTGGGTCCATAATGACGATTTTTTTGGGGTCAAAACCGGAGGTTTTGGGGTCCGTGCTGGAATTCCGCGGCCGCTGCAGAGAGTTTTGGGCCCACGAGGAGTTTTGGGGCCAAAAAATGACGCTTTTGGGGGGTCCATAATGAGCATTTTTGGGGGCCCCCGCTGGGGTTCTGGGTCCGTAGCGACGATTTTTCGGCTCCGCCGGGAGGATTTTGGGGCGGAAAAAGAAAAAAAATGAAGATTTTTGGGCTCCTCGATGAAGGTCTTCGGCGCCCGGGCGAAGTCCTGGAGCCGGAATGATTTTTTTTGGGTGCGGAACGACGATTTTTGGGGTGGTTTTGGGCGGTTTTTTTTTGGTCCCGCAGCCCCCTCCTGAGCCCAAGGAAAAAAACTAGAAAAAAAACAAAAAAAGACACAAAAAAAGAAGGTGAAACCCCGAAAATAACGATTATTCCACCCCCGGGTGGAAAAAGGCGCCCGGGCGTCACCTCCCCCGCCCTGGCCCCGATTTGGGTGAATTTCTGCCGAAAACGGTCACGGCGGGGAAGGGGGGGCGGGGCAGGCCCCGAAATGGCCGTTTCTGGCCCCGTTTCGGAGCTGGGGCGGCCCCTCCCCCCCTCCCCCCCTCCCCCCCCCCAACTTCACTGGGGGGGGAGGGGGGGGGGTGATTAATAACCGATCGGATCAATAAGGAATAGAAGCGATAATTGGTAGGAGCGGGAATCAATGGGATCGATAATCAATGGGATCAATAATCAATAGGATCGATAATTAACAGGTCCGATAACCAATAGGGTCAATAATCGATAGGATCAATAATCAATAGGATCAATAATCAATAGGATCAATAATTAACAGGTCCGATAACCACTAGGGTCGATAATCAATGGGGTCGATAATCAATAGGATCAATAATTAACAGGTCCAATAACCAATAGGATCAATAATCGATAGGATCAATAAGTAACAGGACCGAAAACCAATCGGATCAATAACTCATAAGATCAATAACCGATAGAGTCAGTAATTAGTAGGATCAATAACCAATAGGATCAATAATCAATAGGATCAATAATTAACAGGTCCAATAACCAATAGGATCAATAATCAATAGGATCAATAATTAACAGGTCCGATAACCAATAGGGTCGATAATCAATAGGATCAATAATTACCAGGACCGAAAATCAATCGGATCAATAACTCATAAGATCAATAACCGATAGAGTCAGTAATTAGTAGCACCAATAATCAATAGGATCAATAATTAACGGGAGCAATAACCAATAGGGTCAATAGCCAATAGGATCGATAGCTGATAGGATTGATAACCAATAGGATCGATAGCCAATAGGATCAATAGCTGATAGGATCGATAACCAATAGGGTCAATAACCGATCGGGCTGATAATCGATAGACTCAGAATCCAATAGGATCAATAACCAATAGCCAATAGGATCAATAGCCAATAGCCAATAGGATCAATAACCAATAACCAATAGGGTTAATAACCAATAGCCAATAGGGTCGATAACCAATAGGATCAATAGCCAATAGGATCAATAACAAATAGCCAATAGGGTCAATAGCCAATAGGATCAATAACCAATAGCCAATAGGGTCAATAGCCCATAGCCAATAGGATCAATAACCAATAACCAATAGGGTTAATAACCAATAGCCAATAGGGTCGATAACCAATAGGGCCAATAGTCAATAGGATCAATAGCCAATAGGATCAATAACCAATAGCCAATAGGGTCAATAGCCAATAGGATCGATAGCCAATAGGATCAATAGCCAATAGGGCCAATAGGGCAAATAGAATCAATAACCAATAGCCAATAGGATCAATAGCCAATAGCCAATAGGATCAATAACCAATAACCAATAGCCAATAGGGTCGATAGCCAATAGGGCCAATAGCCAATAGGATCAATAGCCAATAGGATCAATAACCAATAGCCAATAGGGTCGATAGCCAATAGAGCCAATAGCCAATAGGATCAATAGCCAATAGCCAATAGGGCCAATAGCCAATAGGATCAATAGCCAATAGGATCAATAGCCAATAGCCAATAGGGTTGATAGCCAATAGGGCCAATAGCCAATAGGATCAATAATCAATAACCAATAGGACCAATAGCCAATAGGGCCAATAGCCAATAGGGCCAATAGCCAATAGGATCAATAATCAATAACCAATAGGATCAATAGCCAATAGGGCCAATAGCCAATAGGATCAATAGCCCGCCAGGGCTTTATACTTTTGTGGCTCTAATGTGCCAGGCCACCGGTGTGGCCACCACCTCCGTCCCCTTGGCCACCTCCTTGGACCACTTGGCCACCCCCTCCGTCCCCTTGGCCACCTCCTCCGTCCCCTTGGCCACCACCTTGGACCACCTTGGCCACCACCTCCATCCCCTTGGCCACCTCCTTGGACCACTTGGCCACCACCTCCATCCCCTTGGCCACCTCCTCTACCCCCTTGGCCACCTCCTCTGTCCCCTTGGCCACCTCCTTGGACCACCACCTTCATCCCCTCTTGGCCACGTCCTTGGACCACCTCGGCCACCTCCTCCATCCCCTTGGCCACCTCCTCTGTCCCCTTGGCCACCTCCTTGGCCACCCCCTCCGTCCCCTTGGCCGCCCACTTGCCGTTTTCCCGGCCCTCTCATTCCCCCCCGGCCCTCGTTGCCCGTTGGCCATTGACGACGGATCCCGGACCTTGGGATCCCACGGCTTTTCCCCGGGGGGGCAGGGCCCCAACTGGGATCGGGGGGATCCAAACTGGGATTGGGGGGATCCAAACTGGGATGATCCCAACTGGGATCGGGAGACTGGGGGGATCCCAACTGGGATCGGGGGGATCCAAACTGGGATGATCCCAACTGGGATCAGGACTGGGATGACCCCAACTGGGATCGAGGGGGGAACGAAACTGGGATCCCAACTGGGATCAGGACTGGGGGGATCCCAACTGGGATCGGGACTGGGGGGATCCCAACTGGGATCACAGGGATCCAAACTGGGACCCCAACTGGGATCGGGGGGAACGAAACTGGGATCCCAACTGGGATCGGGGAGACTGGGATGATCCCAGCTGGGATCGGGGGGGAACGAAACTGGGATCCCAACTGGGATCAGGACTGGGGGGATCCCAACTGGGATCACAGGGATCCAAACTGGGATCGGAGGGATCCAAACTGGGATGATCCCAACTGGGATCGGGGAGACTGGGATGATCCCAACTGGGATCGAGGGGGGAACGAAACTGGGATCCCAACTGGGATCAGGACTGGGGGGATCCCAACTGGGATCGGGACTGGGGGGATCCCAACTGGGATCACAGGGATCCAAACTGGGACCCCAACTGGGATCGGGGGGAACGAAACTGGGATCCCAACTGGGATCGGGGAGACTGGGATGATCCCAGCTGGGATCGGGGGGGAACGAAACTGGGATCCCAACTGGGATCAGGACTGGGGGGATCCCAACTGGGATCGGGGGGAACGAAACTGGGATCCCAACTGGGATCAGGACTGGGATGACTCCAACTGGGTCACGGGGATCCAAACTGGGATCCCAACTGGGATTGGGACTGGGGGGATCCCAACTGGGATTGGGGAGAATCCAAACTGGGATCCCAACTGGGATCGGGGAGACTGGGATGATCCCAACTGGGATCGGGGGGGAACGAAACTGGGATCCCAACTGGGATGGGGATGGGGGGGATCCCACCTGGGATCGGGGGAATTGGGATTTGGGTGGGGTCCCGACTGGGATTGGGGGGATCCAAACTGGGAACCCAACGGGGATGGGGGGGATTCAGGGATCCCGACTGGGATCAGGGAGAGCCAAACTGGGATCCCAACTGGGATCGGGGAGACTGGGATGATCCCAACTGGGATCGTGGGGATTCAGGGATCCCAACTGGGATCGTGGGGATCCAAACTGGGATCCCAACTGGGATCAAGACTGGGGGGATCCCAACTGCGATCGGGGAGAATCCAAACTGGGATCCCAACTGGGATCGGGGAGACTGGGATGATCCCAACTGGGATCACGGGGATCCAAACTGGGATCCCAACTGGGATGGGGATGGGGGGGATCCCACCTGGGATCAGGGGAATTGGGATTTGGGTGGGGTCCCGACTGGGATCGGGGGGATCCCAATTGGGATCGGGGAGACTGGGATGACCCCAACTGGGACTGGGGGATCCCAACTGGGATCATGGGGATCCAAACTGGGATCCCAACTGGGATCGGGGAGACTGGGATGATCCCAACTGGGATTGTCGGGATCCAAACTGGGATCCTAACTGGGATGGGGACTGGGGGGATCCCAGCTGGGATGGAGAGGATCCAAACTGGGATCTCAACTGGGATCAGGACTGGGATGATACCAACTGGGATGGGGAAGATCCAAACTGGGATCCCAACTGGAATCAGGGGGATCCAAACTGGGTTCCCAACTGGGCTCGGGGAGACTGGGATGATCCCAACTGGGATTGGGGGGGACTCAGGGACCCCAACTGGGATCGGGGGGAATCTAAACTGGGATCCCGACTGGGATGGTGGAGGCCGGGGTGATCCCAACTGGGATGGGGAGGATCCAAACTGGGATCCCAGCAGGGATTGGGGGGATTCAGGGATCCCGACTGGGATCCGGATGGGGGGGTGTGTGTGTGTCCCAACTGGGATCCCAACTGGGATCGGGGGGATCCGAACTGGGATCCCAACTGGGATGGGGGAGGGGATTCTGACTGGGATCGGGGGGATTCCAGGGATTTGGGGAGCAAAACACCCCCTTGGGGGTGGGACCGGGGGAGTTCGGGATGAGGAAGGCCCGGCTGGGAGCTGTGCTAGCCACGGTCAAAGCTCTGCTAGCCATGCCGGGCTCCAGCACTAGCCACCAAAGCCCAGCTCAGAGCCCTGCTAGCCATGCTGGGAGCCGTGCTAGCCACGCTGGGCTCCAATATTAGCCACCAAAGCCCAGCTCAGAGCCCTGCTAGCCATGCCCAGAGCCGTGCTAGCCATGCTGGGCTCCAATATTAGCCACCAAAGCCCAGCTCAGAACCACGCTGGCCATTCTTGGAGCTGTGCTAGCCACTCTGGGCTCCAATATGAGCCAGAAAGCCCAGCTCAGAGCCCTGCTAGCCATGTCCAGAGCCGTGCTAGCCATGCTTGGAGCTGTGCTAGCCACACTTGGCTCCAATATTAGCCACAAAGCCCAGCTCAGAGCAATGCTAGCCATGCCCAGCACTGATACTAGCCACCAAAGTCCAACTCAGAAGCACGCTGGCCATTCTTGGAGCTCTGCTAGCCACCCTGGGCTCTGATATGAGCCAGAAAGCCCAGCTCAGAGCCACACTAGCCATGCTCGGAGCTATGCTAGCCACACCGGGCTCCAATATTAGCCCCCAAAGCCCAGCTCAGAGCAATGCTAGCCATTCTCAGAGCTGTACTAGCCACGTCAGGCTCCAATATTAGCCACCAAAGCCCAGGTCAGAGCCCTGCTAGCCATTCTCAGAGCAGTGCTAGCCATGCTGGGCTCCAATATTAGCCACCAAAGCCCAGGTCAAAGCCCTGCTAGCCATGCTCGGAGCTGTGCTAGCCACGCTGGGCTCTGATATTAGCCCCCAAAGCCCAGCTCAGAGCAATGCTAGCCATGCTCGGAGCTGTACTAGCCATGCTGGTCTCTGATATTAGCCAGAAAGGCCAGCTTAGAGCCGTGCTAGCCATGCTCAGAGCTGTGCTAGCCACACTAGGCTCCAATATGAGCCAGAAAGCCCAGCTCAGAGCCCTGCTAGTCATTCTCAGAGCAGTGCTAGCCACGCTGGGCTCTGTTATTAGCCAGCAAAGCCCAGCTCAGAGCTGTACTAGCCACGCTGCGCTCCAATATGAGCCAGAAAGCCCAGTTCAGAGCTGTGCTAGCCATGCTTGGAGCTGTGCTAGCCACGCTGGGCTCCGATATTAGTCAGAAAGTCCAGCTCAGAGCCCTGCTAGCCATGCTTGGAGCTGTGCTAGCCACGCTGGGCTCCAATATGAGCCCCCAAACCCCAGCTCAGAGCCCTGCTAGCCATGCTCAGAGCAGTGCTAGCCACGCTGGGCTCCAATATTAGTCAGAAAGCCCAGCTCAGAGCTGTGCTAGCCACGCTCAGAGCTGTACTAGCCACTCTGGCCTCCAATATGAGCCAGAAAGCCCAGCTCAGAGACGTGCTAGCCATGCTCAGAGCCGTGCTAGCCACGCTGGGCTCTGATATTAGTCAGAAAGTCCAGCTCAGAGCCGTCCTAGCCCAGCTCAGAGCTGTACTAGCCATGCTGGGCTCCGATATTAGCCAGAAAGCCCAGCTCAGAGCCCTGCTAGCCATGCTCAGAGCAGTGCTAGCCACCTTGGGCTCCAATATTAGCCACAAAGCCCAGCTCAGAGCCATGATAGCCATTCTCAGAGCAGTGCTAGCCATGCTTGGAGCTGTTCTAGCCACACTTGGCTCCAATATTAGCCACTAAAGCCCATCTCAGAGCTGTGCTAGCCATGCTCAGAGCTGTACTAGCCACTCTGGGCTCCAATATGAGCCAGAAAGCCCAGCTCAGAGCCGTGCTAGCCATGCTTGGAGCCATGCTAGCCACACTGGGCTCCGATATTAGCCCCCAAAGCCCAGCTCAGAGCAATGCTAGCCATGCCCAGCACTGATACTAGCCACCAAAGCCCAACTCAGAACCACGCTCGCCATTCTTGGAGCTCTGCTAGCCACTCTGGCCTCCAATATGAGCCAGAAAGCTCAGCTCAGAGCTGTGCTAGCCATACTCAGAGCTGTGCTAGCCACCTTGGGCTCTGATATTAGCCCCCAAAGCCCAGCTCAGAGCAATGCTAGCCATGCTCAGAGCTGTACTAGCCACGCCAGGCTCCAATAGTAGCCAGAAAGCCCAGCTCAGAGCCCTGCTAGCCATGCTTGGAGCCGTGCTAGCCACCCTGGGCTCCAATATTAGCCACCAAACCCCAGCTCAGAGCCATGCTGGCCATTCTTGGAGCTGTGCTAGCCACTCTGGGCTCCCATATGAGCCAGAAAGCCCAGCTCAGAGCCCTGCTAGCCATGCTTGGAGCCATGCTAGCCACACTGGGCTCCAATATCAGCCCCCAAAACCGTGGTCAGGGCTGTGCTAGCCATGCTTGGAGCCGTGCTAGCCACGCTTGGCTCCAATATTAGCCACAAAGCCCAGCTCAGAGCCATGATAGCCATTCTCAGAGCAGTGCTAGCCACCCCGGGGTCTGTTATTAGCCAGCAAAGCCCAGCTCAGAGCCCTGCTAGCCATTCTCAGAGCAGTGCTAGCCATGCTTGGAGCTGTTCCAGCCACACTTGGCTCCAATATTAGCCACTAAAGCCCAGCTCAGAGCTGTACTAGCCACGCTGGGCTCCGATATTAGTCAGAAAGCCCAGTCCAGAGCCGTGCTAGCCATGCTCGGAGCCGTGCTAGCCACGCTGGGCTCCAATATTAGTCAGAAAGCCCAGCTCAGAGCCCTGCTAGCCATGCTGGGAGCTGTACTAGCCACGCTGGGGTCTGTTATTAGCCACCAAAGCCCAGCTCAGAGCCGAACTAGCCATGCTTGGAGCTGTGCTAGCCACACTTGGCTCCAATATTAGCCAGAAAGCCCAGCTCAGAGCCGTGCTAGCCATGCTCAGAGCAGTGCTAGCCACACCGGGGTCTGTTATTAGCCAGCAAAGCCCAGCTCAGAGCCGCACTAGCCATGCTCGGAGCTATGCTAGCCACGCTGGGCTCCAACACGAGCCACCAAAGCCCATCTCAGAGCCATGCTAGCCACGCTGGGCTCTGATATTAGCCCCCAAACCCCAGCTCAGAGCCGTGGTAGCCATGCTCGGAGCCGTGCTAGCCACACTGGGCTCCAATATTAGCCCCCAAACCCCAGCTCAGAGCCGTGCTAGCCATGCTTGGAGCTGTGCTAGCCATGCTGGGCTCCGATATTAGTCAGAAAGCCCAGCTCAGAGCCGTGCTAGCCATGCTCGGAGCTGTACTAGCCACCCTGGGCTCTGATATTAGCCAGAAAGCCCAGCTCAGAGCTGTGCTAGCCACGCCAGGCTCCAATAGTAGCAAGAAAGCCCACCTCAAGGCCGTGCTAGCCATGCTCGGAGCTGTGCTAGCCATCATTGGCTCCAATATTAGCCACCAAAGCCCAGCTCAGAGCAATGCTAGCCATGCTCAGGGCTGTACTAGCCATGCTCAGGGCTGTACTAGCCACGCTGGGCTCCGATATTAGCCAGAAAGCCCAGCTCAGAGCCATGCTAGCCACACTCAGAGCTGTGCTAGCCACGCTGGGCTCCAATAGTAGCCAGAAAGCCCAGCTCAGAGCCGTGCTAGCCACGCTCAGCTTCAATAGTAGCCACCAAAGCCTGGCTCAGAGCCCTGCTAGCCACGCTCAGAGCTGTACTAGCCACGCTGGGCTCTGATATTAGTCAGAAAGCCCAGCTCAGAGCCGTGCTAGCCATGCTCGGAGCTGTGCTAGCCAAGCTCGGCTTCAATAGTAGCCCCCAAAGCCCAGTTCCGAGCCGTGCTAGCCACGCTCAGCTCCGAGGTGGCCCCGGAAAGCCCAGCTGCCAGTTGGGCAAGTGATTTCATCTTAAGGTCTTCTAAGGTAGCCCAGCCTTGAGTTTTGGTAGCCAAGCTCAGGTTAAAGCTCTTCTAGGAAAGTCCAGCGTTGAGTTTTGGTAGCCAAGCTCAGCTTTAAGCTCTTCTAAGCTAGCCCAGCCTTGAGATTTGGTAGCCACACTCACCATTAAGCTCCCAGAAGCTAGCCCAGCGTTGAGTTTTGGTAGCCAAGCTCAGGTTAAAGCTCTTCTAGAATAGCCCAGTGTTGAGTTTTGGTAGCCAAGCTCAGCATTAAGCACTTCTAAGGTAGCCCAGCGTTGAGTTTTGGTAGCCAAGCTCAGGTTAAAGCTCTTCTAGGAAAGTCCAGCATTGAGTTTTGGTAGCCAAGCTCAGCATCAAGCTCTTCTAAGCTAGCCCAGCCTTGAGATTTGGTAGCCACACTCACCATTAAGCTCTTGGAAGCTAGCCCAGCATTGAGTTTTGGTAGCCAAGCTGAGGTTAAAGCTCTTCTAGGAAAGCCCAGCGTTGAGTTTTGGTAGCCACACTCACAATTAAGCTCTTCTAAGGTAGCCCACCGTTGAGTTTTGGTAGCCAAACAGAGGTTTAAGCTCTTCTAGGAAAGCCCAGCGTTGAGTTTTGGTAGCCAAGCTCAGCATTAAGCTTTTCTAAGGCAACCAAGCGTTGAATTTTGGTAGCCAAGCTCAGCATCAAGCTCTTCTGAGGCAGCCAAGCGTTGAGTTTTGGTAGCCACGCTTGGCTTCACACCTGTCTAGGAAACCCCAGCGTTGAGTTTTGGTAGCCAAGCTCAGCTTTAAGCTCTTCTAAGCCAGCCCAGCCTTGAGATTTGGTAGCCACACTCACTGTTAAGCTCTTCTAAGGTAGCCCAGCGTTGAGTTTTGGCATCCAAGCTCAGCATTAAGTTCTTCTAAGGCAGCCCAGCCTTGAGATTTGGTAGCCACACTCACCATTAAGCTCTTCTAAGGCAGCCCAGCCTTGAGATTTGGTAGCCACACTCACCATTAAGCTCTTGGAAGCTAGCCTACTGTTGAGTTTTGGTAGCCAAGCTCAGCTTTAAGCTCTTCTAAGCCAGCCCAGCCTTGAGATCTGGTAGCCACACTCACTGTTAAGCTCTTCTAAGGTAGCCCAGTGTTGAGTTTTGGTAGCCAAGCTCAGCATTAAGTTCTTCTAAGGTAGCCCAGCGTTGAGTTTTGGTGGCCAAGCTTAGCTTTAAGCTCTTCTAAGCCAGCCCAACCTTGAGATCTGGTAGCCACACTCACCATTAAGCTCTTCTAAGGTAGCCCAGCCTTGAGATCTGGTAGCCACACTCACCGTTAAGCTCTTCTAAGGTAGCCCAGCGTTGAGTTTTGGTAGCCAAGCTCAGCTTTAAGCTCTTCTAAGCCAGCCCAGCCTTGAGATCTGGTAGCCACACTCACCGTTAAGCTCTTCTAAGGTAGCCCAGCCTTGAGTTTTGGTAGCCAAGCTCAGCTTTAAGCCCTTCTAAGCCAGCCCAGCCTTGAGCCTTGGTGGGTGACATGGGTGGGTTGTCACCCATGGGTGGGGGGGGGGGGTGGGGGGTGGGGGTGTCCCCCCAGATGTCATCGGTTGAGGGGGGGAGGTGGGTTTTTGGGGTGAGAAACCCGTCGAGGAGGAACTTCTCGCGGGGTTGAACTTCCCCTTCTGGAGGTGACTCTTTGAGGGGGGGGGGGTTTCACATCGTCTTTTTCGGGGCCAACCGCTTCCTCCTCCTCCTCCCTGGGGGGGGCCGAGGAGGATGACCCGGTGGTGGCCACGGTGGCAACCAAACCCCCCCTTGAAAACACCGTGGTGGTTCTTCTCCGTAGTCAAGGCCAACGCTCCGATGGTCTATCCCTTGGTCCCCTGCGAGTGCCAGGAGGCCGAGGTCAGCGTGGGCTGCTTGGTCAGCGACTTCTTCCCCGAGCCGGCTACCGTCGCCTGGGTTTCGGGAGCCACGGGCGACAAGGAGACCTTCCCCGCCGTCTACGGCAGGAGCTACTACACCCTCAGCTCCCAGTTCACCGTCCCGCTGGCCCAACTGAAGGGCAACGATTTCCAGTGCCGGGTGACCCACAGCCCCACCGGCACCAAGAGCCAGACCATCCAAGGGATCGGTAAGCGGCTACCCGGCCACGCGCCCTTGTCTCGGTGGCCACCTCCGGGGCTTGGCCTTTCTCCCAGCCTCGGTGGCCACCTCGATGGGTTGACCTTGCTCCCAGCCTTTCATGACCTCTTGGTGGCCACCTCGATGGGTTGGCCCTTCTCCCAGCCTTGCTGCTGGCCTTTCATGATGTCTTGGTGGCCACCTCAATGGGTTGACCTTGCCCCCGGCCTTTCATGACATCTTGGTGGCCACCTCGATGGGTTGGCCTTGCCCCCAGCCTTCCTCTCAGCCTTACCCCCGGCCTTTCATGGCGTCTTGGTGGCCACCTCAATATGGGTTGGCCTCTCCCCCAGCCTTGCTGCTGGCCTTTCATGACGTCTCGGTGGCCACCTCGATGGGTTGACCTTGCCCCCAGCCTTTCAAAAGGCCTTGGTGGCCACCTCGATGCAGGTTGACCTGGCCCCCAGCCTTGCACGATGTCTCGGTGGCCACCTCGATGGGCTGACCTTGCCCCCAGCCTTCCTCTCAGCCTTGCTGCTGGCCTTTCATGACATCTTGGTGGCCACCTCGATGGGTTGACCTTGCCCCCAGCCTTGCAAAAGGTCTTGGTGGCCACCTCGATGCGGGTTGACCTTGCCCCCAGCCTTTCATGACGTCTTGGTGGCCACCTCGATGGGTTGGCCTTGCCCCCAGCCTTGCCTGACGTCTTGGTGGCCACCTTGATGGGTTGGCCTTGCCCCCAGCCTTCCTCTCAGCCTTGCCCCTGGCCTTTCATGACGTCTTGGTGGCCACCTCGATGCGGGTTGACCTTGCCCCCAGCCTTGCAAAAGGCCTTGGTGGCCACCTCGATGCAGGTTGACCTGGCCCCCAGCCTTGCACGATGTCTCGGTGGCCACCTCGATGGGTTGGCTTTGCCCCCAGCCTTGCCTGACCTCTTGGTGGCCACCTCGATGGGTTGACCTTGCCCCCAGCCTTCCTTTCAGCCTTACCCCCGGCCTTTCATGACGTCTTGGTGGCCACCTCGATGGGTTGGCTTTACCCCTGGCCTTTCATGACGTCTTGGTGGCCACCTCGATACGGGTTGGCCCTTCTCCCAGCCTTGCTGCTGGCCTTTCATGACGTCTCGGTGGCCACCTCGATGGGTTGACCTTACCCCCAGCCTTGCTTGACCTCTTGGTGGCCACCTCGATGGGTTGGCTTTACCCCCAGCCTCTCATGACGTCTTGGTGGCCACCTCGATGGGTTGACCTGGCCCCCGGCCTTGCAAAAGGTCTTGGTGGCCACCTCGATGGGTCGGCCTCGCCCCTTGGTTGGCCTCCTGCTCCTTGAAGAACATCTCGGTCACTTCTTCTCCCTGATGTTCTGCAGACATATGCCCCGAAGAAAAGGTGGCCGTGAGTCTCCTGGGTGACCCAAACAAGTACGAGAAGGAGGAGAAGGTCCTCCTGATGTGCCTCGTCGAGGGGAAGGGAGCCGAAGAAGCCCAGGTCCAATGGCTGGTCAACCACGAGGTGCAGAACCTCCAGCGGCAGGACTATTCCTGCGACAAGTGCTCGGGCGACAAGGCCACCTTCACGAGCCAGGTCAACGTCAGCCGGCAGAGCTGGGACCACGGGGCCGAGTTCTCCTGCAAGGTGACCCACTCGTCGCTGGAGAAACCGGCCGTCCGCAACATCAGCACCTTCTGCGCAGGTAGAGGCGGAGGAAGGACCTGTTTTTTTCCTGGAGGTCCCGGAGAGACGGAAGGCGGAGAGGGTTGGACGGATGGATGGATGGTGGTGGAAGTATAGGGAGATGGAGGGGTTGGTGGAGCCACCAGATGGATGGATGGTGGAAGTATATGGAGATGGAGGGGTTGGTGGAGCCACCGGATGGATGGATGGATGGTGGTGGAAGTATATGGAGATGGAGGGGTTGGTGGACCCACCAGATGGATGGATGGTGGTGGAAATATAGGGAGATGGAGGGGTTGGTGGAGCCACCGGATGGATGAGATGGATGGTGGTGGAAGTATATGGAGATGGAAGGGTTGGTGGACCCACCAGATGGATGAGATGGTGGTGGAAGTATATGGAGATGGAGGGGTTGGTGGAGCCACCGGATGGATGGATGGATGGTGGTGGAAGTATATGGAGATGGAGGGGTTGGTGGACCCACCAGATGGATGGATGGTGGTGGAAATATAGGGAGATGGAGGGGTTGGTGGAGCCACCGGATGGATGAGATGGATGGTGGTGGAAGTATATGGAGATGGAAGGGTTGGTGGACCCACCAGATGGATGAGATGGTGGTGGAAGTATATGGAGATGGAGGGGTTGGTGGAGCCACCGGATGGATGAGATGGATGGTGGTGGAAGTATATGGAGATGGAGGGGTTGGTGGAGCCACCAGATGGATGGATGGATGGATGGTGGTGGAAGTATATGGAGATGGAGGGGGTGGTGGACCCACCAGATGGATGAGATGGATGGTGGTGGAAGTATAGGGAGATGGAGGGGTTGGTGGAGCCACCAGATGGTTGAGATGGTGGAGATGGATGGATGGATGGATGGACGGACAATGGACCGTGGGCGGTAAATGCCGGGTGGGGGAAGCGAAGGTGACTTTTTTTTTGGGGGGGGGGGCACCGAAAGCTTTAGCGGCCCCTAATTTGGCGTCCGTCCCACCCCACCCCGCCCCGCCCCATAGATTGCACCCCCGGGGTGGCCATCACCCTCCTCCCCCCGTCCTTGGAGGACCTCTACCTCAGCCAGAACGGCAGCGTCACCTGCGTGGCCACCAACCTGAAGGAACCCAAAGACGCCAAGTTCAACTGGAGCCGGGATCAAGGCAAAGCCTTGGACGCCGTTTTGGGAAAGCCGGAAAAATTGGACAACGGGTTCTACCGCCTGGCCAGCGCCTTGAAGCTCTGCGCCGACGAGTGGAACTCCGGCGAGAAGTTCACCTGCACCCTCAGGAGCCCCGAACTGGAGGAACCCCTCATCAAGACCATTAAGAAGGACATAGGTAGGCGCCCCCCCCCCCCGGCCCCGCCCCACATCTCCCTCCCCGTGGGGCGGGGGGGGGGGGTGAACGGGGGGGACGGGGCGCGGTGGCCGCCGAGAAGCTCGGTGAGAAGGGAGGGTCGCGGTGAGGGAAGAGCGGGGTCTGGGGCGAGTGGAAGCCACCGGTTGGTGTCTACTGGGAGTCTACTGGGAGAGTCTACTGGAAGAGGCTAGTCAACTGGGAGAGTCTACTGGAAGAGGTTAGCCAACTGGGAGAGTCTACTGGAAGTGGCTAGTCAACTGGGAGAGTCTCCTCGAAGAGGTTAGCCAACTGGGAGAGCCTCCTGGAAGAGGTTAGCCAACTGGGAGAGTCTACTGGAAGAGGTTAGCCAACTGGGAGAGTCTACTGGAAGTGGCTAGTCTACTGGGAGAGTCTACTGGAAGAGGTTAGTCTACTGGGAGAGTCTACTGGAAGTGGCTAGTCAACTGGGAGAGTCTACTGGAAGAGGTTAGCCAACTGGGAGAGTCTACTGGAAGAGGCTAGTCTACTGGGAGAGTCTCCTGGAAGTGGCTAGTCAACTGGGAGAGTCTACTGGAAGAGGTTAGCCAACTGGGAGAGTCTACTGGAAGTGGCTAGCTGGAGAGCTTGGGGCTACTGGGAGAGCCAACTGGGCCAGTCTGCCGGAAGGGTCCAGTCTACTGGAAGGAACTGGTCCGCCGGAAGGGTCTTCTCCACCGGAGAGGTCAACGTCAACTGGGAGGGTCTACTGGAAGAGGCTAATCTACCGGAAGGGTCTAGTTGGAGAGCTTGGGGGCTACTGGGAGAGCCGAGCGGGCCAGTCAACGGGAAGAGGTCGGTCTCCTGGGGCTGTCCCGCCCGCCGCCCTTGACCTTCTCTTACGCCCCCCCCCGCAGAGGTCTCCGTGAAGGCCCCTTCCGTTTACGTCTTCCCTCCGCCCGCCGAGGAATTGGCCCGGCAAGAGACGGCCACCTTGACCTGCTTGGCTTTGGGCTTCCGTCCAAGCGACATCTTGGTCACCTGGACCCAAGAAGACCGTCCCGTCCCCCCCGGCAGCTTCTCCAATTTCGGTCCGGAGAAGGAAGGAGACGCTTACGCCCTCTACAGCAAACTGAGCGTGCCGGCGGCCGCCTGGCAACGGGGCGACTCCTTCGCCTGCGTGGTGGCCCACGACGGCAACTCCATGAAGTTCGTGCAGAAGAACTTGGACAAGAGCATCGGTAAACCCACCGCCGTCAACGTCTCGGTGGTCCTGGCCGACTCCGACGTCACCTGCTACTGAACCGGGAGCCGGGGGGGGGGGGGGACGGGGACGGGGAGGGGGGACACGGACACGATGCCGACGCCGGGAGGGGGTTGTAATTCCGCATGCGAATAAAACCGAAAAAAAAAACACCAAACCACGCCAAAACGACCCAAAATAACCCCCCCCAACCCCCCCCCAAAAAAAATATCCGGGACGCGACGTGGAGGCGCCGCCGGGTGGGGGGACGGAATTTCCCCCCCCCCCCCCAAGCTCGTTAGGATTTAATTAGCGCAAACGAAGGGCTGGGGGGGGGGGCGGGGCGGAGGCGGCCGCGCCTTGAGAAGGTCAAGGTGGGGATGGGGGAGGGAGAGGAACCCACCCAACGGCGCCGGGGGTTTTTTTGGGGGGGGGGGGGACACAATCCGGGGGTCGTCTCTGTCCCCGCCACCGCCAGAGGGAAATTCCTCCCCCCCCCCCCCCGCCCAAAAAAGGGCTTTTTCACCCACCCCCCCCCAAAAAAAAACCCCAAAAAAAGCCCCGACCCCACTCACCCGCCGAGGAAATCCGAGGGGATGGGAAGGGGGGGTTGCCTGCTTCCGGCGGCAAAATTCGGGCTTCGGGGGCGAGAATTGGGTGAAAAATGGAGGGTTTTTGGTTTTTTGCTGCGTGCGCCCCAAAAATCCTCACGGCCCCTTGGGTCACGGCGGGGTTTTGGTCAAGAATCGGGTGGGAAATGGGTGAAAATGGGGGAAAATGGAGGTTTTTTGCTGCGTGCGGCCAAAAATCCTCATGGGCACGTTGCTCACGGTGGGGTTTTTGGTCAAGAATCGGGTGGGAAATGGGGGAAAATGGGGGAAAATGGAGGTTTTTTGCTGCGCGCACCCAAAAATCTTCATGGGCACTTTGCTCACGGTGGATTTTTGGTCAAGAATCGGGTGGGAAATGGGGGAAAAAGGGTGAAAATGGAGGTTTTTTGCTGCGCGCGGCCAAAAATCCTCATGGGCACGTTGCTCGCAGGAAGATTTCAGCCGAGAATTGGGTAGAAAAAGGGGGAAAAGGGGTGAAAGTGGAGGTTTTTTGCTGCACGCACCCAAAAATCCTCATGGCCACATCGCTTGCAGTGGGGTTTTGGCAAGAATTGGGTACAAAATGGGTAAAAATGGGCAAAAATTGGGGTGTTTTGCTGCTTGCACCCCAAAATCCTCAGGGACGCATCACACACAGCAGGTTTTTGGTCAAGGATTGGGTGGAAAATGGGCGAAAATGGGTTTTTTTGCTGCTTGCACCCCAAAATCGTCATGGTCCCTTTGCTCGCAGATGGTTTTTGGCCAAGGATTGGGTGGAAAATGGGTCGAAATGGGTTTTTTTTCCCCGCTTTCTCCCCAAAATGCCGCACTGCTTTGCTTGCAGCAAGATTTTTGGCCAAGGATTGGGTGGAAAACGGGAAAAATTGTTTTTTTTTTGCTGCTTGCACCCCAAAATCGTCATGGAAGCATTTCTCGCAGCAGGTTTTTGGACCAGAATTGGGTAGAAAATGGGTGAAAATGGGGGTTTTCTGCCGCTTGCACCCAAAAACCCTCATGGCCACATTGCTCGGAGCAGGGTTTTGGAGCAGAATTGGAGACAAAATGGGAGAAAATGGGTGAAAATGGAGGTTTTTTGCTGCTTGCACCCCAAAAGTCCTCATGGACACATTTCTCGCAGCAGGTTTTTTGGCCAAGAATTGGGTAGAAAACGGGTGAAAATTGGTTTTTTTCCTGCACGCAGCAAAAAAAATCCTGCAGCCCTTTACTTTGCAGCGGGATTTTAGCACAAAAGCCGGGTAGAAAACGGGTGAAAAAGGGGCTTTTCGCAGCTTGGACCAAAAATCCTCATTACCACATTGCTCGAGGCACGGTTTTGGGCAAGAATTGGGTAGAAAACGGGTGAAAACGGGATCTTGCTGCATCCACCACAAAAAATCCTGCGCCCCTTTGCTTGGCGGCAAGATTTCTCACCAAGGATTGGGGAGAAAAGGGGTGAAAATGGGGCTTTTTGAGGAACGCGCCAAAAAACCCCCCATGGCCACGTTGCTTGCAGCGGGTTTTTGGATGAGGATGGGGTAGGAAATGGGGGAAAAACGGGGAAAAATGGGGCTTTTTGGTGCTTGTGCCCCCAAATCCTCACGGACGCGTTTCTCGCGGCAGGTTTTCGGCCGAGGATTGGGTAGAAAATGGGTGAAAATGGGTTTTTTTTTTTTTGCTGCACGCACCAAAAACCTTCGATCCCCCTTTGCTCGCGGCAGGTTTTTGGATGAGGCTTGGGTAGAAAATGGGTGAAAAATGGGGAAAAATGGGACTTTTTGATGCTTGCGCCCCCAAATCCTCATGGACACGTTTCTCGCGGCAGGTTTTCGGCCGAGGATTGGGTAGAAAACGGGTGAAAATGGGGTTTGTTTCGTTTTTTGTTTTTTGTTTTTTTTTTTTTTTTGGCGAAATGCACCAAAAAATCCTTTCTGGGAGGGTGGGGGCGCGAAGGGGGTCTCCACCCCCCACCCCCCACCGCTGAAACCCTCTTTTCGCCCCTTCCCAGCCGCTCCCCGCCCAGATTTCTTGGGGGTGATCCTGGGCGAGGAGACCCCAATGGAGGTGGAGGAAGACCCCACCAACCTCTGGACGGCCGTGACCTTCGTCGTCCTCTTCCTCCTCAGCCTCTGCTACAGCACCGGCGTCACCCTCTTCAAGGTAACCCCGCCCGCCAGCGACCCCCCCCGCTGAGTAATTAAGGCTCGTTAATTAAGTTTCGCTCCCTCCCCCCAGGTCCAGTGACGGCGGCAGAAGCTCGAAGAAACCTCACGGTTGGGTTGTCCCCTCCCTTCCCCCCCGCGGCCGAACGGAGCCCGAGGAGGTTTTGGGGCTTTTTTTTTTTTTTTGGGGGGGGTGGGGGGGGGAGGAAGATTCGAGGAATAAAATGAAGCTCAGCCCGTTTCCATCGGCTGGAAAAAAAAAAAAAAACCCAAACCCCAACGTTTTCGCTGGAATTCAGCCCGTTTGCAACTGTGTGTCGCGCCCCCCGGTTGCCAGCAAGCCCCCAAAAAACCCCCGTTTTCCCTTGAAATCAACCCGTTTGCCATCGGGACGTCACCCCCAATTCCCATCAAGCTTCAAAAAAGACCCATTTTCCCTTAAAATCAACCCATTTTCCATCAGTACATCACCCCCAATTCCCATCAAGCTTCCAAAAAGACCCATTTTCCCTTGAAATGAGCCCATTTTCCAACAGTACGTCACCCCCAATTCCCATCAAGCCCCCAAAAAAACCCCATTTTCCCTTGAAATGAGCCCATTTTCCAACAGTACGTCACCCCAATTCCCATCAAGCTTCCAAAAAACCCCATTTTCCCTTGAAATGAGCCCATTTTCCAACAGTACATCACCCCCAATTCCCATCAAGCTTCAAAAAAACCCGTTTTCCCTTAAAATCAACCCATTTTCCAACAGTACATCACCCCAATTCCCATCAAGCTTCAAAAAAACCCGTTTTCCCTTAAAATCAGCCATTTTCCAACAGCACGTCACCCCAATTCCCATCAAGCTTCCAAAAAACCCCATTTTCCCTTGAAATGAGCCCATTTTCCAACAGTGCATCACCCCCAATTCCCATCAAGCTTCAAAAAACCCCATTTTCCCTTAAAATCAACACATTTTCCAACAGTACGTCACCCCAATTCCCATCAAGCTTCAAAAAAACCCGTTTTCCCTTGAAATCAACCCATTTTCCAACAGTACATCACCCCCAATTCCCATCAAGCTTCAAAAAACCCTCATTTTCCCTTGAAATGAGCCCATTTTCCAACAGCACGTCACCCCCAATTCCCATCAAGCTTCAAAAAACCCCATTTTCCCTTGAAATGAGCCCATTTTCCATCACTACTACACCCCCAATTCCCATCAAGCTTCAAAAAAACCCATTTTCCCTTAAAATCAACCCATTTTCCAACAGTACCTCACCCCCAATTCCCATCAAGCTTCAAAAAAACCCCATTTTCCCTTGAAATGAGCCCATTTTCCATCGGTACATCACCCTCAATTCCCATCAAGCTTCAAAAAAATCCCATTTTCCCTTGAAATAAACCCATTTTCCAACAGCACATCACCCCAATTCCCATCAAGCTTCCAAAAAATCCCATTTTCCTTTAAAATCAACCCATTTTCCATCAGAACATCACCCCCAATTCCCATCAAGCTTCCAAAAAATTTCATCCCCATTTTTAACCCCTTTTAACCCATTTTATCCCCAATTCCGCCCCCCCCACCCCCCCCCCCACCCCTTTGCCTCCCCCCGGCGCCTACGTGCCGAAGGCCCCGAATTTTCATCTTTCGACCCTCCCCCCCCCCCCGCCCCAAAACCCTCAAAATTCTGTTTACTGTAAAATCGCGTTTCGTTTCTCCTCCCGCCTTTGGGTCGGGGGCTTTTTTTTGGGGCCGTTTGAGTCATTTTGGGAGGCGCCGGCGGTTAAAATCGCGCCCGCGAACATCTGGAGGGGGGGGGGGGGGAGGAACCAGATGTGTCCTGTTTGTCACCGGCGCTGCTCCCCCTCTGAGTCATCGCCGGGAAAGGAAAAAACATGGGGAGGGTAAAAATAGAGCCGAGAAACGACCCCCAAATGGGCGGTTTTTCACCCCAAAACGCCCAGATCCTTTCCCGTGAGAAAAAAAAAGAACGAGGGAAAAACGAGGAAAACCATGAGGAAAGTAAAGAAAAGGGTCCCCAAATGGACGTTTTCTGCCCCCAAATGCCCAAATTCTGCCCCCGGGGGGGGAAAAAACGAGGGGAAAATGAGGAAAAACATGAGGAAGGTAAAAACGGAGATGAGAAACGACCCCAAATGGCCGTTTTTCACCCCAAAGTGCCCAGGTCCTTTTCCGGGAAAACAAAAACAGGGGAAAATGAGGAAAAAACGCAAGGAAAGTGGAAAAAAAAGAGCCCCCAAATGACTATTTTTTGACCCAAAATGCCCAAATTCTGTCCCAGGGGGAAAAAAACAAGGGGAAAATGAGGAAAAACACGAGGAAGGGAAAAAGAGAGAGGAAACGGCCCCAAAATGGCTGTTTTTCACCCCAAAATGCCCAAATTCTGTCCCAAAGGGAAAAATAATGAGTGGAAAACGAGGAAAAAACACGCGAAAGGTAAAAATGGAGAGGAGAAATGACCCCAAATGGCCGTTTTTCACCCCAACGTGCCCAGGTCCTTTTCCGGGAAAAAAAAACCAAGGGGAAAATGAGGAAAAAACGCAAGGAAAGTGAAAAAAAAGAGCCCCAAAATGACTATTTTTCGACCCAAAATGCCCAAATTCTGTCCCGGGGGAAAAGAAAAATGAGGGGAAAACGAGGAAAAACGGGGGAAAGTATAAAAAAAGATCCCAAAATGGCTATTTTTTACCCCAAAATGCCCAGATTCTTTCCCAGGAGGAAAAAAAATGATGGGAATGGGAGGAAAGACACGAGGAAGGTAAAAACAGAGACGAGAAATGCCCCAAAATGGCTGTTTTTCACCCCAAAACGCCCAGATCCTTTCCCGTGAGAAAAAAGAACGAGGGAAAAACGAGGAAAACCACGAGGAAAGTAAAGAAAAGGGTCCCCAAATGGCTGTTTTCTGCCCCCAAATGCCCAAATTCTGACCCAAAGGGAAAAATAACAAGAGGAAAACGAGGAAAAACATGAGGAAGGTAAAAACGGAGATGAGAAATGACCCAAAATGGCTTTTTTTCACCCCAAAATGCCCAGATCCTTTTCCGGGAGGATAAAACCAAGGGGAAAATGAGGAAAACCAGAAGGAAAGTGAAAAAAAAGAGCCCCAAAATGACTATTTTTCGCCCCCAAATGCCCAAATTCTGTCCCAAAGGGAAAAATAACGAGAGGAAAACGAGGAAAAAACACGCAAAAGGTAAAAATGGAGACGAGAAATGACCCCAAATGGCCGTTTTTCACCCCAAAATGCCCAGCCTTTTTTTCCCAGGAGAAGTATGAAATAAAACGAGGTGAAAATGAGGGAAAACGGGTGTTTTATTGGCGATTTTCAGCCCCGGCCGCGCGGAAATGAGGAATTTGTAACTGAAGTTGGGGGTTGAGCCCGTTTTTGGGTGGTTTTCTCCCGTTTTCGGTGTTTTCCGAAGTTTCTTCTGCCCTTCTCCGGTGGGGTGGGGGTTATTTCACCTGGGGGGGGGAGGAAAGGGGGGAGGAGTGGGCAGCCAAAGCCAGGAGTGGGCAACCAGAGCCAGGAACGGGCAACCCAAGCCCAGGAATGGGCAACCCAAGCCCAAAAATGGGCAACCCAACCCCAAAACCGGGTGACCCCACCCAGGAATGGGCCACCCAACCCAAGGATGGGCAACCCAAGCCCAAACTAGGCAACCAAACCCCACGAATGGGCAGCCCAACCCCAAGAACGGGCAACCCAACCTCAAGAACGGGCAACCCAACCCAAGAAGGGGCCACCCAGCCCAAAAAGGGGCAACCCAGCCCAAAACTGGGCAGCCCAACCCCAAGAATGGGCAACCTGAGCCCAAGAATGGGCAACCCAGGCCCAAAAAAGGGCAACCCAACCCCAAACCAGGCAACCAAACCCTAGAAGGGGCAACCCAACCCCTAAAATGGGCAACCCAACCCAAAACCGGGCAGCCCAACCCCAAGAACGGGCAACCCAACCCCAAGAATGGGCAACCCAACCCAAAACCAGGCAACCAAACCCTAGAAGGGGCAACCCAACCCCAAGAATGGGCAACCCAACCCCAAGAATGGGCAACCCGACCCAAGAAGGGGCAACCCGACCCAAGAAGGGGCAACCCGACCCCAAGAATGGGCAACCCAGGCCCAAAAAAGGGCAACCCAACCCAAAACCAGGCAACCAAACCCTAGGAAGGGGCAACCCAACCCCTAAAATGGGCAACCCAACCCAAAACCGGGCAGCCCAACCCAAGAATGGGCAACCCAACCCCAAGAATGGGCAACCCAACCCAAAACCAGGCAACCAAACCCTAGAAGGGGCAATCCAACCCCAAGAATGGGCAACCCAACCCCAAGAACGGGCAACCCAACCCAAGAAGGGGCAACCCGACCCAAGAATGGGCAACCCAACCCCAAGAAGGGGCAACCCAGGCCCAAAAAAGGGCAACCAAACCCTAGAAGGGTCAACCCAACCCCAAGAATGGGCAACCCAACCCCAAAAATGGGCAACCCAACCCAAAACCAGGCAACCAAACCCTAGAAGGGGCAACCCAACCCCAAGAATGGGCAACCCAACCCAAGAAGGGGCAACCCGACCCAAGAAGGGGCAACCCAAGCCAAAGAAGGGGCAACCCGACCCCAAGAATGGGCAACCCAACCCCAAGAAGGGGCAACCCGACCCAAGAAGGGTCAACCCAACCCCAAGAATGGGCAACTCAGGCCCAAAAAAGGGCAACCCAACCCAAAACCAGGCAACCAAACCCTAAAAGGGGCAACCCAACCCCAAAAATGGGCAACCCAACCCCAAGAATGGGCAACCGAACCCCAAGAATGGGCAACCCAACCCAAGAAGGGGCAACCCGACCCAAGAAGGGGCAACCAAACCCCAAAAAAGAGCAACCCAACCCCAAGAATGGGCAACCTGAGCCCAAAAAAGGGCAACCCAACCCAAAACCAGGCAACCAAACCCTAGAAGGGGCAACCCAACCCCAAGAACGGGCAGCCCAACCCCAAGAGTGGGCAACCCAGGCCCAAAAAAGGGCAACCCAACCCAAAACCAGGCAACCAAACCCTAGAAGGGGCAACCCAACCCCAAGAATGGGCAAAACCACGCCAGGAAGGGGCAACCCAACCCAAAACCGGAAGACACCCCCCCCCCCCCCCGCCAAGAACGGGCTACCTAACCCCAAGAACGGGCAAACCCCCAAGCCCCGGGGCTACCTTGATGAAGGTGACGAAGCCACTGTAGAAGACGAGGAGGAGGAAGAGCACCACGAAGGTGGAGATGGTGGTCCAGGAGCTGCCGTCCTCCTCCGGCTCCAGGTCGTCGCCCTCCCCCACCAAGCCGCAGGGCACCAAATGCAGCGCGGCGCAACCCCAGGGGTCTGCGGGGAGGTGGCCTTAATTAACCCCCCCCCCCTAATTAACCCCACCTTAACGATTTCCCCCCCCCAACTTCCCCGCCGCTCGTTTGCCACCCTACCGGCCTGCGCGTCCACGCTCTTCTCCGCCAACTCGCCGGTGGGGACGTGGGCGGCCAAGCAGGCGTAAGGGGTGCCCCCCACCCACTCGCCCCACGGCACCTCCACGGCGGCCACCAGGGAGCAGCGCCGGGCCCGGTGGTCGCAAACGGCCTCTTCGGTAGCCGGCCCTTCGTCAGGGCCCCGCCGCCACCAGACGGCGATCTCCGGCGGGTAGAAGTCCTTCACCAGGCAGAAGAGGGTGAAGTCGCGGCCGGCGCAGGCCTCGGCGGGGGACGAGGGCAGGAGGTGGACGCTGGGTGGCTTCAAGGGACCTGCGGGACACAGGGCGGGGGGGGACGGGGACGGAGGACAAAGCGGTTTTGGCTTTGTCCCGGCGTCCCGCCTCCTCGGGGCATCGCCGGGATTTTTTGGGGGGGGCGTCGAAGGGGTTTCGGGGGCATTAGGAGAGGTTTTCGTGGCATTACGAGGGGGTTTTGTGGCGTTACGAAGGGTTTTCGTGGCGTTACGAGGGGTTTTGTGGCATTACGAGGGGTTTTTGTGGCATTACAAGAGATTTTTGTGGCATTTCAAGGGGTTTTGTGGCATAATGGGAGGTTTTTATGGCATTACAAGGGATTTTGTGGCAGTACGAGAGGTTTTTGTGGCATTTCACACGGTTTTGTGGCATTTCAAGGGGTTTTTGTGGCATTACGAGGGGTTTTTGTGGTATTATGAGGGGTTTTTGTGGTATTATGAGGGGTTTTGTGACATTAGGAGGGGTTTTGTGGCATTACGAGGGGGTTTTGTGGCATTTCAAGGGGTTTTGTGGCATTAGGAGAGGTTTTCGTGGCATTATGTCAGGTTTTTGTGGCATTACGAGGGAGTTTTGTGGCATTATGAGTGTTTTTTGTAGCATTAGGAGGGGTTTTGTGGCATTAGGAGAGGTTTTTTTGGCATTTCAAGGGGTTTTTGTGGCATTACAAGGGAGTTTTGTGGCATTACAAGGGATTTTGTGGCATTAGGAGGGGTTTTGTGGCGTTACAAGGGGTTTTGTGGCGTTACGAGGGGGTTTTGTGGCATTACGAGGGGGTTTTGTGGCATTACGAGGGGTTCTGTGGCATTACGAGGGGTTTTCGTGGCGTTACGAAGGGTTTTCGTGGCGTTACAAGGGGGGTTTGTGGCATTAGGAGGGGTTTTGTGGCGTTACGAGGGGTTTTGTGGCGTTACGAGGGGGTTTTGTGGCATTACAAGGGGTTTTGTGGCATTATGAGGGGTTTTGTGGCGTTACGAGGGTTTTTGTGGCGTTACGAGGGGTTTTGTGGCGTTACGAAGGGTTTTCGTGGCATTACGAGGGGTTTTCGTGGCGTTATGAGGGGTTTTCGTGGCATTACGAGGGGTTTTTGTGGCATTTCAAGGGGTTTTGTGACATTAGGAGGGGTTTTGTGGCATTACGAGGGGTTTTTGTGGCATTTCAAGGGGTTTTGTGACATTAGGAGGGGTTTTGTGGCATTACGAGGGGGTTTTGTGGCATTTCAAGGGGTTTTGTGGCATTAGGAGAGGTTTTCGTGGCATTATGTCAGGTTTTTGTGGCATTACGAGGGAGTTTTGTGGCATTATGAGTGTTTTTTGTAGCATTAGGAGGGGGTTTGTGGCATTAGGAGAGGTTTTTTTTGGCATTTCAAGGGGTTTTTGTGGCATTACAAGGGAGTTTTGTGGCATTACAAGGGATTTTGTGGCATTAGGAGGGGTTTTGTGGCGTTACAAGGGGTTTTGTGGCGTTACGAGGGGGTTTTGTGGCATTACGAGGGGGTTTTGTGGCATTACGAGGGGTTCTGTGGCATTACGAGGGGTTTTTGTGGCGTTACGAAGGGTTTTCGTGGCGTTACAAGGGGGGTTTGTGGCATTAGGAGGGGTTTTGTGGCGTTACGAGGGGGTTTTGTGGCATTACAAGGGGTTTTGTGGCATTATGAGGGGTTTTGTGGCGTTACGAGGGTTTTTGTGGCATTACGAGGGGTTTTGTGGCATTAGGAGGGGTTTTGTGGCGTTATGACAGGTTTTTGTGGCGTTACGAGGGGTTTTTGTGGCGTTACGAGGGGGTTTTGTGGTGTTACGAAGGGTTTTCGTGGCATTACAAGGGGGTTTTGCGGCGTTACGAAGGGTTTTCGTGGCATTACGAGAGGGTTTTGTGGCGTTACGAGGGGTTTTGTGGCGTTACGAGGGGTTTTCGTGGCATTACGAAGGGTTTTGTGGCGTTACAAAGGGTTTTCGTGGCGTTACAAAGGGTTTTTGTGGCGTTACAAAGGGTTTTTGTGGCGTTATGAAGGGTTTTTGTGGCATTACGAGGGGTTTTGTGGCATTACGAAGGGTTTTCGTGGCGTTACGAAGGGTTTTCGTGGCGTTACGAGGGGGTTTTGTGGCGTTACGAGGGGTTTTTGTGGCGTTACGAAGGGTTTTTGTGGCGTTACGATGGGTTTTCGTGGCATTACGAGGGGTTTTGTGGCACGACGAGGGGTTTTGTGGCGTTACGAAGGGTTTTCGTGGCGTTACGAGGGGTTTTGTGGCATTACAAGGGGTTTTTGTGGCGTTACGAAGGGTTTTTGTGGTGTTACAAGGGGTTTTTGTGGCATTACGAGGGGTTTTGTGGCGTTACGAGGGTTTCCGTGGCATTACGAGGGGGTTTTGTGGCATTAGGAGGGGTCTTTGTGGCGTTACGAGGGGTTTTTGTAGTGTTACGAGGGGGTTTTGTGGCGTTACGAGGGGTTTTTGTAGCGTTACAAGGGGGTTTTCTGGCGTTACGAGGGGTTTTCGTGGCGTTACGAGGGGGTTTTGCGGCGTTACGAAGGGTTTCGTGGCATTACAAAGGGTTTTCGTGGCGTTATGAGGGGTTTTTGTGGCGTTACGAGGGGTTTTTGTGGCGTTACGAGGGGTTTTTGTGGCGTTACGAGGGGTTTTTGTGGCGTTACGAGGGGGTTTTGTGGCGTTACGAAGGGTTTTTGTGGCGTTACGAGGGGGTTTTGTGGCGTTACAAGGGGGTTTTGTGGCATTTCAAGGGATTTTGTAACATTAGGAGGGGCTTTGTGGCATTACGAGAGGTTTCTGTGGCATCACGTCAGGTTTTTGCGGCATTACGAGAGGTTTTCATGGCATTATGAGTGTTTTTTGTAGCATTAGGAGGGGTTTTGTGGCATTAGGAGAGGTTTTTGTGGCATTTCAAGGGGTTTTTGTGGCATTACAAGGGAGTTTTGTGGCATTACAAGGGATTTTGTGGCATTAGGAGGGGTTTTGTGGCGTTACGAGGGGTTTTTGTGGCATTACGAGCGGTTTTGTGGCGTTACGAGGGGTTTTTGTGGCATTACGAGGGGGTTTTGTGGCGTTACGAGGGGTTTTGTGGCGTTACGAGGGGTTTTTGTGGCGTTACGAAGGGTTTTCGTGGCATTACGAGGGGTTTTGTGGCATTAGGAGGGGTTTTGTGGCGTTACGAGGGGTTTTGTGGCGTTACGAAGGGTTTTTGTGGCGTTACGAAGGGTTTTTGTGGCATTACGA
Organism: Sterna hirundo; assembly: GCA_009819605.1. Lineage (NCBI taxonomy): Eukaryota > Metazoa > Chordata > Aves > Charadriiformes > Laridae > Sterna > Sterna hirundo. The sequence goes on from WNMW01000084.1 coordinate 67,911, forward strand.
GGGGTTTTGTGGCATTAGGAGGGGTTTTGTGGCATTACGAGGGGTTTTTGTGGCGTTACGAGGGGTTTTCGGGGCATTACGAGGGGGTTTTGTGGCATTAGGAGGGGGTTTTGTGGCGTTATGAAGGGTTTTCGTGGCGTTACGAGGGGGTTTTGTGGCGTTACGAGGGTTTTCATGGCGTTACGAAGGGTTTTTGTGGCATTACGAGGGGTTTTGTGGCATTACGAGGGTTTTCGTGGCATTACGAGGGGTTTTGTGGCATTATGAGGGGGTTTTGTGGCATTTCAACGGATTTTGTGGCATTACGAGAGGTTTTTGTGGCATTTCAAGGGGTTTTTGTGGCATAATGAGAGGTTTTTGTGGCATTACAAGGGATTTTGTGGCATTATGAGAGGTTTTTGTGGCATTTCAAGGGGTTTTTGTGGCATTACGAGGGTTTTTTTGGCATTACAAGAGGATTTTTGTGGCATTATGTCAGGTTTTTGTGGCATAAGGAGAGATTTTCGTGGCATTTCAAGGGGTTTAGTGGCATAACAAGAGGTTTTTGTGGCATTTCAAGGGGTTTTTGTGGCATTACGAGGGGGTTTTGTGGCATTATGAGTGTTTTTTGTAGCATTAGGGGGGGTTTTGTGGCATTACAAGGGGGTTTTGTGGCATTGCGAGGGTTTTTGTGGCATTATGAGGGGTTTTTGTGGCATTTCAAGGGGTTTTTGTGGCATTTCAAGGGGTTTTGTGGCATTACGAGAGGTTTTTGTGGCATTTCAAGGGGTTTTTGTGGCATAAGGGGAGGTTTTTATGGCATTACAAGGGATTTTGTGGCATTACGAGAGGTTTTTGTGGCATTTCAAGGGGTTTTAGTGGCATTTCAAGGGGTTTTTGTGGCATTACAACGATTTTTGTGCCATTACAATGATTTTTGCGGCATCACGAGGGGTTTCAAGTATTTTTTGTGGCTTCGTAAAGGGGTTTTTTTGGGTTGGTTTTTTTTTTTTTTCTTTTTCTCCCACCGCTGCCCCACCACTAGACCCCCGCCAACCCCCCCCCCGCCCCCACCGGTTCCTCACCCGTCCTCCGGCTGAGCTCCAGCTGCGTCTCCTCCTCGCCGCCCCGCACCCGGCAGGAGAAGTTGGCCGTCTCCATCCAATCCTTCAGGCTGACCCCCAACCAGCTCCGTGTCCCCGTGGCCCCCCCGGCTTGCGTCTTCACCGCTCGGGGGTCCGCCGGCCGACCGGCCACCGTCCAACCCATGGTGGCGTTGGCCAAGGTGGTGGAGCAGGTCAAGTTGGCCGCCCGGCGTAGGAAGAGCTCGTGGAAAGAAGGGGGTTGAAGGGAGGAGGGTGGAGACCTGGGGCAAACTGAAAACATGGGGGGGGGGGGGCCATGAGGAGGTTGGGGGGGGATGACAAGGTGGGTCCCCCTTTCTCCAGACCCCCCCAAAGTAGGCGGGGAGGGGAAAAGACAAGGCCTGGAGCTCACCGTGGGGGGATGAGGACTTCTCCCGCGTCTCGGGTGTGGGGGGCGCCGTGGGGGAACCTGCAAAAAAGAAAAGAAGTTGGGGGGAGGAAGGGGGGGGGGGGTGTGATGAGGGGGGTGAAGGAGCAGAGGACGGCGTGGGGGGTGGGCTGGAGAAGGTGGACCTCAACCCCTGGGAGATGCCAACCCACGGCGGACAAGAGCAGGACCCCAAACCGCCATCATGGGGGGCGGTTCTTGCTGGCCCCCAAGAGGAAATCATGGTGGGGGTGGGTTTGGGAAGGGGAACCCAACCCCGTTGGTGGTGGAAACTCAACCCCTGGGAGATGCCAACCCACGGCAGGACCCCAAAATCCCACCAAGGCCCCCCCACGGAGGGGTGTCATGGGTGAGCACCTCCTCCCCCACCCCCCCACCCCCCCCGAAATGGTCCTTACTGGTGTTTTCGGCGACGTGCAGAGGTTTCTCCAGGAGGGGGTGTTGCACCACGCAGGCGTAGCCCTTCCCCTCCTCCCCCTTCTCCAAGCGGAGGACGCTGAGGCCGGAGAAGACCCCCCGGCCGGTGACGGGCCCCATTTCGGAGCGGGTCTGGAGGTCCCAGCCGCCCTCCCAGCGGATGACGATGTCACGGGGGGCGAAGTCGGTGACGGAGCAGAGGAGGAACCCCCCCCCGCTGTCCCCAGGGGGGACCCGGGTCACCGTGGCCTTCGGTTCCTTCCGGAGGTTGCCTGGGGTGGGGTGGGAGGGGGTGGGTGGAAGGTGGCACCTCGACCTTCCGGCCCGGGTGGGGCCCCCTATGACCCTGGGCAACCCTATAGGGCTTTTCTTGACCCCCCACGGGGGCCCGGGCAAGGTTGTAGGGCCCTACTGACCCCATATGGGTCCCACCGAGCCCATAGGGCCCTGGACAAGCCTATAGGGCCCTGCTGAGCCTATGTGGGCCTGGGCCACCCTATAGGGCCCTCTTGACCCCATAGGAGCTTGGGACAAACTATAGGGCCCAGCTGACCCCATATGGGCCGGGGAAACCCCATAGGGCCCTGTTGACCCCATAGGAGCTTGGGCAACCCCATAGGGCCCTGCTGACCCCATAGGAGCTTGGGCCAACCTATAGGGCCCTGCTGACCCCATAGGAGCTTGGGCCAACATATAGGGCCCTGCTGACCCCATATGGGCCGGGGAAACCCTATAGGGCCCTACTGACCCCATAGAAGCTTGGGCCAACCTATAGGGCCCTGCTGACCCCATAGGAGCTTGGGCCAACCTATAGGGCCCTGCTGACCCCATAGGAGCTTGGGCCAACATATAGGGCCCTGCTGACCCCATATGGGCCGGGGAAACCCTATAGGGCCCTACTGACCCCATAGAAGCTTGGGCCAACCTATAGGGCCCTGCTGACCCCATAGGAGCTTGGGCCAACCTATAGGGCCCTGTTGACCCCATAGGAGCTTGGGCCAACCTATAGGGCCCTGCTGACCCCATAGGAGCTTGGGTAACCCCATAGGGCCCTACTGACCCCATAGGAACTTGGGACAACCTATAGGGCCCTGCTGACCCCATAGAAGCTTGGGCCAACCTATAGGGTCCTGCTGACCCCATATGGCCCTGGACAAGTCTATAGGGCCCTCTTGACCCCATAGGGGCCGGGCCAACCTATAGGGCCCTGTTGACCCCATAGGAGCTTGGGCAACCCCATAGGGTCCTCTTGACCCCATAGGAGCTTGGGCAACCCCATAGGGCCCTGTTGACCCCATAGAAGCTTGGGCCAACCTATAGGGCCCTGCTGACCCCATAGGAGCTTGGGCCAACCTATAGGGCCCTGTTGACCCCATAGGAGCTTGGGCCAACCTATAGGGCCCTGCTGACCCCATAGGAGCTTGGGTAACCCCATAGGGCCCTACTGACCCCATAGGAACTTGGGACAACCTATAGGGCCCTGCTGACCCCATAGAAGCTTGGGCCAACCTATAGGGTCCTGCTGACCCCATATGGCCCTGGACAAGTCTATAGGGCCCTCTTGACCCCATAGGGGCCGGGGAAACCCTATAGGGCCCTGCTGACCCCATAGGAGCTTGGGCAACCCCATAGGGTCCTCTTGACCCCATAGGAGCTTGGGCAACCCCATAGGGCCCTGTTGACCCCATAGGAGCTTGGGACAACCTATAGGGCCCTGCTGACCCCATAGGGCCCTACTGACCCCATAGGAGCTTGGGCCAACCTATAGGGTCCTGCTGACCCCATAGGAGCTTGGGCCAACCTATAGGGCCCTGCTGACCCCATAGGAGCTTGGGCCAACCTATAGGGCCCTGTTGACCCCATATGGGCCGGGGCAACCCCATAGGGCCCTGTTGACCCCATAGGAGCTTGGGCAACCCCATAGGGCCCTGCTGACCCCATAGGAGCTTGGGCCAACCTATAGGGCCCTGTTGACCCCATAGGAGCTTGGGCCAACCTATAGGGCCCTGTTGATCCCATAGGAGCTTGGGACAACCTATAGGGCCCTACTGCCCCCATAGGAGCTTGGGCCAACCTATAGGGCCCTGCTGACCCCATATGGGCCGGGGAAACCCTATAGGGCCCTACTGACCCCATAGAAGCTTGGGCCAACCTATAGGGTCCTGCTGACCCCATAGGAGCTTGGGCAACCCCATAGGGTCCTGTTGACCCCATAGGAGCTTGGGCCAACCTATAGGGCCCTGCTGACCCCATAGGAGCTTGGGCCAACCTATAGGGCCCTGCTGACCCCATATGGGCCGGGGCAACCCCATAGGGCCCTACTGACCCCATAGGAGCTTGGGCCAACCTATAGGGTCCTGCTGACCCCATAGGAGCTTGGGCAACCCCATAGGGTCCTCTTGACCCCATAGGAGCTTGGGACAACCTATAGGGCCCTGCTGACCCCATATGGGCCGGGGCAACCCCATAGGGCCCTGTTGACCCCATAGGAGCTTGGGCAACCCCATAGGGCCCTGCTGACCCCATAGGAGCTTGGGCCAACCTATAGGGCCCTGCTGACCCCATATGGGCCGGGGAAACCCTATAGGGCCCTACTGCCCCCGTAGGAGCTTGGGCCAACCTATAGGGTCCTGCTGACCCCATAGGAGCTTGGGCCAACCTATAGGGCCCTACTGACCCCATAGGAGCTTGGGCCAACCTATAGGGCCCTGCTGACCCCATAGGAGCTTGGGCAACCCCATAGGACCCTGTTGACCCCATAGGAGCTTGGGCCAACCTATAGGGCCCTGCTGACCCCATATGGGCCGGGGCAACCCCATAGGGCCCTACTGACCCCATAGGAGCTTGGGCCAACCTATAGGGTCCTGCTGACCCCATAGGAGCTTGGGCAACCCCATAGGGCCCTACTGACCCCATAGGAGCTTGGGCCAACCTATAGGGCCCTGTTGACCCCATAGGAGCTTGGGCAACCCCATAGGGCCCTGCTGACCCCATAGGAGCTTGGGCCAACCTATAGGGCCCTGCTGACCCCATATGGGCCGGGGAAACCCTATAGGGCCCTACTGACCCCATAGAAGCTTGGGCCAACCTATAGGGTCCTGCTGACCCCATAGGAGCTTGGGCCAACCTATAGGGCCCTACTGACCCCATAGGAGCTTGGGCCAACCCATAGGGCCCTGCTGACCCCATAGGAGCTTGGGCAACCCCATAGGACTCTGTTGACCCCATAGGAGCTTTGGCCAACCTATAGGGCCCTGCTGACCCCATATGGGCCGGGGAAACCCCATAGGGCCCTACTGACCCCATAGGAGCTTGGGCCAACCTATAGGGTCCTGCTGACCCCATAGGAGCTTGGACAACCCCATAGGGCCCTACTGACCCCATAGGAGCTTGGGCCAACCCATAGGGCCCTGCTGACCCCATAGGAGCTTGGGACAACCTATAGGGCCCTGCTGACCCCATATGGGCCGGGGAAACCCTATAGGGCCCTACTGACCCCATAGAAGCTTGGGCCAACCTATAGGGTCCTGCTGACCCCATAGGAGCTTGGGCCAACCTATAGGGCCCTGCTGACCCCATATGGGCCGGGGAAACCCCATAGGGCCCTACTGACCCCATAGGAGCTTGGGCCAACCTATAGGGCCCTGCTGACCCCATATGGGCCGGGGCAACCCCATAGGGCCCTGCTGACCCCATAGGAGCTCGGGACAACCTATAGGGCCCTACTGACCCCATAGGGCCCTACTGCCCCCGTAGGAGCTTGGGCCAACCTATAGGGTCCTGTTGACCCCCTATAGCCCAGTAGAGTCCCATATGGCCCCCTACAGCCCCACAGGGCCCCCGCTCACCTTCAGGACCCATTTGGAGCTCCTGGGTGACCTTGTTGTGACAGGGGACGGTGGCTTCGCAGAGCAGCTTGTCGCCGTCCAGCCACTGCTGCAGGGAGACGCGGCTGGTGAGGCGAAGACTCTGGGTGCCGTTGCGGTGGCTGGTGAGGTTCGTCGTCCCCCGGCGGTCGCCGTTGAAGGACAAGGTGGCCCCTCGGAGGTGCCAACCCAGGAGAAGGCAGGAGGCCTCGGCGAAGCCGGCCAGGATGTCGGCGTAGGAGGGTTGGGTGATGTAGATCTGGGGCGGGAGGGAGGTGGCGAAGCAGACTTGGGGGGGGGGAGGGGGCAGAGAAGACGAGAAGGTCCACTTTGGGTCATAGCTGGTGGTGGCCGTCCGTGCCTCACGTCTGGTGAGTCCCCATCCAGCCATCGTCTGGTGGGTCTCCATCCATCCATCCATCCATCTCTGGAGGCTTCAACCAACCATCTTCCCATCCATCCCACCATCCATCCATCCCACCATCTCTGTAGACCTCAACCGACCTTCTCTCCATCCATCCCACCATCTCCGTAGACCTCACCCAACCTTCTTCTCCATCCCTCCGTGTCTGTAGACCTCAACCAACCTTCTTCTCCACCCCTCCGTGTCTCTAGACCCCACCCAACCTTCTCTCCATCCATCCCACCATCTCTGTAGACCTCAACCGACCTTCTTCTCCATCCCTCCATCTCTGTAGACCTCAACCAACCTTCTCTCCATCCCTCCACCCATCCCTCCATCTCTGTAGACCTCAACCAACCTTCTTCTCCACCCCTCCATGTCTGTAGACCTCAACCGACCTTCTCTCCACCCATCCCTCCATCTCTGTAGACCTCAACCGACCTTCTTCTCCATCCGTCTCCTCATCCATCCACCCCGTCCCGCCGTCCCACCCCACCTCGTCCCACCCTTACCCATGCACTTGCTGGTGTTGCGCGTCGCCGCGTCTCCTCCCGGCGATGGCGTCACCTTGCAGGTGTAGACGTCCCCTTGGTCCCAACTGGCCCGCTTGACCTTCAGCCGACTTCTCCCCTCCTCCACCTTCTCGGCGGGGGGCCGGCGCATCTCCTGCCCGTTCAGCAGCCACCTCACCTTGACCTTCTCCACCTCGGAGCTCCAGAAGACGCAGAGGAGCTCCACTTCCGCCCCACCGGCGTTGGCGTCGGCGTCGCACCGGGGTTCCACCAGGGACACCTGCGGCGCTTGCGGCGGCGGCGGCGGCGGCGGCGGCGGGGCGCACGCTGCAAGAGGGACGTGGGGTGGGTGGCCACCATGATGTGTGTCCCCCCCTCACCACCACCACCCCCCAAACCATCTCTTACCATCCTCGGGCCAGGGCTTCTCGACGTTGAAATTGGAAGCCTTGTGCTGCACGTGGCACTTTGGAGGGGGGGGTCCCCCCCTGGTGACGTTGAGGGCTCTGCCGGTGACGTATTTGCCCGTGGTCAACCGCAGGGTGGGGAAGTCCACGGGGGCGGTGGCCACCGGCGGCTCCCAGTCGATGGTGAGGTCATCGGACAAGAAGTCGGTGGCCAAGCAGACGAAGAGGGTGTCGGCGACGCCCTCCAGGCAACAAGGGGCCACCCAGAAGACTTTGGGACCAGTCTTGGCACCTGGAGCTGGGGTGGGGGCTGGGGGAGAGAAAGGGGAGGTGAGGGTCGGGGTGGGGGGGGGACACACAACCCGCCCCCCACCCCACCCCAAAGTTGTCCTAGAGTCATGTGTCCCCCCCCCACCACCCCCAAAAAACATCTCCTGGGAGCACCCAACACGTCTCCTCGGAGCACCCACCCCATCGTGGAGCCCCCACCCCCCCCCAAAATATCTCCTAGAAGCATGTGGCCCCCCCCCCCAAAAAGGTCTCCGAGGAGCACCCGCCCCATCACAGCCCCCCCCAAAACGACTCCTGGTGTCACGCGGCCCCCCCCAAAACATCTAGAAGCATGTGGCCCCCCCAAAAACGTCTCCTCGGAGCACCCGCCCCATCACAGCCGCCCCCCCCCCACCCCAAAACATGTCCTAGGAGCGCGGGTCCCCCCCCAAAAAACATCTCCTGGGAGCACGTCGTCCGTCCCCCCCCCCCTGCCAAACCGTCTCCGAGGAGGACCCACCCCATCGCAGCCCCCCCCCCCCCCCAAAACAAGACGTAGGAACACCCCCCCCCCCCCCCCAAAACACGCCCTTGGAGCGCCCACCCCCATCACAGGCCCCCTCCCCCCTCCAAAAGTGGGTCCCCGACCTGACGTCAACCCAAACGCAACCCCCCCCCAAAAAAAATAAAATCTTTCCTCCCCCCAAAAAGAGGGCGCTGGGGTGGCCCCCCCCCCCCCCCCGGGGGGGGTGCGAAATGGGGGCGCAATCCTGGCGGAAATGACGTGCGAAATAACGTGTAAAAAGGGAAAAATTTATTTCGGTTTTTTGTTGTTTTTTTTTTATAGGATGGAGAAATATTTACAAAGGGGGAGGGGGGAAATACAAGGCCGGGGAAGGGGGGGGGGCGGGTTGGAGAATCCCAAAGTTTTCGGCAATTTCCGGAGTCCAGGCGACGGTTTCGGAAACGCGTCGGGAGTTGGGTTATTTCACCTAGATTTATTTTTTTTTTTGGGGGGGGAAAAGGGGGAATTAATTAGTTAATGGGGTAACTGGGGGGGGGGGGGGGTGGGTGGGGGGGGTGGGGAGTCAAATCCCGGCTGCGGACAGTTGGATCCGAGCAAAAAAAAAAAAATCCCAGGAATGGGGGGCAAAAAAAAAATACATATTTTGGGGGGAAGGATGGGGGGAAAAACGTGGGGGTTTAGTAAAAATAAGGGGGGAAAAATTGTGATTTTTTTGCAAAGAGAGGGGGAAAATAGGGAATTTTTTGGAAGGAAGAGGGGGGAAAATTAGGGATTTTTTGGAAGGAAGGGGTGGGGGGGGAAATTAGGGATTTTTTTGGAAGGAAGGGGGAGGAAATTAGGGATTTTAGCCAAAAAATGGGAGGAAGGAAACAGGGAGTTTGGAAAAATTGGAGGGAAATTGGGGTTTTTCGCAAGGGGGGGGGGGAATAGGGATTACTGGGAAAGATGCGGGGGAAAAAAAATAGGGATTTATTGCAAGGATTGGGGGGAAAAATAAGGATATTTTCAAGAACGGGGGGATTTTTTTTGCAGTAACGAGGGGAAATGGCGACGTTTTGCCAGGATACGGTGGAAAAAAAATAGGGTTTTTTTTTTAAGGATGGGGGAAAAATAGGGATTTTTGCAAGGAGCGGGCGGGGGGAAATAGGGAGTTTTTGCAAAAACTGGGGGGAAAAGCAGGGATTTTTGCCAAGGCCAGGGTGGAACTAGGGATTTTTTTTTTTTTTGTGAGGATGGAGGGGAAAATAACGATTTTTTGGCAAAGATTGGAGAAAATAAGGATTTTTGCAAGGTTGGAGGGGGGGAAAAAAAAGGGATCTCCCCCCCCCCCAAAAAAAAATGGGGGCAAAATAAGGATTTTTGCAGGGACAGGGAAAAAACCAAGGAATTTTGGCAAGAGTCGGGAGGGAAAAAAAGAGATTTTTGTTTTTAAGGACGGGGAGAAAAATAGGGATTAACGGCAAAAATAGGGGAGAAATCGGGATTTTAGCAAAAAACGAGGGGGAAATCGGGACTTTTTGACAAAGGGGGGGGGGGGAAATAGGGATTTTGGAGAAGGATTGGGGGGAAATATAGGGATTTTGGGGTGGGATTGGGGGGGGAAAAACGGGGGCTTATTGAAAACGGAAGAAAAAAAAAATAGGGGGTTGGGGAGGAAAAATAGGGGTCGGGGGCGGGGGAAATGGGGATGTTCTGGGGGGTAAATAGTGATGTTTTGGGGGGTAAATAAGGATTTAAGGGGGGGGGAAATAGGGATTTTTCGGGGAGGAAAATCGGGATTTTTCGGGGTCGAAAATAGGGATTTTTCGGGGAGGAAAATAGAGATTTTTCGGGGTCGAAAATAGGGATTTTTCGGGGAGGAAAATAGGGATTTTGGCGGGGGGAAATAGGGGTTTTTCGGGGAGGAAAATAGGGATTTTGGGGAGGGGAGGGGGATGAGGATTTTTTTGGGGGGGTGGGGGGCGCCGTACCTTGATCAAGGTGACGGTGGCGCTGTAGAAGAGGCTGAGGATGAAGAGGACGATGAAGGTCGAGGCCGTCGCCCAGAGGTTGTTGAGGTCCATCTCCTCCACCTCCGTGAAGCCGTCGAGGAAGGCTTTGGGTGGGTGGGGGTGGGATTGGAGGGGGGGGGACACACAAAAAAAGAGGGAGGGTTAACGCCATCATCCGGCCAAGGGGAGCCCCCTTGGGTGCAACGCCCTGGGGTGCAAAGGGAGGGGAGGGGGGGGACACCCGGTTTTGGGGCGATTTAGGGCGGTTTTGGCTAAGCGCAAGGCTGGGAAGGGAGTTTTTTGGGGGGGGTGGGGGGGGGGCGGGTGGGAGCTGCTTAGAAAGAGAGGGTGGGGGGAGGGTGGGGAGGGGAGGAGGGGGGTCAGGGTGCCCGCCCCCCAAAATCTGGGGGATGCATCCCCAAAACCTGGAGGTCTTCACCCAAAAATCGAGGGGTCTCACCTCTCCCCCCCCCTCCCCACCTCCCCCTCCCCAAATCTGAGCTCCGTAGCCCAAAATCTGGAGGTTTTAACCCCCAAAATCGGGAGGTTTTAACCCAAAAATCTAGGGGTCGCACCCCCCAAATCTAAGGTCCGTAGCCCCAAAAAATCTAGAGTTTGTAACCCAAAAATCTAGGGGGGAGGGGGGTTTACCACCAAATCGGGGGGGGGGTTACCCCAAAATTTGGGGTGCGGACCCCCCCCCCCCCATCCCGACTTTATAAGCCAAGGTTGGGGATGCGCATCCCAAAATGGGGAGCTCGAACCCCCCAAAATCCGGGGGATTTACCCCCGAGCTGGAGTTCGTAGCCCAAAACGTGGAGTTTGTAGCCCAAAACCCGGGGGGGGGGGGGGGTTTACCCCCAAAATCCGGGCTCCCCAAAATCTAGGGCGCGTACCCCAAAATCTGGAGCGTGCACCTCAAAATGGGGGGGGGGAGTTTCACCCCAAAATCTGGGGTGCACGCCCCCAAAAGGGGGGGGGTGCACACCCCAAAAAGGGGGGGGGTTGCGGCCCAAAATTGGGGGGTGCGCGCCCCAAACCCAGAGTTTTGCACCCCAAAACCCGGGGTTTTTACCCCAAAATCTGGACTAGGCACCCCCAAAACCCCCCCCATTTACCTCACCTTCCGCCCCTAAAAAAAGCCCTTTTTGACCCAAAATATTGGCAGGTTCAGCGATGGAGGGGGGGAGGGCGGATTTCCCCCTTTTCCCCCCCAAAAAAGGGGGCGAGAGTCTGTTCCTACAAATTTGGTGGGATTTTTAGGGGAGGGGGGGGAAAGGGGTGCGGCTGCTGCGGGGGGCAAGGGGGGACGGCGCATCCCAGGGGATGCGGCAAGAGGGAGACGCTTCCAAAGGGATGCGGGAAGACGGGAGACGCTTCCAAGGGGGACGGAGCAAGAGGGAGATGCTTCCAAGAGGATGCGGGAAGACGGGAGATGCTTCCAAGGAGACGCTTCCAAGAGGACGGAGCAAGAGGGAGATGCTTCCAAGAGGATGCGGCAAGAAGGAGATGCTTCCAAAGGGAGATGCTTCCAAGAGGGATTGTGGCAAGGAGATGCTTCCAGAAGGATGCGGCAAGAAGGGGATGTTTCCAGAAGGAGATGCTTCCAAGAGGATGCGGCAAGAGGAAGATGTGGGAAGAGGGAGATGCGGGAAGAGGGAGATGCTTCCAAAGGGATGCGGCAAGAGGGAGATGCTTCCAGAAGGAGATGCTTCCAAGAGGGATGCGGGAAGAAGGAGATGCTTCCAAAGGGATACGGCAAGAGCGGGATGCGGCAAGAAGGAATTGCTTCCAAGAGGATGCGGCAAGAGGGGAATGCGGCAGGAGGGAGATGTTTCCAGAAGGATGCGGCAAGAGGGAGATGCTTCCAAGGGGGATGGAGGAAGAAGGAGATGCTTCCAAGAGGATGCGGCAAGAGGGGGACGCTTCCAGAAGGGGATGCTTCCAAGAGATTGCGGCAAGAGGGAGATGTTTCCAGAAGGATGCGGCAAGAGGGAGATGCGGCAAGAAAGAGATGCTTCCAAAGGGATGGAGCAAGAGGGAGATGCTGCCAATGGGATGCGGCAAGAGGGAGATGCTTCCAGAGGGATGGAGCAAGAGGGGGATGCGGCAAGAAGGGAGATGCTTCCAAAGGGATGCGCCAAGATGGAGATGCTTCCAAGAGGGATGCGGCAAGAGGGGGATGCAGCAAGAAGGAATTGCTTCCAAGCGGATGCGGCAAGAAGGGAGATGCTTCCAAAGGGATGGAGCAAGAGGGAGATGCGGGAAGAGGGAGATGCTTCCAAAGGGATGTGGCAAGAGGGGAGATGCTTCCAAAGGGATGTGGCAAGAGGGAGATGCGGGAAGAGGGAGAAGCTTCCAAAGGGATGGAGCAAGAGGGAGATGCTTCCAAGAGGATGCGGCAAGAAGGGGATGCAGGAAGAAGGAGAAGCTTCCAAAGGGATGGAGCAAGAGGGAGAAGCTTCCAAAGGGATGCGGCAAGAGGGAGATGCTTCCTAAGGGATGGAGCAAGAGGGAGATGCTTCCAAGAGGATGTGGCAAGAGGGAGATGTGGGAAGAGGGAGACGCTTCCAAAGGGATGCACCAAGAGGGAGATGCTTCCAAAGGGATGGAGCAAGAGGGAGAAGCTTCCAAAGGGATGGAGCAACGGCCCGGCCGCGCCACGGCTCAGAAGCGTGTCCGGTTCCACCACCCCCTTCCCCCCCCCTTCCCCCCCCCCCCTCCCTCCCCCCTTCCCCCCCCACCCCCCTTGCCGCAACCACCTCAAAATCCCACCCCGCCCTCCGCCCGGAAAAAAAAACGGAGCTGCGGGAAGGGGCCGCGCCCGCAACCTTCCCCCAACGCAACGACCGAGAGAGAGAAACGGGGCCGCGGCGGCGCTCGGCGGCTCCTGATTTTTTTCTTGCCGTTTGTTCAGAAAAAAAATTTGATTTTTATTGCGTTTTTTTTTTTTTAAATTTTTGGGAGGGAGAGGGGGAGGTTTTTAAGGTGCGGGAATCCAGAGAAATGAAAAGGGGGAGGGGAGGGGAGGGGGGGGGAGTTAGTAGCAGGCGCTGGCGGCGTCGGAGAGCACCAGGGAGACGTTGACGGAGGTGGGTTTACCCGAGGCTTTGTCCACCGATTTCTGGGCCACCTGGAGGGGGATCTGCTCGTGGCCCACCAGGCAAGTGAAGACGTTGCCGGCCGCCCAGTCCTCCCCGCTGACGGTCAAGGAGCTGTAGGTGAAGTAGGCCGGGGGGGCTTGGGATTCGGCGGCCGGGGGGAGGGTGACGGAGTCGGCGGCCGGCAAGGGCTCGCCGTTACGGAGCCAACGGACGAAGAGGTCGGGGGGGTTGAAGCCCTTCACCAGGCAGGTGACGGTGGCGCTTTCGTGGAGGGAGAGTTGGTCGGCGGGCGGGGGGAAGACGTAGATGGAGGGGGCTTTGGCGTCGCGGCCTGGAAAAGGGTCGGAGAAGGAGGCGGGAAGCGGGAAAAAAAAAAAAAGAGGGGGGGGTTATACGCCGGAGGAACTGAAAGGCGAGGGGCCAAAATAATAAAAAAAAAATAAAGAAAATGCATCGGTTTCCTTGGATTTAGGCAAAAGAAAGGGTGGAATCGGGTCGATTTGTCTCCAATTTGGGAAAGAAATGGTGCAAATGCACCGTTTTCCTTGGATTTAAGCCAAAGAAAGGGTGGAATTGGGTCGATTTCACTCGGTTTTGTGAAAGAAATGGTGCAAATGCATCGTTTTCCTTGGATTTAGGCAAAAGAAAGGGTGGAATAGGGTCGATTTGTCTCCAATTTGGGAAAGAAATGGTGCAAATGCGTCATTTTCCTTGGATTTAGGCAAAAGAAAGGGTGGAATCGGGTCGATTTCACTCGGTTTTGCGAAAGAAATGGTGCAAATGCATCATTTTCCTTGGATTTAGGCAAAAGAAAGGGTGGAATCGGGTCGATTTCTCTCGATTTTGTGAAAGAAATGGTGGAATTGGGTCGATTTCCTTGGATTTAGCCCCCCAAAAGGTGCAATTGCATCGTTTTCCTTGGATTTAGGCAAAAGAAATGGGGGGGGTTGGGTCAATTTCTCTCGATTTTGCGAAAGAAATGGTTTAATTGGGTCAATTTATCTCGATTTTGCACAAGAAATGGTGGAATTGCATCATTTTCCTCGGATTTAGGCAAAAGAAATGGTGGAATCGGGTCAATTTCACTCGATTTTGCGAAAGAAATGGTGGAATTGGGTCAATTTCTCTCGATTTTGCGAAAGAAATGGTGGAATTGGGTCAATTTATCTCGATTTTGCGAAAGAAAGGGTGGAATTGCATAATTTTCCTTGGATTTAGGCAAAAGAAATGGTGGAATCAGGCCGATTTCACTCGATTTTGTGAAAGAAATGGTGGAATTGGGTCAATTTCTCTCGATTTTGTGAAAGAAATGGTGGAATTGGGTCAATTTCTCTCGATTTTGCGAAAGAAGTGGTAGAATTGGGTCAATTTCTCTCGATTTTGCGAAAGAAATGGTGGAATTGGGTCAATTTCTCTTGATTTTGCGAAAGAAATGGTGGAATTGGGTCAATTTCTCTCAATTTTGCAAAAGAAATGGTGGAATTGGGTCAATTTCACTCAATTTTGCGAAAGAAACGGTGCAAATGCATCATTTTTCCTCGGATTTGGCCCCCCAAAAAAGGTGCGATTGCGTCGTTTGCCTTGATTTAGGCGAAAGAAATGGGGGGGTTGGGTCAAATTCTCTCAATTTTGGAAAAGAAATCGCGCATTGCACCCGTTTCTCCCCAAATTTCGCAACAAACGTGATGCAATTTCACCCATTTCCCCCCAAATTTCATGGGGGGAAAAAAAAAAAGGCAACGCCATCGCACCCATTTCTCCCCAAAATTCCAGAAAAAGCGCGAGGCGATTTCACCCGGTTTTTCCCCCAAAATTGCAAAAAAAGTCAATGGGATCACACCCATTTTTCCCCAAATTAAAAAAAAAAAAAAAAAAAAAAGATGCCATCGCACCCATTTTTCCTGAAATCCCAAAAAAACGGGATCCAGTTTCGCCCGTTTCTCCCCAAAATTCCAAAAAATAAAATAAAAATACGATGCCGTTGCACCCATTTCTCCCCAAATCACCCCCCAGAAAACCACGATCCAATCGCACCCGTTTCTCCCCCAAAATTCTGAAACCGGGCGGTTCCGTCACGCCCGTTTCTCCCCCCAAAAAAATTCCGCCAAAAAAAAAAAAAAAAAAAATAACGGCGATGCGATCGCACCCCCTTTTTCCCCAAATTCCAAAAAAAAAAAAAACGACCCAAAACCATGATGCAATTTCAACCGTTTCCCGCCTGATTATCCCCAAAAAATGATACCCTCCCCGTTTCTCCCCGAATCCCCCCCCCCCGAAAAAAAAACCACGACGCGACGGCGCCCCGTTTCTCCCCCGAATTCCACAAAAACCCACCGAACCGCGATGCAAATTCCCCCCCGTTTCTCCCTCAAATTCCCTAAAAATCCACCTCAATCTGATTCCTGCCCCCCCCGTTTTTTTCCGCCCCCCCCCAAAAAACGGGACCTACCGTTGGTCTTCTGCAGCTTGACCTCGGCGGGGAAGAGGAGCTCGGGGTGGGTGACCTTGCAGGTGTAGACGTCGCCCTTGTCCCACTCGTCGGCGCAGACGGTGGCCACCCCCTCCACCCCGAAGAGCCCGTTGGGTTGGAGGACCTGGGGCCCCGTCTTGGTTTCCAGCTTCTCCCCGTTTTCTTTCCGCCAGGAGATGACCAAACCTTCGGCGCTGGGCAAGTTGGCCACTTTGCAGGTCAGTTTGGCTACTTTGTCCTGGAAGATGTCGGCGAAGGAAGGGGGGACGACGCGGACGGCGATATCCTCGCCCCCGTCCGGCCGGCCATCTAGGAGAAGGTCGGAGTTGATGGTGGGCCCCCAAAATTACGTCCCCACCACCCTGGGGTTGATGGTGGCGGGGTGGTGGCCCCCCAGAATTACGTCCCCGCCACTGCAGGGTTGGTGGCCCCCCAAAATTACGTCCCCGCCACCCTGGGGTTGATGGTGGCCCCCCAAAATTACGTCCCCGCCACCCTGGGGTTGATGGTGGCGGGGTGGTCGCCCCCCAAAATTACGTCCCCGCCACCCTGGGGTTGATGGTGGCCCCCCAAAATTACGTCCCCGCCACCCTGGGGTTGGTGGTGGTGGGGTGGTGGCCCCCCAGAACTACGTCCCTGCCACCCTGGGGTTGATGGTGGCCCCCCAAAATTACGTCCCCACCACCCTGGGGTTGGTGGTGGCGGGGTGGTGGCCCCCCAAAACTACGTCCCCGCCACCACGGGGTTGGTGGCCCCCCAAAATTACGTCCCCACCACCCTGGGGTTGGTGGTGGCGGGGTGGTGGCCCCCCAGAATTACATCCCCACCACCACGGGGTTGGTGGTCCCCCAAAATTACGTCCCCACCACCATGGAGTGGATGGTGGTGGGGTGGTGGCCCCCCAAAATTACGTCCCCACCATCCTGGGGTTGGTGGCCCCCCAAAATTACGTCCCTGCCACCATGGAGTGGATGGTGGTGGGGTGGTGGCCCCCCAAAATTACGTCCCCACCACCCTGGGGTTGATGGTGGTGGGGTGGTGGCCCCCCAGAACTACGTCCCCGCCACCCTGGGGTTGGTGGCCCCCCAAAATTACGTCCGTGTCCCCCCCCCCAGTATGACTTACAGCCACATTCCAGGGCTTTACTGGTGTTCCTCAACTCCCCGTTCACTTGGCAAGTGTAGACGGTGCCGGCGTCCCACTCGGTTTCGGTGACGGTGGCCCAGCTGTTGGCCACGTAAGCCCCTCGCCCGTCGGTCACCGGGCTTTCGGTGGCGATCCCTTCTCGGAGGGGGGCGCCGTTTTTCAGCCAGCGGAAAGAAGGTTCCGGTTGCCGGGGCCCCCGGAATTGGCAGAGGAGGCTGGAATTGCGGTAGGGACCCTCGAAGTCCTCGCGGGAAGGGGGGCGGAGGGTGACGACGGGGACGATGTTGGTGGGACCTGGGGGGGGGGAGAGGGGGATGGGTTGGGTGGGGGGGGACCCACCAGGAAAAGGGAGGGGGAGGGGAAGGGGGAGGATGCGGCCGGAGCGGGATGCGGGACTGGGATGCAGCACTGGGAAGGATGCGGCCGTACTGGGATGCGGCACTGGGATGGATGCGGCCGTACTGGGATGCGGCACTGGAATGGATGTGGCCACACTGGGATGTTCCAGGTGCTGGGATGCGGCACTGGGAAGGATGTGGCCGTACTGGGATGGATACGGCCGTACTGGGAAGGATGTGGCCGTACTGGGATACGGCACTGGGATGGATGCGGCCGTACTGGGATGCGGCACTGGGATGGATGCGGCCGTACTGGGAAGGATGTGGCCGTACTGGGATGCGGCACTGGGATGGATGTGGCCACACTGGGAAGGATGCGGCCGTACTGGGATGCGGCACTGGGATGGATGCGGCCGCACTGGGAAGGATGCGGCCGCACTGGGAAGGATGCGGCACTGGGATGGATGTGGCCGCACTGGGATGTTCCGGGTGCTGGGATGCGGCACTGGGATGGATGCGGCCGTACTGGGATGGATGCGGCCGCACTGGGATGGATGCGGCCATACTGGGATGCTCCGGGTGCTGGGATGTGGCACTGGGAAGGCTGCAGCGGCACTGGGATGAAGCTCAGGGAAGGACGAAGCACTGGGATGCGGCACTGGGAAGGATACGGCCGCACTGGGACGCGGCACTGGGATGGAGCTCGGGGAAGGATGCGGCACTGGGAAGGATGCTCCGGGTGCCGGGATGTGGCACTGGGATGCTCAGGGAAGGATGAAGCACTGGGATACGGCACTGGGAAGGATGCGGCCGTACGGGGACACGGCACTGGGATGAAGCTCGGGGAAGGATGCGGCACTGGGAAGGATGCTCCGGATGCTGGGATGCGGCGCCGGGATGAAGCTCAGGGAAGGATGCGGCACTGGGATGCGGCACTGGGAAGGATGCTCCGGGTGCCGGGATGCGGCGCTGGGATGAAGCTCAGGGAAGGATGCGGCACTGGGAAGGATGCTCCGGGTGCCGGGATGCGGCACTGGGATGAAGCTCAGGGAAGGATGAAGCACTGGGATACGGCACTGGGAAGGATGCGGCCGTACTGGGACACGGCACTGGGATGAAGCTCGGGGAAGGATGCGGCACTGGGAAGGATGCAGCCGTACTGGGATGCTCCAGGTGCTGGGATATGGATACGGCACTGGGATGCGGCACTGGGATGAAGCTCAGGGAAGGATGCGGCACTGGGAAGGATGCTCTAGGTGCCGGGATGCGGCCGTACTGGGATGAAGCTCAGGGAAGGATGAAGCACTGGGATACGGCACTGGGAAGGATGCAGCCATACTGGGACGTGGCACTGGGAAGGCTGCAGCCGCACTGGGATGCTCCAGGTGCTGGGATATGGATGTGGCACTGGGATGCGGCACTGGGATGAAGCTCAGGGAAGGATGCGGCACTGGGAAGGATGCGGCCATACTGGGATGCGGCACTGGGAAGGATGCGGCCATACTGGGATGCTCCAGGTGCTGGGATATGGATGCGGCACTGGGATGAAGCTCAGGGAAGGATGCGGCACTGGGAAGGATGCTCCGGGTGCCGGGATGTGGCACTGGGATGAAGCTCAGGGAAGGATGAAGCACTGGGATGCGGCACCGGGAAGGATGCAGCCATACTGGGATGAAGCTCGGGGAAGGATGAAGCACTGGGATGCGGCACCGGGAAGGGTGCAGCCATACTGGGATGAAGCTCGGGGAAGGATGAAGCACTGGGATGCGGCACCGGGAAGGATGCAGCCATACTGGGATGAAGCTCGGGGAAGGACGCGGCACTGGGAAGGATGCGGCCATACTGGGATGCTCCGGGTGCCGGGATACGGCACCGGGAAGAATGCGGCCGCACTGGGATGGATGCTCCGGGTGCTGGGATACGGCACTGGGAAGGATGCGGCCATACTGGGATGAAGCTCGGGGAAGGACGTGGCACCGGGAAGGATGCGGCCGTACTGGGATGAAGCTCGGGGAAGGATGGAGCCGTACTGGGACGCGTCCCTGGGATGAAGCTCGGGGCAGGACGCGGCACTGGGAAGCACTGGGATGCAGGGAAAGGACCCCCCCCGACCCCCCGCGATATCCGTCCCCCCCCCATCCGTGGCGTCCCCTCAACTCACCGGGATTGATGATCTCCACCATCCGATCTCCCGCCGGATGCCGGGCCTTGCAATAAAAGGGCTGTTGGCTCTTGCCTTGGGCTAGCGGCAGGCTGAGGTGGCTAGCGGCGGCGTAGCGGCGGGCCAGTGGGACGGCCGGGTAGGCCACCCAACCTTGGGTGACGGTCCGGTTGCCGGCGTCGCTCCACTCGAAAGCCAGGGAATCCGGGAGGAATCCCAAAGCCGCGCAGGCCACCGAGTAGAGGCTTTGGGTGGCCGAGGACCCGCAGGTGACCAGCGGGAAGAGGTCGGGGGCTCGGGAACCTTCTGGGTGTTTTCGGGGGGGGGGGG
Organism: Sterna hirundo; assembly: GCA_009819605.1. Lineage (NCBI taxonomy): Eukaryota > Metazoa > Chordata > Aves > Charadriiformes > Laridae > Sterna > Sterna hirundo. The sequence continues at coordinate 87,364 of WNMW01000084.1, forward strand.
AGAAGAGGCGTTAGAAGGAGCCAGGGGGGGGGGGGAAAAACCACAAACCACCACTTTTTGGGGAGAAATCCGTAGGGATCGGGGCAAAGAGGTGGGCGGAGGTAAAGGGGAACTGGGTTTTTTTCGTTTTTTTTTTTTTTTGGGGGGGGGGAATGGCCGGTTTTGGGGCAAAAGGAGAGAAAAACACACACACCCCCCCCCACCGTTGGGATGGGAAAAAGAACCAACCAAAAATCAGCGTTTTTGGGAAAAGGCGCCCCCCCAAATTTGAGAGCGAAAAGTCACCATTTTTGGGAAAACGCCCCTCATTTGAAGAGCGAAAAATCACCGGTTTTGGGAAAAGAAACGCACGTACACACACACCCCCCCACCCCCCCAATTTGAGAGCGGAAAGTCACCATTTTTAGGAAAATCGCCCCTCGGTCGAGAGCGGAAAAAAATCACCGTTTTTGGGAAAAGAAACGCACATACACACCCCCCCCCACCCCCCCAGTTTGAGAGCGGAAAATCGCCATTTTTGGGGAAAACGCCCCCCCATTTGGGATAGAATCCGCCGTTTCTGGGTAAAGACACCCCCCCCCCCCCCATTTGAGAGCGAAAAATCGCCGTTTTTGGGAAAAGAAACACACACACACACACACACACCCCCCCCACAGTTTGAGAGCGGAAAATCACCATTTTGGGGAAAACGCCCCCCATTTGGGGTAGAATCTGCCATTTTGGGGGTGAAGAACCCCCCCCCCCCCCCCCATTTGAGAGCGAAAAATCACCATTTTTGGGAGAAGACCCCTCGTTTAGGGTAGAATCCACCATTTTTGGGTAAAGACCCCCCCCATTTGAGAGCGAAAATCACCATTTTTGGGAGAAGACCCCTCGTTTGGGGTAGAATCCACCATTTTTGGGTAAAGACCCCCCCCCATTTGAGAGCGAAAATCACCGTTTTTGGGAAAAGACCCCTCGTTTGGCATCAGAAATCACCATTTTGGGGTAAAGACCCCCCCCATTTGAGAGCGAAAATCACCGTTTTTGGGAAAGGACCCCTCATTTGGGGTAGAATCCACCATTTTCGGGCAAGGACACCACCCCCCACACACCCCCACCCCCCCCCCCCAACATTTTGCTGCCAAAAACTCACCGTTTGGGGACAAACCGGCGCAAAGACAACCCCATTTGGAGGCAAAAAACACCATTTTGGGGCAAACGCAGACACCCCCCCCCAATTTTTGGTGCAAAACCCCCAATTTTGGTGCAAATCCCCCCCCCCCCCCCCCCCCCCCCACACACGGGAATTCCTACCTATAGCCCCAGAGCTGCTTCTACAGGACCAGTACAGACCAGTATGGGACCAGTAACCAGCACCCCACGCCCTCCCCCAGCCGCTTCAGCGAGACCAGTACAGACCAGTACAGACCAGTATGGGACCAGTAACCAGCACCCCATGCCCTCCCCCGGCCGCTTCAGCGAAACCAGTACAGACCAGTACAGACCAGTATGGGACCGGCACTCCACCCCACAGCCACCCCGGTTGGACCAGTACCGACTGGGACCAGTACCGGACCTCCCACCAGTTGCCCCGTTACTGGGACCAGTAACGGCACCCCACAGGTGCCCCACGGCTGCTTCTACTGGACCAGTATGGACCAGTATCAACTGGGACCAGTACCAGACCAGCATCGGCAACCCAGAGCCAACCTATAGCTGCTCCTGCAGGACCAGTACTGGACCAGTACCAGACCAGTACCGGACCAGTACTGGCCCCCTACAGCTCCTTCTGCAGGACCAGTACTGGACCAGTACCAGCTGGGACCAGTACTGGACCAGTACCGGCACCCTATACTGGGACCAGTACCGGACCAGGACTGGCACCCTATAGCCGCTTCTCTGGGACCAGTACTGGACCAGTACGAGCTGGGACCAGTACTGGACCAGTACCGGCACCCCATACTGGGACCAGTACCAGCTGGGACCAGTACCGGCATGCCGTAGCTGGATCTACAGGACCAGTACTGGAACAGTACGAGCTGGGACCAGTACCGGACCAGTACCGGCTGGGACCAGTATCGGACCAGTACCGGAACCCCACAGCTGCTTCTACTGGACCAGTACTGGCACCCTATAGCTGATTCTGCAGGACCAGTACTGGACCAGTACCCCATACTGGGACCAGTACCGGCACCCTGTGGCTGGATCTACAGGACCAGTACCGGACCAGTACCACCTGGGACCAGTACCGGCACCCCATACTGGGACCAGTACCAGCTGGGAATAGTACTGGACCACTACCGGCACCCCATACTGGGACCAGTACCAGCTGGGACCAGTATCGGACCAGTACCGGCACCCTGTAGCCGCTTCTGCGGGACCAGTACTGGACCAGTACCAGCTGGGACCAGTACCGGACCAGTACCGGCACCCTACAGCTGCGTCTGCAGGACCAGTACCGGACCAGTACCAGCTGGGACCAGTACTGGACCAGTACCGGCACCCAATACTGCGACCAGTACCAGCTGGGACCAGTACCGGACCAGTACCGGCACCCCATACTGGGACCAGTACCGGACCAGTACCCGGCACCCTATAGCCGCTTCTGCAGGACCAGTACCTCATACTGGGACCAGTACCGGCACCCCGTAGCTGGATCTACAGGACCAGTACTGGACCAGTACCAGCTGGGACCAGTACCGGACCAGTACCGGCACCCTATAGCCGCTTCTGCGGGACCAGTACTGGACCAGTACCAGCTGGGACCAGTACCGGACCAGTACCGGCACCCTATAGCCGCTTCTGCGGGACCAGTACTGGGCCAGTATCCCATACTGGGACCAGTACTGGCACCCCGTAGCTGGATCTACAGGACCAGTACCGGACCAGTATGAGCTGGGACCAGTACCGGACCAGTACTGGCACCCTATACTAGGACCAGTACCAGCTGGGAACAGTACCGGCACCCTATAGCCGCTTCTGCGGGACCAGTACTGGACCAGTACCAGCTGGGACCAGTACTGGACCAGTACCGGCACCCTATAGCCGCTTCTACGGGACCAGTACTGGACCAGTATCCCATACTGGGACCAGTACCGGCATGCCGTAGCTGGATCTACAGGACCAGTACTGGACCAGTACCGGCACCCTGTAGCCGCTTCTGCGTGACCAGTACCGGACCAGTACCAGCTGGGACCAGTACTGGACCAGTACCAGACCAGTACCGGCACCCTACAGCTGCTTCTACTGGACCAGTACTGGACCAGCACCAGCTGGGACCAGTACCGGACCAGTACTGGCACCCTGTAGCCGCTTCTGCGGGACCAGTACCGGACCAGTACCAGCTGGGACCAGTACCGGACCAGTACTGGCACCCTATACTGGGACCAGTACCAGCTGGGACCAGTACCGGCCCCCTACAGCTGCTTCTGCAGGACCAGTACTGGACCAGTACCCCATACTGGGACCAGTACCGGCATGCCATAGGTGGATCTACAGGACCAGTACTGGACCAGTACCAGCTGGGACCAGTACTGGACCAGTACCGGCACCCCGTAGCCGGATCTACAGGACCAGTACCGGACCAGCACCAACCGGGAGCAACTGGGACCAGTACCGGCACTGGGGCTGCGGTTGCGATCCGCCCAAGCGAGTCACCGGAGCCCAATAAGTCAATTAACGCCCTTAATTAAGGCAATTAAAGCGGCTCCTGCAATTAACACCCGCCGCCGCGCAACCCCCTCCTCCGATTAATTAACCTCAACGCTCTAATTAACAACCCGGCTGCAATTAACACACCCCACACCCCCCCCCCCGCCGTCCCCGGGGTGCGAGGCAGGTTGTAATTAACCGCCAGGCGCTAATTAACTCCGCTCATTAACCCCTAATTGCGACCCGAAAATCTCCTTCCGAATAAATAAATAAATAAATATATCTATCGCCCCCGAATTTCATTAAAAAGCCGTTAATTCGATTAAATAAATTAAATAAATTATAAATAAATAAATAATAAATAAATAAAATAAATTATAAATAAATAAATAATAAAGTAAATAAATTAAGCCCGTCCCTTGCCCGCCGCGAAGAGCTTAATTAATTGCCTCGTGGGGGCTCTTAATTAATAGAAGGGCTTTAAGTGTGGCCTTAATAACGATAATAATAATAATTAATAAGCCAATCTCCTCTGGTAAATTAATATATAGACCTAATTAACGTCTACAGAGATCTAATTAATCGATCAATTAATCTCGCAATCGGCACTTAATTAAAATTAAGTTTCGCGGCGTTAATTATTCTACGCCCATCGCTTTGTCTGGAGATCGCTCGAGCCGTAGCGCTCCCAAAGATCTCTTAAAGATATAAAAATATATCGAATGTATTAAAATATATTAAATATCTCTCGAAAACGGTAAAATATCTACCGAAAACGGCAAAATATCACCGAAAACGTTAAAATATCTCTCGAAAACGGCAAAATAGCTATCGAAAACGTTAAAATATCTATCGAAAACGGCAAAATATCTATCGAAAAAGGCAAAATATCTATCGAAAAAGGCAAAATATCTATCGAAAAAGGCAAAATATCATCGAAAACGTTAAAATATCTATCGAAAACGTTAAAATATCATCGAAAACGTTAAAATATCTATCGAAATATCTATTAAATACCTAAAAATATCACTTAAATACATTAAAACCTCTATTAAATACGTCCAATCCCTTTTATACCCCCGATTAAAGACATCGATTTAATACCTATTAAAATCTATCGCGATAGTTTTCAATTCTCTCTCTTCCCCCCCCCGCTTTAAAAACCCGCCTGAAATTGTCCCCCAAAACCGCCTGAATCCACCCCAAAATCGCTCTTTCCCCCCAACTTGTCTCAAAAAGCTTCTTTTGCACCCAAACCAGGGGGAGGAAAAAAAGAAAAATATCATTTTTCAAGGCAAAAAAAAAAAAAGAGGAATCGGGTAAAAAAAAAAAAAAGCCACTTCTCGTTTTTTTTTTTTTTTTTTTCTGTTTTCGAAACTAAAACCGGGCTATTTTGGGCAAAACTGGGCTGAAAAACAAAGAACCGCAGGTGACACCTGCGGGGCGGAAAACGGCCATTTTTTTGGGGGGGGGAGGGAGGGAGGGACAAAACAACCATTTAAAAAAAAAAAATAGAAAACTTTTAATTTAATTTCTTGAGCTTTTTCACCCCTAAATGCGCCTTTTCTAAAAAAACCCCCAAAAAGGGCAAAAGTAATTAAAAAAAAGCGATTGTTTTATCACCAAATAATTCGACTTTTGGAGCCGGGGAATAACCTAAAGCCCTGAATTTAAAATTATTAGTTTTTAAATAGCTATAAAAATATATTTATAATATAGAAAAATATTTTTTAAATATAAAAATATTTAAAATATACAAAAATATTTAAAATATATTTTTCTACTTACATTTGTTATATTTTTATGTGGTTTTAATATCTTATTTTCCCTATTTTAAAAAAAATATAAATAAATCCCCTCCGCTCCCCAAAACCCTCCATTTTAGGCTTTTTCAACCCATTTTTGAGTCACCTTTTCACTAAAACCACGCAGATTAAGAAAAAACTCCCCCCTCAAAAAAATCGCTATTTTTCCCTTCAGCTCCCCCCCCAAAATGCCCTTTTTTCACCCCAAAATGCCCCATTTCGAGACCCGCAGAGCCCTAATTAGCGATAATTGATTTAAAAAAAAAAATCAAATTAACGGGGAGATTTTGTGCCGTTATTGGTAAAAATAAATAAATAAATAAATAAATATATAAAAATCACGATAATGGTTCAAAAAGGGCAAAAAACCCCCCTCTTCCTCATTCATTAATAAGCGAAATTTGGGGGAAAAAATCATCATTATTTATAGTTGAATTAATGTTTCCTGTTAAAAAGCCCTAAAACCGCCCTAAAATGATTATAAAAATTAAGGTTTGTTGTTTTTTTTAAGCCAAGACTTAAACCCCCCCCCCCCCCCCAAAATTCGCCTAAAAGCCCCAAAACCGCCGCGTTTTGGAGAGAGAAAAAAAAAAGTGATTAAAAAAATAAATAAATCACAAAAAATCAAGAAAATTCACAAAGACCCGAATTCAGGGACTTTTAAGCCGCAAATTTCACTCAAAATCCCGTAATTTCTCCTCTTTAAACTTAGAATTTATGACCTAAAAATATATATATATAAAAATATATGGATTGTTATATTTTTTTTATATATTTTCTATATAAATATATAGAAAAATATAGAAAACTACAAAAATATACTGAAAAAACATATAAAAATACCGAAAAAATATATAAAAATACAGAAAAAAAAAATTATTTATAAATACCACTAACTTTGTATTTTTAAATGTATATATATTGAAAATATTTATATTTAAAAGCTAAAATTTGTGTCTCTTCCGTAAGATCCACCAAACACTTAAAAACCCACAAAAAACCCTAAAAAAAAATAAAGTCAAAATCTACCAAATCCTTTCTTTGCGGCTTATTTTGGCCCTAAAAGTCCTTTTTTTCCTCTCCTCTTTTTTGCCCAAAAGAAGCATTTTCTCCCCCAGGAAAAAAAAAAAAAATAATAAAAATCTCTTATTTCAGGGATTAAAAAAAATCGCTATTTCTACTCTACCCCAAATCCCCTCAATTAAACATCGTCCCTTGGAGAAAAATATCGTTTTCCGCCCCAAAATTAAACACCTCCCGGCACAAAAAATCCGCACTTGAAGCCTCTTTGACCCCAAATCTCATTTTTTTGTCCCCCAAAAAACCCCTAAACCCACAGAAATTTGGGGCTTTTCACCCTTTTTTCCCCTCAAATCGCCCCATATTATTATTTTTTAAGAAAAAAAAGACCCTAAATTGACTTTTTTTTGCCCAATTCTGACATCCAATCACCCGCAGATTATTTTTTCCACCAAAAGAACCCTAAAATCATGGGGTTTTTTTGCCCATTTTTGCCACAAAATCACCCGTGGGTTATTTTCCCCCTTAAAAAAGAAAAAAAAAAGACCCTAAAAATCGACATTTTCGCCTATTTCTGCCAAATCGCCCCGAAAAAAAAAACAACTAAACCTCAAAATCCACTTTTCGACCTATTTTTTCATCGTCAAATCACCTCCAAGTTAATTTTCGGCCCCCAAAAAGACCCGAAAATTACATTTTCCTCCCCCAAAAAAAAATTTGCCATGAAATCGCCGCCTATGGATGATATTTTTTTCCTCTCCTGGAAAAAAAAGACCCTAAAACGCGATTTTTTTGGCCCTATTTTTGACCATCAAATCACCTCAAAATTAATTTCTCCCTAAAAAAATAAATTAAAAAAAGTGACCTTCAAATTACCATTTTTGGCCAAATTCTGCCATCAAACTGCCTCAAGGCAAATTCCGCCCCCCCCCCAGTCCCCGCCCTGGGGGAAAAACCCTCGAAAAAAAAAAATATTCAACTTTTCGCCCCATTTTTCCCCCTCCACGGGCCAAAGGCCCCGCCCTAAAATAAAACGCGCCCCCCAAAAATCGACTTTTTCACCCCAAAACCCATCTCCCCTCGATAAAAAGCCCTAAAAAACGACATTTTTCGCCCGCCGAGCGCCGTTTCGCCGGGGTTTTGGCCCCAACGAAGTTGGGGGGGGGGGGGTGGGGGCAAAGTCTCCCGACCTTCCCGCCCCCCCCCCCCATGGGCAAAAATTTGGGGCAAAAAAAGACAAAATTGGTCACGGCGAGATGTTGGGGACGAGGACTTACCGGAGGAGACGGTGACGACGGTCCCGCTGCCCCACGCGTCGATACCACCAGCATCGCCACGGTGACACCGACTCCCCCCCCCGCCGCACAAAAACCCCTCCCCTGCCCCATTTTGGGGGCCGAAACCCATTTTTCAACCAATTTTACCCCAATTCCCTCTAAAATTTAAAAAAAACCCAAAACACCCAAACAAAAACCCAACCCAACGGTATTTTTGCCCCTTTTTTGGCGCATCCCGAAGGCTTAAAATTGTCTTTTTTTTTTTTGGGGGGGGGGGGCGTTTCTTCGGGCGCGCGCAATAAAAATGTGGGGGTCGGAGCAAAAAAGTGGGTGGAAAAAAAAACCCAAAAAGGAGAGAAAAAGGGAAAAAAAAAAAAAAGGGCGAAAAAGGAAAAAGCCTCGCCCGATTCGGGGGTGAAAATGGACAAAAGAGGAGGAAAACCGCCCGTATTTGGGACCAAAAATGCCCATATAAGGCAGAGAACTGACCATATTTGGGGCAAAAATGACAAAAAAGCACCAAACTAACTCAATATTTGGGGCAAAAATGACAAAAAGTGCCAAATTATCTCAATATTTGGGGTAAAAATGACAAAAAGCGCCAAATTATCTCAATATTTGGGGTAAAAATGACAAAAAAGCGCCAAATTATCTCAATATTTGGGGTAAAAATGACAAAAAAGCGCCAAATTATCTCAATATTTGGGGTAAAAATGGCCATGAAGAGGAAAACTCCCCATATTTGGGACCAAAAATGCCCATATAAGGCAGAGAACTGACCATATTTGGGGCAAAACATGCCAAAAAAGCCAAATTATCTGAATATTTGGGGCAAAAATGGCCGTAACAAGGAAAACATCCCCAGAATTTGGGGTAAAAAAAGGCTTAAAAGCCCAAAGATGTCCCTATTTGGGGCAAAAATGGCCAAAAATGGAAAAACACCCCAACATTTGAAACAGAAATGCCTCAAACCGGCAAAAGCAGCCCCATATTTCAGGGAAAAAATGGTAGAAAAAGCAAAACATCCCCTTTTTTGGGGGTTAAAAATGGCCAGAAAGGGGAAAAGCGCACAAACAGTCCCAGATTTGGTGTAAAACCAGCCATAAAGGGAAAAAGGTTCCGAGATTTGGGTCAAAAATGGCCAAAAAGGGCCAAAGCAGGCCCAGCTTTGGGTCAAAAGTGGCCAAAATGGGCCAAAGTAAGCCCAGATTTGGGTCGAAATGGCCAAAAAGGGTAAAGCAGGCCCAGATTTGGATCAAAACCAGGCAAAAAGGTAAACTAGGCCCAGATTTGGGTCAAGAATGGCCCAAAAAGGGCCAAAGCAGGCACAGATTTTAGTTGAAAAACGCCAAAAAGGCCTAGAACAGGCCAAGATTTTGGTCAAATAAACCGTAAAGGACCAAAACGGACCCAGATTTGGGTCAAAACTGGCCAAAAAGGGACAAAGCAGGCTCAGATTTGAGTCAAATAGGGCCAAAGAGGGCCAAAGCACGCTGAGATTTGGGTCAAAATGGCCAAAAAGCATAAAGCAGGCCCAGATTTGGGTCAAAACTGGCCCAAAAAGGGCCAAAGAAGGCCCAGATTTGGGTCAAAAATAGGCAAAAAAAGGAAAGCAGGCTCAGCTTTGGGTGAAAATGGCCCAAAAATGGCCAAAGCAGGCCAAGGTTTGGGTTGCAAATGACTAAAAAAGGGCCTAAGCAGGCCCAGATTTGAGTTGAAAAGGGCAAAAAGGCCTAGAACAGTCAAAAATTCCCCAAATAGTCACAGATTTGGGTCAAAACTGGCCGAAAAAGGGCTATAGTAGGTCCCCATTTAAATCGAAAACAGCGAAAAAGGGCTAAAGTAGCTCCATATTTGAATCGGAATTGGCCAAAAAGGGCTAAAGCAGGCTCCGATTTGAGTTGAAAAGGGCCAAAAAGGGCAAAGCACGCTGAGCTTTGGGTCAAAATGGCCAAAAAGGGTAAAGTAGCCCCAGACTTGCTGCCAAAAGAGACATCCAGAGCCAAAGCAGGCCCAGATTTGGGTCAAGAATGGCCCAAAAAGGGCCAAAGCAGGCAGAGATTTTGGTTGCGAGGGCCAGGAAGGGCCTAAGCAGGCCCAGATTTGGTCAAAACAGTCAAAAAGGCCCAAAACAGGCCCAGGTTTGGGTCAAATCAGCCATAAAGGGCCAAAGCAGACCCAGATTTGGGTCGAAAATGGCCAAAAAAGAGCTAAAGTAGGTCGCCATTTAAATCGAAAATGGCCAAAAAGGGCCAAAGCAGGCCCAGATTTGAGTTGAGAAAAGTTAAAAAGGGCAAAGAATGCTGAGATTTGTGTCAAAACAGCCAAAAAGGGTTAAAGTAGGCCCAGATTTGGATCAAAACCTGACAAAAAGGGTAAAGCAGGCCCAGATTTGGGTCAAAACTGGCTCAAAACGGGCCAAATCCAGCCCAGATTTGGGTCAAAACTGACCCAAAAGGGGCCAGAGCAGACCCAAATTTGGGTCAAAACCAGACAAAAAGGGACAAAGCAGGCCCAGATTTTGGTGAAAACCAACCAAAAAAGGCAAAGCACACTGAGATTTTGGTCAAAATGTGCAAAAAGGGTAAAGCAGGCCCAGATTTTGTGCAAAGCTGGCCAGAAAGGGCCAAAGAAGGCCCAGATTTGGGTCGAAGGTGGCCATAAAGGGAAAGGCGTCCCCTGGGGAAGGGTCCAGGAAGGTGAAGGGGGCACAAGCGGGGGCTGGTCCCCCGGGAAAGCGGAGCTGAGCCCCCACCACCCTTTTTGTCACACCATCAACCACCGTGATAGGCATAAAAACAACCACTATCAGCTCCCACGGTGACACAGGGGGTGACAAAATCCCCCGCCGCAGCCCCCTCCTCTGCGGGGCCGCACGCCCCAGCGCCCACAGCCCCAGCTCCTCCCTCCTCTGCCCCAAAAACACTCCGCAGGGGCCAAAGCATCCCAATGTGGGGGGAAAAACGGCCACCAAGAGCCAAACCTGCCCAATAGTTCTTCCTGAGGTGGGTCAAAACGTGCCCTGAGGTGGGTCAAAACTGGCCAGAAGAGGCAAAGCGTGCCCTGATTTGGCTCAAAATTGACCAGCAATGGCAATCCAGCCCCTGAGTTGCAGCAAAAATGGCCCAAAGGGGGAAAATGTCCCCATCTTTAGGGCCAGAGTGGTCATGAAAGGAAAAGCACTCCCGGATTTGGGTTGAGAATGGCCAAAACGGGCCAAAGCCAGCCCAGGTTTGGGTCAAAATGGCCAAAGCAGGCCCAGATTTGAGTCAAGAATGGCCCAAAAAGGGCCAAAGCAGGCAGAGATTTTGGTTGCGAGGGCCAGGAAGGGCCTAAGGAGGCCCAGATTTGGTCAAAACAGTCAAAAAGGTCCAAAAAAGGCCCAGATTTGGGTCAAAACAGCCATAAAGGGCCAAAGCAGGCCCAGATTTGGGTCAACAATAGCCAAAAAAGAGCTAAAGTAGGTCCCCATTTAAATCGAAAATGGCCAAAAAGGGCCAAAGCAGTCACAGATTTCAGTTGAAAATGGCCAAAAAGGGCAAAGCACGCTGAGATTTGTGCCAAAACAGCCAAAAAGGGTAAAGCAGACCCAGATTTGGATCAAACCCAGACAAAAAGGGTAAAGCAGGCCCAGTTTTGGGCCAAGAATGGCCCAAATTCTTGGGCCAAAACAGGCCAAATCCAGCCCAGATTTGGGTCAAAACTGACCCAAAAGGGGCCAGAGCACACCCACATTTGGGTCAAAACCAGACAAAAAGGGTCAAAGCACACCCAGATTTTGGTGAACACCAACCGAAAATGCTAAAGCACACTGAGATTTGGGTCAAAATGTGCAAAAAGGGTAAACCAGGCCCAGTTTTGGATCAACATTGGCCTAAGCAGGCCCAGATTTGAGTTGAAAAGGGCCAAAAAGGCCTAGAACAGGCCGAGATTTAGTCAAAACAGTCCCATAAGAGGCACAGATTTGCATCAAAACTGGCCCAAAAAGGGCCAAAGCAGGCCCAGGTTTTGGTGAAAATTGACCAAAAAGGGCAAAGCACCCTGAGATTTGGGTCAAAATGGGCAAAAAGGGTAAAGCAGGCCCAGACCTGGGGCAACACTGGCCACAAAAGAGCCAAAGAAGGCCCAGATTTGAGTCAAAACTGGCCCTAAGACACAGTTTATTCCCAAATTTGGAATGAAAGGGGCCAACAAAGACCAAAGGACGCACAGGGTTGGGTCAAGAATGGCCCAAAGAGCCAACGCAGGCCCAGATTCCGATTGAGAACGGCCAAAACGGGCCAAAGCCGGCCCAGACTAGGGTGAAAATGGCCAAAGCAGGCCTGGACTTGGCTCCAAACTGACCCAGAGCCAAATCCAGCCAGAGATTGGGCAAAACTGGCCAAAAAGAGGCCAGAGAACACCTGGATTGGGGTCCAGAATGTCCAGAAGAGCAAAAGCAGGCCCAGATTTGGGTTGAAAGTGGCCAAAAAGGGCCAAGCCCTGCCCGGATTTGGGTCAAGAATGGCCCAGGAGGCAAGGCAGGCCCAGATTTGGGGCAAAACTGGACAAGAAAGGGCCAAACCCTGCCAAGCTTTGCTGAAAAATTGACAGCAAAGGGCAAAACTATCCCCAGATTTCGCGCAAAACTGGTCATAAAGGGAAATGCGTCCCCTGGGGAAGGGTCCAGGAAGGGGAAGGGGGCACAAGCGGGGGCTGGTCCCCCGGGAAAGCGGAGCTGAGCCCCCACCACCCTTTTTGTCACACCATCAACCACCGTGAGGAGCACCACCCCAACCAGCACCACCACCATCTCCCACGGTGACACAGGGGGTGACAAAATCCCCCGCCGCAGCCCCCTCCTCTGCGGGGCCGCACGCCCCAGCGCCCACAGCCTCAGCTCCTCCCTCCTCTGCCCCAAAAACCTCCCTCAAGGGGGAAAACTCCCCCAGATTTCCCCCAAAAACCACCATCCACGGAAAAACAAGCGACATCCTTGAGCAGGACTGGGGACAAAGGGCAAAAGCGTCCTCCTCCTGGGGGCAAAAAGGGCCTTAAAATGCAAAACACCCTCAAACACCCTCCTCAACGTGTCCCAAAAACTAAAGGCATCGTCGTCATTGGGCCAAAAGAATTGTTAACAAAAAAAAGAATGCGCATACATGGGGTAAAATTGGCCACAAAGGGCAAAACATGCCAAGACTGGGGTCCAAACTGGCCCGAGGGGACAAAACTTCCCCGTCTTTGGAATAAAAATGGCCACAAAGGGCAAAATAGCCCCAGAGTTGATTAAAAAAGGGCCATAAAGGGCAAAACATCCCCACACCGGCTGCACAACTGGCCCCAAGGTTGAAAACCATCACAGGTTTGGGTCCAAACTGTGCAGAAAAGGGCCAAAGGAGGCCCAGCTTTGGGTGGAAACCAGCCAGAAAAAGGAAAGCAGGCTCAGCTTTGGGTGAAAATGGCTAAAAAAGGCCAAAGCAGGCCCAGATTTGGGTCAAGAATGGCCCAAAAAGGGCCAAAGCAGGCAGAGATTTGAGTTGAAAAGGGCCAAAAAGGCCTAGGAAAGGCTGAGATTTGGTCAAAACAGTCAAAAGGGTGCAAAACAGGCCCAGATTTGGGTCAAAACAGTCAAAAAAGCCCAAAGCAGGCCCAGATTTGGGTCGAAAATAGACAAAAAGAGATAAAGCCGGTCCCCATTTAAATTGGAAACGGCCAAAAAGGGACAAAGCACGCTGAGATTTGTGTCAAAATGGCCAAAAAGGGTAAAGCAGGCCTAGATTTGGATCAAAACCTGACAGAAAGAGTAAAGCAGGACCAGATTTTGGTGAAAACTGGCCCAAAACGGGCCAAATCCAGCCCAGATTTAGGTCAAAACTGACCCAAAAGGGGCCAGAGCACACCCACATTTGGGTCAAAACCAGACAAAAAGGTCCAAAGCACACCCAGATTTTGGTGAACACCAACCAAAAATGCCAAAACACACTGAGATTTTGGCCAAAATGTGCAAAAAGGGTAAAGCAGGCCCAGATTTGGGTTGAGAATGGCTAAAAAAGGGCAAAGCAGGCCCAGTTTTGGGTCAACATTGGCCCAAAAAGGGCCAAAGCAGGCCCAGATTTAGTTGAAAAGGGCCAAAAAGGCCTAGAACAGGCCGAGATTTGGTCAAAACAGTCAAAAACTGCCAAAACAGGCACAGATTTGCATCAAAACCGGCCCAAAAAGAGCCAAAGCAGGCCCAGATTTGGGTCAAAACTGGCCCAAAAGGGGCCAAATCCAGCCCAGATTTGATCAAAACTGTCCAAAAAGGGCCAAAGCAGGCCCAGGTTTTGGTGAAAACCGACCAAAAAGGGGAAAGCACCCTGAGATGTTGGTCAAAATGTGCATAAAAGGGTAAAGCAGGCCCAGATTTGGGGAAACACTGGCCACAAAAGGGCCAAAGCAGCCCCAGATTTAGGCCAAAAGTGGCCCTAAGACACAGTTTATTCCCAAATTTGGGATGAGAGTGGCCAACAAAGACCAAAGGACGCACAGGTTTGGGTCAAGAATGGCCCAAAGAGTCAACGCAGGCCCAGATTCCGATTGAGAACGGCCAAAACGGGCCAAAGCCGGCCCAGACGAGGGTGAAAATGGCCAAAGCAGGCCTGGACTTGGCCCAAAACTGACCCAGAGCCAAATCCAGCCAGAGATTGGGCAAAAATGGCCAAAAAGGACCAAAGCATTCCCCGACTGGGGTCAAGAATGTCCAGAAGAGCAAAAGCAGGCCCAGATTTGGGTTGAAAGTGGCCAAAAAGGGCCAAGCCCTGCCCAGGTTTGGGTCAAGAATGGCCCAGGAGGCAAGGCAGGCCCAGATTTGGGGCAAAACTGGACAAGAAAGGGCCAAACCCTGCCCAGGTTTGCTGAAAAATTGACAACAAGGGGCAAAAATATCCCCACATTTCGCGCAAAACTGGTCATAAAGGGAAATGCGTCCCCTGGGGAAAATCATCACAGGTTTGGGTCCAAAGCGGCTGAAAAGGGCCAAAGCAGGCCCAGCTTTGGGTGGAAACCAGCCAGAAAAAGGAAAGCAGGCTCAGCTTTGGGTGAAAATGGCCCAAAAAAGGCCAAAGCAGGCCTGGATTTGGGTCAAGAATGGCTAAAAAAGGCCAAAGCAGGCCCAGCTTTCAGTTGAAAAGGGACAAAAAGGGCAAATCATGCTGAGCTTTGGGTGAAAAAAGCCCAAAAGGGTAAAGTAGCCCCAGATTTGGTGCCAAAGGAGACATCAAGAGCCAAAGCAGGCCCAGATTTGAGTCAAGAATGGCCAAAAAGGGCCAAAGCAGGCAGAGATTTTGGTTGCAAGGGCCAGGAAGGGCCTAAGCAGGCCCAGATTTGGTCAAAACAGTCCAAAAGGCCCAAAACAGGCCCAGGTTTGGGTCAAATCAGCCATAAAGGGCCAAAGCAGACCCAGATTTGAGTCGAAAATTGCCAAAAAAGAGATAAAGGAGGTCCCCATTTAAATCGAAAATGGCCAAAAAGGGTCAAAGGAGTCACAGATTTCAGTTGAAAATGGCAAAACGGGCAAAGCACGCTGAGATTTGTGTCAAAACAGCCAGAAAGGGTAAAGTAGGCCCAGATTTGGATCAAAACCTGACAAAAAGGGTAAAGCAGGCCCAGATTTGGGTTTAAACTGGCCCAAAATAGACCAAATCCAGCCCAGATTTGGGTCAAAACCAGAGAAAAAGGGGCCAGAGCACACCCACATTTGGATCAAAACCAGAGAAAAAGGGCCAAAGCAGGCCCAGATTTTGGTGAACACCGACCAAAAACGCCAAAGCACACTGAGATTTGGGTCAAAATGGGCAAAAAGGGTAAAGCAGGCCCAGATTTTGGGCAAAGCTGGCCAGAAAAGGGCCAAAGAAGGCCCAGATTTGGGTCGAAAGTGGCCATAAAGGGAAATGCGTCCCCTGGGGAAGGGTCCAGGAAGGGGAAGGGGGCACAAGTGGGGGCTGGTCCCCCGGGAAAGCGGAGCTGAGCCCCCACCACCCTTTTTGTCACACCATCAACCACCATGAGGAGCAGCACAACAACCACCACCACCATCTCCCACGGTGACACAGGGGGTGACAAAATCCCCCGCCGCAGCCCCCTCCTCTGCGGGGCCGCACGCCCCAGCGCCCACAGCCTCAGCTCCTCCCTCCTCTGCCCCAAAAACCTCCCTCAAGGGGGAAAACTCTCCCAGATTTCCCCCAAAAACCACCATCCACGGAACATCCCCACACCGGTTGCACAACTGGCCCCAGGGTTAAAAACCATCACAGGTTTGGGTCAAAACTGGCTGAAAGGGCCAAAGGAGGCCCAGCTTTGGGTGGAAACCAGCCAAAAAAAGGAAAGCAGGCTCAGCTTTGGGTGAAAATGGCCCGAAAATGGCCAATGCAGGCCCAGGTTTGGGTTGAAAATGGCTAAAAAAGGCCAAAGCAGGCCCAGTTTTGGGTCATAACTGGCCCAAAAAAGGTCTAAGCAGGCCCAGATTCGAGTTGAAAAGGGCCAAAAAGGGCAAATCACACTGAGCTTTGGGTCAAAATGGCCCAAAAGGGTAAAGTAGCCCCAGATTTGGTGACAAAAGAGACATCAAGAGCCAAAGCAGGCCCAGATTTAAGTCGAAAATCGCCAAAAAGGGCTAAAGTAGGTCCCCATTTGAATCGAAAACGGCCAAAAATGACAAAGAAGGCCCAGATTTCAGTTGAAAATGGCCAAAAAGGGCAAAGCACGCTGAGATTTGTGTCCAAATGGCCAAAAAGCGTAAAGCAGGCCCAGATTTGGATCAAAACAGGACAGAAAGGGCTAAAGCAGACCCAGATTTGGCTAAAAACTGGCCTAGAAAGGGCCAAAGCAGGCCCAGATTTGGGTCAAAACTGGCCAAAATGGACCAAAGCATTCCCGGACTGGGGTCAAGAATATCCAGAAGAGCAAAAGCAGGCCCAGATTTGGGTCATAACTGGCCCAAAAAGGGCCCAAGCAGCCCCAGATTTGAGTTGAAAAGGGCCAAAAAGGCCTAGAACAGGCTGAGATTTGGTCAAAACAGTCAAAAATTCCCAAAAGAGGCCCAGATTTGCATCAAAACTGGCCCAAAAAGGGCCAAAGGAGGCCCAGGTTTTGGTGAACACCGACCAAAAACGCCAAAGCACACTGAGATTTGGGTCAAAATGGGCAAAAAGGGTAAAGCAGGCCCAGATTTTGTGCAAAGCTGGCCAGAAAGGGCCAAAGAAAGCCCAGATTTGGGTCGAAAGTGGCCATAAAGGGAAAGGCGTCCCCTGGGGAAGGGTCCAGGAAGGGGAAGGGGGCACAAGCGGGGGCTGGTCCCCTGGGAAAGCGGAGCTGAGCCCCCACCACCGTTTTTGTCACACCATCAACCACCGTGATAAGAACCACAACCATAACAACCACCATCTCCCACGGTGACACAGGGGGTGACAAAATCCCCCGCCGCAGCCCCCTCCTCTGCGGGGCCGCACGCCCCAGTGCCCACAGCCTCAGCTCCTCCCTCCTCTGCCCCAAAAACCTCCCTCAAGGGGGAAAACTCCCCCAGATTTCCCCCAAAAACCACCATCCAACGGAAAAACAAGCGACATCCTTGAGCAGGACTGGGGACAAAGGGCAAAAGCGTCCTCCTCCTGGGGGCAAAAAGGGCCTTAAAATGCAAAACACCCTCAAACACCCTCCTCAACGTGTCCCAAAAACTAAAGGCATCGTCGTAATGGGGCCAAAAGAATTGTTAACAAAAAAAAGAATGCGCATACATGGGGTGAAATTGGCCACAAAGGGCAAAACATGCCAAGACTGGGGTCCAAACTGGCCCGAGGGGACAAAACTTCCCCATCTTTGGAATAAAAATGGCCACAAAGGGCAAAATAGCCCCAGAGTTGAGTAAAAAAGGGCCATAAAGGGCAAAACATCCCCACACCGGCTGCACAACTGGCCCCAAGGTTGAAAACCATCACAGGTTTGGGTCAAAACTGGCTGAAAAGGGCCAAAGGAGGCCCAGCTTTGGGTGGAAACCAGCCAAAAATATGAAAGCCGGCTCAGCTTTGGGTTGAAAATGGCTAAAAAAGGCCAAAGCAGGCCCAGATTTGGTCAAAACCAGCTGAAAAGGGCCAAAGGAGGCAGAGATTTGAGTTGAAAAGGGCCAGAAAGGCCTAGAAAAGGCTGAGATTTGGTCAAAATGGTCAAAACAGTCAAAAAGGCTCAAAACAGACCCAGATTTGGGTTGAAAATAGCCAAGAAGAGATAAAGCTGGTCCCCATTTAAATCTGAAACGGCCAAAAAGGGACAAAGCACGCTGAGATTTGTGTCAAAATGACCAAAAAGGGTAAAGCAGGCCCAGATTTGGATCAAAACCTGACAAAAAGGGTAAAGCAGGCCCAGATTTCGGCCAGGAATGGCCCAAAACGGGCCACATCCAGCTGAGATTTGGGTCAAAACTGACCCAAAAGGGGCCAGAGCACACCCACATTTGGGTCAAAACCAGACAAAAAGGGCCAAAGCACACCCAGATTTTAGTGAAAACTGACCAAAAATGCCAACGCACACTGAGATTTTGGCCAAAATGGGTAAAAAAGGTAAAGCAGGCCCAGATCTGGGTTGAAAATGGCTAAAAAAGGCCAAAGCAGGCCCAGATTTGGGTCAAAACTGGCCCAAAAAGGGCCAAATCCAGCCCAGATTTGGATCAAAACTGGCCCAAAAAGGGCCAAAGCAGGCCCAGGTTTTGGTGAAAACCAACCAAAAAGGGCAAAGCACACTGAGATTTGGGTCAAAACCTTACAGAAAGGGTAAAGCAAACCCAGATTTGGGGAAACACTGGCCAGAAAAGGGCCAAAGAAAGCCCAGATTTGGGTCAAAAGTGGCCATAAAGGGAAAGGCGTCCCCTGGGGAAGGGTCCAGGAAGGGGAAGGGGGCACAAGCGGGGGCTGGTCCCCCGGGAAAGCGGAGCTGAGCCCCCACCACCCTTTTTGTCACACCATCAACCACCGTGAGAAGCACCAGCACAACAACTACTATCAGCTCCCACGGTGACACAGGGGGTGACAAAATCCCCCGCCGCAGCCCCCTCCTCTGCGGGGCCGCACGCCCCAGCGCCCACAGCCTCAGCTCCTCCCTCCTCTGCCCCCCAAAAATGCCCCTAAAATATAAAAACAACCCCAGAATTGCCCCCAAACCGGGCAGAAAGTGCAAATTATCCTCATATGTCCATTAAAAATGGTCATAAAATGCCAAAGCATCCCAATATTTCTTCCAAAAAGAGCTGTAAAGGGCAATTAGAGACAAACTTCGGGGTAAAAAGGGCCCTAAAAGAAATTCAATTGCTCCTCTTCGGGGCAAAATAACCCCTAAAGGGCAAAACATCCCCCAACTCTGCACAAAAATAGCCAGAAAATGCAGGGAAATGTCAATATTTAGGAGCGAACGAGGAAGAAAGGGCAAAAATGTTCCCAAATTTACGGGGCAAATTGTTGTGAAGGGAAAAGCAGGCCCGGATTTGGGGCAAAAGTGGGTTCATCTACAGGCTCTTGGCCACCACACAAAGGGGTCTGGGCTCCTCAAAAGGCTCTTGGCCACCACACAAAGGGGTCTGGGCTCCTGTCCCGGTTCCGGCGGGGACAGGGTTCATTTTCTCTGGTATTCCATCCCACGTCATCCATGCCCACCTTGAAATGCCGGGGGGAGGGGGCAGGAAGGGGCCGCTTGGAGCGGGCGGAGGCGTCTGGGGTCCGGTCGTTTCCGGTTCCGTACCCGCGTGTGTGTATTCCTCTGTCCCTGTTGTCGTTGTTGTTTCGCTCGTTCCCTTCGCTGTTCCGTGAAACTGCCCTTGTCTCAACCCCCGAGTCTTTGCCTTTTTCTTCTGACTCTTCCTGGACTGGGAAGAGCCGAGCGAGCGGCACCTGGTTCTTTGCTGCCCTCTGAGGCCGAACCGCGACCAGGGTAAAGTAGCCCCAGGTTTGGTGCCAAAAGAGACATCCAGAGCCAAAGCAGGCCCAGATTTGGGTCAAGAATGGCCCAAAAAGGGCCAAAGCAGGCAGAGATTTTGGTTGCGAGGGCCAGGAAGGGCCAAAGCAGGCCCAGATTTGGGTCAAGAATGGCCTAAAAAGGGCCAAAGCAGGCAGAGATTTTGGTTGTGAGGGCCAGGAAGGGCCTAAGCAGGCCCAGATTTGGTCAAAACAGTCCAAAAGGCCCAAAACAGGCCCAGATTTGGGTCAAATCAGCCATAAAGGGCCAAAGCAGGCCCAGATTTGAGTCGAAAAAAGCTAAAAAGGGCAAAGCACGCTGACATTTTAGTCCAAACGGCCAAAAAGGGTAAAGCAGGCCCAGATTTGGGTCAAAACTGGCCGAAAAGGGGCCAGAGCACACCCACATTTGGGTCAAAACCAGAGAAAAAGGGCCAAAGCACACCCAGATTTTGGTGAAAACCGACCAAGAAGAGTAAAGCACAGTGAGATTTGGGTCAAAATGTGCAAAAAGGGTAAAGCAGGCCCAGATTTGGGGAAACGCTGGCCAGAAAAGTGCCAAAGAAGGCCCAGATTTGGGTCGAAAGTGGCCCTAAGACACAGTTTATTCCCAAATTTTGGATGAAAGGGGCCAACAAAGAACACAGGACGCACAGGTTTGGGTCAAGAATGGCCCAAAGAGCCAACGCAGGCCCAGATTCCGATTGAGAATGGCCAAAACGGGCCAAAGCCGGCCCAGACGAGGGTGAAAATGGCCAAAGCAGGCCTGGACTTGGCCCAAAACTGACCCAGAGCCAAATCCAGCCAGAGATTGGGCAAAACTGGCCAAAAAGGGGCCAGAGAACACCTGGATTGGGGTCCAGAATGTCCAGAAGAGCCAAAGCAGGCCCAGATTTGGGTTGAAACCGGTCAAAAAAGGGCCAAGCCCTGCCCAGATTTGGGTCAAGAATGGCCCAGGAGGCAAGGCAGGCCCAGATTTGGGGCAAAACTGGACAAGAAAGGGCCAAACCCTGCCCAGGTTTGCTGAAAAATTGACAACAAAGGGCAAAAATATCCCCAGATTTCGCACAAAACTGGCCATAAAGGGAAATGCGTCCCCTGGGGAAGGGTCCAGGAAGGGGAAGGGGGCACAAGCGGGGGCTGGTCCCCCGGGAAAGCGGAGCTGAGCCCCCACCACCATTTTTGTCACACCATCAACCACCGTGAGAAGCACCAACACAACCATAACAAATACTACTATCAGCTCCCACGGTGACACAGGGGGTGACAAAATCCCCCGCCGCAGCCCCCTCCTCTGCGGGGCCGCACGCCCCAGCGCCCACAGCCCCAGCTCCTCCCTCCTCTGCCCCCCTAAAATGCCCCTAAAATATAAAAACAACCCCAGAATTGCCCCCAAACCGGGCAGAAAGTGCAAATTATCCTCATACGTCCTTTAAAAATGGTCATAAAATGCCAAAGAATCACAATATTTCTTCCAAAAAGAGATGTAAAGGGCAATTAGAGTCAAACTTCGGGGTAAAAAGGGCCCTAAAAGAAATTCAATTGCTCTTCTTCGGGGCAAAATTACCCGTACAGGGCAAAACATCCCCCAACTCCGCACAAAAATAGCCAGAAAATGCAGGGAAATGTCAATATTTAGGAGCGAACGAGGAAGAAAGGGCAAAAATGTTCCCAAATTTACGGGGCAAGTTGTTGTGAAGGGAAAAGCAGGCCCGGATTTGGGGCAAAAGTGGGTTCCTCAAAAGGCTCTTGGCCACCACACAAAGGGGTCTGGGCTCCTCAGAAGACTCTTGGCCACCACACAAAGGGGTCTGAGCTCCTCAAAAGGCTCTTGGCCACCACACAAAGGGGTCTGGGCTCCTGTCCCGGTTCCGGTGGGGACAGGGTTAATTTTCTCTGGTATTCCATCCCACGTGATCCATGCCCACCTTGAAATGCCGGGGGGAGGGGGCAGGGAGGGGCCGCTTGGAGCGGGCGGAGGCGTCTGGGGTCCGGTCGTTTCCGGTTCCGTACCCGCGTGTGTGTATTCCTCTGTCCCTGTTGTCGTTGTTGTTTCGCTCGTTCCCTTCGCTGTTCCGTGAAACTGCCCTTGTCTCAACCCCCGAGTCTTTGCCTTTTTCTTCTGACTCTTCCTGGACTGGGAAGAGCCGAGCGAGCGGCACCTGGTTCTTTGCTGCCCTCTGAGGCCAAACCACGACCAGGGTAAAGTAGCCCCAGGTTTGGTGCCAAAAGAGACATCCAGAGCCAAAGCAGGCCCAGATTTGGGTCAAGAATGGCCCAAAAAGGGCCAAAGCAGGCAGAGATTTTGGTTGCAAGGGCCAGGAAGGGCCTAAGCAGGCCCAGATTTGGTCAAAACAGTCCAAAAGGGCCAAAACAGGCCAAGGTTTGGGTCAAATCAGCCATAAAGGGCCAAAGCAGGCCCAGATTTGGGTCGACAATAGCCAAAAAAGAGCTAAAGTAGGTCCCCATTTAAATTGAAAATGGCCAAAAAGGGCAAAGCAGGCCCAGATTTGGGTCAAAACTGGCCCCAAAAGGGCCAAAGCAGGCTTGATTTGAGTTGAAAAGGGCCAAAAAGGCCTAGAACAGGCCGAGATTCTGTCAAAACAGCCATAAAGTCCCAAAAGAGTCCCAGATTTGGGTCAAAACTGGCCCCAAAATGGCCTAAGCAGGCCCAGGTTTGAGTCGAATACGGCCAGAAAGAGCCAAAGCAGGCTCAGATTTGAGTTGAAAATAGCCAAAAAGGGCTAAAGTAGGTCCACATTTGAATCAAAAACTGCTGGGAAGGGCCAAAGCACGCCCAGATTTGGGTAAAAAATAGCCAAAAAGGGCTAAAGAACACTGAGCTTTGGGTCAAAATGGGCAAAAAGTGTAAAGTAGCCCCAGACTTGGTGCCAAAAGAGACATCAAGAGCCAAAGCAGGCCCAGATTTGGGTCAAGAAAGGCCCAAAAAGGGCCAAAGCAGGCAGAGATTTTGGTTGCAAGGGCCAGGAAGGGCCTAAGCAGGCCCAGATTTGGTCAAAACAGTCCAAAAGGCCCAAAACAGGCCCAGATTTGGGTCAAATCAGCCATAAAGGGCCAAAACAGACCCAGATTTGAGTCGAAAATTGCCAAAAAAGAGATAAAGGAGGTCCCCATTTAAATCGAAAATGGCCAAAAAGGGTCAAAGCAGTCACAGATTTCAGTTGAAAATGGCAAAAAGGGCAAAGCATGCTGAGATTTGTGTCAAAACAGCCAGAAAGGGTAAAGAAGGCACAGATTTGGATCAAAACCTGACAAAAAGGGTAAAGCAGGCCCAAATATGGGGCAAAACTGGCCCAAAATAGGCCAAATCCAGCCCAGATTTGGGTCAAAACCAGAGAAAAAGGGGCCAGAGCACACCCACATTTGGGTCAAAACCAGACAAAAAGGGCCAAAGCACACCCAGATTTTGGTGAAAACCGACCAAAAAAGGCAAAGCACACTGAGATTTGGGTCAAAATGGGCAAAAAGGGTAAAGCAGGCCCAGATTTTGGGGAAACACTGGCCAGAAAAGGGCCAAAGAAGGCCCAGATTTGGGTCGAAAGTGGCCATAAAGGGAAAGGCGTCCCCTGGGGAAGGGTCCAGGAAGGGGAAGGGGGCACAAGCGGGGGCTGGTCCCCCGGGAAAGCGGAGCTGAGCCCCCACCACCCTTTTTGTCACACCATCAACCACCGTGAGAAGCAGCAGCAGCCCAACCAGCACCACTCCAACGACTATCAGCTCCCACGGTGACACAGGGGGTGACAAAATCCCCCGCCGCAGCCCCCTCCTCTGCGGGGCCGCACGCCCCAGCGCCCACAGCCTCAGCTCCTCCCTCCTCTGCCCCAAAAACCTCCCTCAAGGGGGAAAACTCCCCCAGATTTCCCCCAAAAACCACCATCCACGGAAAAACAAGCCACAGCGTTGAGCAGGACTGGGGACAAAGGGCAAAAGCGTCCTCCTCCTGGGGGCAAAAAGGGCCTTAAAATGCAAAACACCCTCAAACACCCTCCTCAACGTGTCCCAAAAACTAAAGGCATCGTCGTCATTGGGCCAAAAGAATTGTTAACAAAAAAAAGAATGCGCGTACATGGGGTGAAATTGGCCACAAAGGGCAAAACATGCCAAGACTGGGGTCCAAACTGGCCCGAGGGGACAAAACTTCCCCATCTTTGGAATAAAAATGGCCACAAAGGGCAAAATAGCCCCAGAGTTGAGTAAAAAAGGGCCATAAAGGGCAAAACATCCCCACACCGGCTGCACAACTGGCCCCAAGGTTGAAAACCATCACAGGTTTGGGTCAAAACTGTGCAGAAAAGGGCCAAAGGAGGCCCAGCTTTGG
Organism: Sterna hirundo; assembly: GCA_009819605.1. Lineage (NCBI taxonomy): Eukaryota > Metazoa > Chordata > Aves > Charadriiformes > Laridae > Sterna > Sterna hirundo. The sequence goes on from WNMW01000084.1 coordinate 111,392, forward strand.
GTGGAAACCAGCCAGAAAAAGGAAAGCAGGCTCAGCTTTGGGTGAAAATGGCTAAAAAAGGCCAAAGCAGGCCCAGATTTGGGTCAAGAATGGCCCAAAAAGGCCAAAGCAGGCCCAGATTTGAGTTGAAAAGGGCCAAAAAGGCCTAGGAAAGGCCGAGATTTGGTCAAAACAGTCAAAAGGGCGCAAAACAGGCCCAGGTTTGGGTCGAAAATAGACAAAAAGAGATAATGCCGGTCCCCATTTAAATTGGAAACGGCCAAAAAGGGTCAAAGCACGCTGAGATTTGTGTCAAAACAGCCAAAAATGGTAAAGCAGGCCCAGATTTGGATGAAAACCTGACAGAAAGAGTAAAGCAGGACCAGATTTTGGTGAAAACTGGCCCCAAACGGGCCAAATCCAGCCCAGATTTGGGTCAAAACTGACCCAAAAGGGGCCAGAGCACACCCACATTTGGGTCAAAACCAGACAAAAAGGGCCAGAGCACACCCAGATTTTAGTGAAAACCAACCAAATATGCCAAAGCACACTGAGATTTTGGTCAAAATGGGCAAAAAGGGTAAAGCAGGCCCAGATTTGGGTCAAGAATGGCTAAAAAAGGCCAAAGCAGGCCCAGTTTTGGGTCAACATTGGCCCAAAAAGAGCCAAAGCAGGCCCAGATTTGGGGCAAAACTGGCCCAAAATGGGCCAAATCCAGCCCAGATTTGATCAAAACTGGCCAAAATAGGCCAAAGTGGCCCAGGTTTTGGTGAAAATTGACCAAAAAGGGCAAAGCACCCTGAGATTTGGGTCAAAATGTGCAAAAAGGGTAAAGCAGGCCCAGACCTGGGGAAACACTGGCCAGAAAAAGGGCCAAAGAAGGCCCAGATTTGGGCCGAAACTGGCCCTAAGACACAGTTTATTCCCAAATTTGGGATGAAAGTGGCCAACAAAGACCAAAGAACGCACAGGGTTGGGTCAAGAATGGCCCAAAGAGCCAACGCAGGCCCAGATTCCGATTGAGAACGGCCAAAACGGGCCAAAGCCGGCCCAGACTAGGGTGAAAATGGCCAAAGCAGGCCTGGACTTGGCCCAAAACTGACCCAGAGCCAAATCCAGCCAGAGATTGGGCAAAACTGGCCAAAAAGGGGCCAGAGAACACCTGGATTGGGGTCCAGAATGTCCAGAAGAGCAAAAGCAGGCCCAGATTTGGGTTGAAACTGGCCAAAAAGGGCCAAGCCCTGCCCAGATTTGGGTCAAGAATGGCCCAGGAGGCAAGGCAGGCCCAGATTTGGGGCAAAACTGGACAAGAAAGGGCCAAACCCTGCCCAGGTTTGCTGAAACATTGACAACAAAGGGCAAAAATATCCCCAGATTTCGCACAAAACTGGTCATAAAGGGAAAGGCGTCCCCTGGGGAAGGGTCCAGGAAGGGGAAGGGGGCACAAGCGGGGGCTGGTCCCCCGGGAAAGCGGAGCTGAGCCCCCACCACCGTTTTTGTCACACCATCAACCACCGTGAGAAGCAGCAGCAGCCCAACCAGCACCACTCCAACGACTACCAGCTCCCACGGTGACACAGGGGGTGACAAAATCCCCCGCCGCAGCCCCCTCCTCTGCGGGGCCGCACGCCCCAGCGCCCACAGCCTCAGCTCCTCCCTCCTCTGCCCCAAAAACCTCCATCAAGGGGGAAAACTCTCCCAGATTTCCTGCAATACGGGAGAGAAAGGACACAAACGTGCCCGTATTTTCTGCCGAAAGACACCTGTAAAACTGCAAAGCGTCTCATATTTCGTGAAAGACCTGGCAGAAGAGCCAAAACCTCCCCAGATTTTCAGCACAATTGGCCACAAAGGGCAAACGGCCCCCGTTGTCGGAGCAAAAATGGCCAGAAAGGGCTAAACACCACCACAGTTGGGGCAAAACTGGTCCCAAAGGGGAAAACTGCTGCCATATTTCAACTAAAATGGTTGGAAAAAAACAAAAGCATTGCCATAGTTTTGCAAAAAGAGCCATTAAGGGGAAAAGCGGTCCCACATTTAGGGCAAAACTGGCCCTAAAGGACAGAACAAGTCCATTGCGGCTCCAAAAGGGGAGAAAACGGGGGGAAATGTTGAAGTAGCCCCAGATTTGGTGCCAAAAGAGACATCAAGAGGCAAAGCAGGCCCAGATTTGAGTCAAGAATGGCCCAAAAAGGGCCAAAGCAGGCAGAGATTTTGGTTGCAAGGGCCAGGAAGGGCCTAAGCAGGCCCAGATTTGGTCAAAACAGTCCAAAAGGCCCAAAACAGGCCCAGGTTTGGGTCAAATCAGCCATAAAGGGCCAAAGCAGGCCCAGATTTGGGTCGAAAACAGCTAAAAAGGGCAAAGCATGCTGAGACTTGTGCCAAAACGGCCAAAAAGAGTAAAGCAGACTCATATTTGGGCCAAGAATGACCTAAAATGGTCCAAATCCAGCTCAGATTTGGGTCAAAACTGACCCAAAAGGGGCCAGAGCACACCCACATTTGGGTCAAAACCAGAGAAAAAGGGCCAAAGCACACCCAGATTTTGGTGAAAACAGACCAAAAAGGGCAAAGTACGCTAAGATGTGGGTCAAAATGTGCAAAAAGGGTAAAGCAGGCCCAGATTTGAGTTGAAAATGGCTAAAAAAGGCCAAAGCAGGCCCAGTTTTGGGTCAAAATTGGCCCCAAAAGGGCCAAATCCATCCCAGATTTGGATCAAAACTGGCCAAAAAGGGCCAAAGGTGGACCAGGTTTTGGTTAAAACCAACCAAAAAGGGCAAAGCACGCTAAGACTTGGGTCAAAATGGGCAAAAAAGGGTAAAGCAGGCCCAGATTTCGTGCAAAGCTGGCCAGAAAGGGCCAAAGAAGGCCCAGATTTGGGTTGAAAGTGGTCATAAAGGGAAAGGCGTCCCCTGGGGAAGGGTCCAGGAAGGGGAAGGGGGCACAAGCGGGGGCTGGTCCCCCGGGAAAGCGGAGCTGAGCCCCCACCACTGTTTTTGTCACACGATCAACCACTGTGATAAGCACAACCATAACAACCATAACCACCACTATCTCCCACGGTGACACAGGGGGTGACAAAATCCCCCGCCGCAGCCCCCTCCTCTGCGGGGCCGCACGCCCCAGCGCCCACAGCCTCAGCTCCTCCCTCCTCTGCCCCAAAAACACTCCGCAGGGGCCAAAGCATCCCAATGTGGGGGGAAAAACGGCCACCAAGAGCCAAACCTGCCCAATAGTTCTTCCCAAGAGAGCCGTAAAGGGCAAATACCGCCCCGTTCTGGGGCCAAAAGGCCCAGAAAAGGCACAGAATTGCTCCTCTTCAGGGCAAAAGTTGCCATAAAGGGCAAGACTTCCCCAGACTTGGGCCAAAAAGGGCCACAAAAGGCAGAGAAATGCCAAGAGTTGGGAGGAAACTGGCCACAAAGGGCCAAACGGTGCCGGATTTGGGACCAAAGTGGTCAGAAAGGGCAAACACCTTCACAAATATTGGGCAGAAAGAGTTGGAAATTGAAAAGCAGCCCCAGAGTGCTGCCAAAAACGGCCCAAGGGGGAAAACAGCCACGCATTTAGGGCAGAATTGCACAGAAAAGGGAAAAACTAGGCCCACCTTTGCGTTACGAATGGCCAAGAGAGCCAAAGCGTGCCCAGATTTGGGGAGAGAATGGCCACAAGGGGCTAAAGCCTGCCCAGGTCTGGGACAGAACTAGCCCAAAGAGACACAACAGCACCAGGTTTAGGTCAAACTTGGCCCAACAGGGACAAAACGTGCCCTGAGGTGGGTCAAAACGGGCCAGAAGAGGCAAAGCGTGCCCTGATTTGGCTCAAAATTGACCAGCAATGGCAATCCAGCCCCTGATTTGCAGCAAAAATGGCCCCAAAGGGGGAAAATGTCCCCATCTTTAGGGCCAAAGTGGTCATGAGAAGAAAAGCACTCCCAGATTTGGGTTGAGAACGGCCAAAACGGGCCAAAGCCGGCCCAGACGAGGGTGAAAATGGCCAAAGCAGGCCTGGACTTGGCTCCAAACTGACCCAGAGCCAAATCCAGCCAGAGATTGGGCAAAACTGGCCAAAAAGGACCAAAGCATTCCCCGACTGGGGTCCAGAACGTCCAGAAGAGCAAAAGCAGGCCCAGATTTGGGTAGAAACTGGCCAAAAAGGGCCAAGCCCTGCCCAGGTTTGGGTCAAGAATGGCCCGGGAGGCAAGGCAGGCCCAGATTTGGGGCAAAACTGGACAAGAAAGGGCCAAACCCTGCCCAGGTTTGCTGAAAAATTGACAAGAAAGGGCAAAAATATCCCCAGATTTCGCACAAAACTGGTCATAAAGGGAAAGGCGTCCCCTGGGGAAGGGTCCAGGAAGGGGAAGGGGGCACAAGCGGGGGCTGGTCCCCCGGGAAAGCGGAGCTGAGCCCCCACCACCCTTTTTGTCACACCATCAACCACCGTGATAAGCACCCCAACAACCAGCACCACAACCATCTCCCACGGTGACACAGGGGGTGACAAAATCCCCCGCCGCAGCCCCCTCCTCTGTGGGGCCGCACGCCCCAGCGCCCACAGCCTCAGCTCCTCCCTCCTCTGCCCCACAAAAATGCCCCTAAAATATAAAAACAACCTCAGAATTGCCCCCAAACCAGGCATCAACTGCAAATTATCCTCATATGTCCATTAAAAATGGTCATAAAATGCCAAAGCATCCCAATATTTCTTCCAAAAAGAGCCGTAAAGGGCAACTAGAGACAAACTTCGGGGTAAAAAGGGCCCTAAAAGAAATTCAATTGCTCCTCTTTGGGGCAAAATTACCCCTAAAGGGCAAAACATCCCCCAGCTCTGCACAAAAATAGCCAGAAAATGCAGGGAAATGTCAATATTTAGGAGCGAACGAGGAAGAAAGGGCAAAAATGTTCCCAAATTTACGGGGCAAATTGTTGTGAAGGGAAAAGCAGGCCCGGATTTGGGGCAAAAGTGGGTTCCTCTACAGGCTCTTGGCCACCACACAAAGGGGTCTGGGCTCCTCAAAAGGCTCTTGGCCACCACACAAAGGGGTCTGGGCTCCTCAGAAGGCTCTTGGCCACCACACAAAGGGGTCTGGGCTCCTGTCCCGGTTCCGGCGGGGACAGGGTTCATTTTCTCTGCTATTCCATCCCACGTGATCCATGCCCACCTTGAAATGCCGGGGGGGGAGGGGGCAGGGAGTGGCCGCTTGGAGCGGGCGGAGGCGTCTGGGGTCCGGTCGTTTCCGGTTCCATACCCGCGTGTGTGTATTCCTCCGTCCCTGTTGTCGTTGTTGTTTCGCTCGTTCCCTTCGCTGTTCCGTGAAACTGCCCTTGTCTCAGCCCCCGAGTCTTTGCCTTTTTCTTCTGACTCTTCCTGGACTGGGAAGAGCCGAGCGAGCGGCACCTGGTTCTTTGCTGCCCTCTGAGGCCAAACCGCGACCAGGGTAAAGTAGCCCCAGGTTTGGTGCCAAAAGAGACATCCAGAGCCAAAGCAGGCCCAGATTTGGGTCAAGAATGGCCCAAAAAGGGCCAAAGCAGGCAGAGATTTTGGTTGCGAGGGCCAGGAAGGGCCTAAGCAGGCCCAGATTTGGTCAAAACAGTCCAAAAGGCCCAAAACAGGCCCAGGTTTGGGTCAAATCAGCCATAAAGGGCCAAAGCAGGCCCAGATTTGAGTCGACAATAGTCAAAAAAGAGATAAAGTCGGTCCCCATTTACATCGATAATTGGCCAAAAGGGGCCAAAGCAGGCCCAGATTTGAGTCGAGAAAAGCTAAAAAGGGCAAAGCACGCTGAGATTTTAGTCCAAACGGCCAAAAAGGGTAAAGCAGGCCCAGATTTGGGTCAAAGCTGGCACAAAATGGGCCAAATCCAGCACAGATTTTGGTCAAAACTGTCAAAAGGGGCCAAAGCATGCCCAGATTTTGGTGAAAACCGACCAAAAAGGGCAAAGAACGCTGAGATTTGGGTCAAAATGTGCAAAAAGGGTAAAGCAGGCCCAGACCTGGGGAAACACTGGCCACAAAAGGGCCAAAGAAGGCCCAGATTTGAGTCAAAACTGGCCCTAAGACACAGTTTATTCCCAAATTTGGGATGAAAGGGGCCAACAAAGACCAAAGGATGCACAGGTTTGGGTCAAGAATGGCCCAAAGAGCCAACGCAGGCCCAGATTCCGATTGAGAACGGCCAAAACGGGCCAAAGCCGGCCCAGACTAGGGTGAAAATGGCCAAAGCAGGCCTGGACTTGGCCCAAAACTGACCCAGAGCCAAATCCAGCCAGAGATTGGGCAAAACTGGCCAAAAAGGGGCCAGAGAACACCTGGATTGGGGTCCAGAATGTCCAGAAGAGAAAAAGCAGGCCCAGATTTGGGTTGAAACTGGCCAAAAAGGGCCAAGCCCTGCCCAGGTTTGGGTCAAGAATGGCCCAGGAGGCAAGGCAGGCCCAGATTTGGGGCAAAACTGGACAAGAAAGGGCCAAACCCTGCCCAGGTTTGCTGAAAAATTGACAACAAGGGGCAAAAATATCCCCAGATTTCGCGCAAAACTGGTCATAAAGGGAAAGGCGTCCCCTGGGGAAGGGTCCAGGAAGGGGAAGGGGGCACAAGCGGGGGCTGGTCCCCCGGGAAAGCGGAGCTGAGCCCCCACCACCCTTTTTGTCACACCATCAACCACTGTGAGGAGAACCCCAACCAGCACCACCACCATCTCCCACGGTGACACAGGGGGTGACAAAATCCCCCGCCGCAGCCCCCTCCTCTGCGGGGCCGCACGCCCCAGCGCCCACAGCCTCAGCTCCTCCCTCCTCTGCCCCAAAAACCTCCCTCAAGGGGGAAAACTCGCCCAGATTTCCTGCAATACGGGAGAGAAAGGACACAAGCGTGCCCGTATTTTCTGCCGAAAGACACCTGTAAAACTGCAAAGCGTCTCATATTTCGTGAAAGACCTGGCAGAAGAGCCAAAACTTACCCAGATTTTCAGCACAATTGGCCACAAAGGGCAAAAGGCCCCCGTTGTCGGAGCAAAAATGGCCAGAAAGGGCTAAACACCACCACATACGGGGCAAAACTGGTCCCAAAGGGGAAAACTGCTGCCATATTTCAACTAAAATGGTTGGAAAAAACCAAAAGCATTGCCATAGTTTTGCCAAAAGAGCCATTAAGGGGAAAAGCGGTCCCACATTTAGGGCAAAACTGGCCCTAAAGGACAGACCAAGTCCATTGCGGCTCCAAAACGGGAGAAAAGGGGGGAAAATGTTGAAGTAGCCCCAGATTTGGTGCCAAAAGAGACATCAAGAGGCAAAGCAGGCCCAGATTTGGGTCAAGAATGGCCCAAAAAGGGCCAAAGCAGGCAGAGATTTTGGTTGCAAGGGCTAGGAAGGGCCTAAGCAGGCCCAGATTTGAGTCGAAAATAGCCAAAAAAGAGCTAAAGTCGGTCCCCATTTAAATCGAAAATGGCCAAAAAGGGCCAAAGCAGGCCCAGATTTCAGTTGAAAATGGCCAAAAAGGGCAAAGCACGCTGAGATTTTAGTCAAAACGGCCTAAAAGGGTAAAGTAGGCCCAGATTTCAGTCAAAACCAACAAATAGGGTAAAGCAGGCCCAGATTTGGGTCAAAAGTGACACAAAAGGGGCCAGAGCACACCCACATTTGGGTCAAAACCAGAGAAAAAGGGCCAAAGCACACCCAGATTTTGGTGAAAACCGACCAAGAAGGGCAAAGCATGCTGAGATTTGGGTCAAAATGTGCAAAAAGGGTAAAGCAGGCCCAGACCTGGGGAAACACTGGCCAGAAAAGGGCCAAAGAAGGCCCAGATTTGAGTCAAAACTGGCCCTAAAACAGAGTTTATTCCTAAATTTGGGATGAAAGGGGCCAACAAAGACCAAAGGACGCACAGGGTTGGGTCAACAATGGCCCAAAGAGCCAACGCAGGCCCAGATTCCGATTGAGAACGGCCAAAACGGGCCAAAGCCGGCCCAGACTAGGGTGAAAATGGCCAAAGCAGGCCTGGACTTGGCTCCAAACTGACCCAGAGCCAAATCCAGCCAGAGATTGGGCAAAACTGGCCAAAAAGGGGCCAGAGAACACCTGGATTGGGGTCCAGAATGTCCAGAAGAGCAAAAGCAGGCCCAGATTTGGGTTGAAACTGGCCAAAAAGGGCCAAACCCTGCCCAGGTTTGCTGAAAATTTGACAACAAAGGGCAAAAATATCCCCAGATTTAGCACAAAACTGGTCATAAAGGGAAAGGCGTCCCCTGGGGAAGGGTCCAGGAAGGGGAAGGGGGCACAAGCGGGGGCTGGTCCCCCGGGAAAGCGGAGCTGAGCCCCCACCACCCTTTTTGTCACACCATCAACCACCGTGAGGAGCACCACAACAACCACCACCATCTCCCACGGTGACACAGGGGGTGACAAAATCCCCCGCCGCAGCCCCCTCCTCTGCGGGGCCGCACGCCCCAGCGCCCACAGCCTCAGCTCCTCCCTCCTCTGCCCCAAAAACCTCCCTCAAGGGGGAAAACTCGCCCAGATTTCCCCCAAAAACCACCATCCACGGAAAAACAAGCGACATCCTTGAGCAGGACTGGGGACAAAGGGCAAACGCGTCCTCCTCCTGGGGGCAAAAAGGGCCTTAAAATGCAAAACACCCTCAAACACCCTCCTCAACGTGTCCCAAAAACTAAAGACATCGTCGTCATTGGGCCAAAAGAATTGTTAACAAAACAAAGAATGCGCATACATGGGGTGAAATTGGCCACAAAGGGCAAAACATGCCAAGACTGGGGTCCAAACTGGCCCGAGGGGACAAAACTTCCCCATCTTTGGAATAAAAATGGCCACAAAGGGCAAAATAGCCCCAGAGTTGAGTAAAAAAGGGCCATAAAGGGCAAAACATCCCCACACCGGCTGCACAACTGGCCCCAAGGTTGAAAACCATCACAGGTTTGGGTCAAAACTGTGCAGAAAAGGGCCAAAGGAGGCCCAGATTTGGGTGGAAACCAACCAGAAAAAGGAAAGCAGGCTCAGCTTTGGGTGAAAATGGCTCAAAAATGGCCAAAGCAGGCTCAGTTTTGGGTGAAAATGGCCCGAAAATGGCCAAAAAAGGCACAGATTTGAGTCAAGAATGGCACAAAAAGGCGAAAGCAGGCCCAGATTTGGGTCGTAACTGGCCCAAAAAGGGTCTAAGCAGGCCCAGGTTCGAGTTGAAAAGGGCCAAAAAGGGCAAATCACACTGAGCTTTGGGTCAAAATGGCCCAAAAGGGTAAAGTAGCCCCAGATTTGGTGACAAAAGAGACATCAAGAGCCAAAGCAGGCCCAGATTTGAGTTGAAAATAGCCAAAAAGGGCTAAAGTAGGTCCCCATGTGAATCGAAAACGGCCAAAAAGGACAAAGAAGGCCCAGATTTCAGTTGAAAATGACCAAAAAGGGCAAAGCACGCTGAGATTTGTGTTAAAACGGTCAGAAAGGGTAAAGTAGGCCCAGATTTGGATCAAAACAGGACAGAAACGGCTAAAGCAGGCCCAGATTTGGCTGAAAACTGGCCCAAAAAGGGCCAAAGCAGGCCCAGATTTGGGTCAAAACTGGGCAAAACGGACCAAAGCATTCCCCGACTGGGGTCAAGAATGTCCAGAAGAGCAAAAGCAGGCCCAGATTTGGGTTGAAATTGGCCCAAAAAAAGGCCTAAGCAGGCCCAGATTTCAGTTGACAAGGGCCAAAAAGGCCTAAAACAGGCCAAGATTTGGTCAAAACAGTCAAAAAGGCCCAAAACAGGCCCAGATTCGGGTCAAAAGTAGCCCCAAAATGGCTAAAGTAGGTCCCCATTTAAATCAAAAACAGCCAAAAAGGGTTAAAGTGGGTCCACATTTGAATCAAACACGGCCAGAAAGATCCAAAGCAGGCCCAGATTTGAGTAAAAAATAGCCAAAAAGGGCAAATCACACTGAACTTTGGGTCAAAAGGGCCAAAAAGGGTAAAGTAGCCCCAGACTTGGTGCCAAAAGAGACATCCAGAGCCAAAGCAGGCCCAGATTTGAGACAAGAATGGCCCGAAAAGGGCCAAAGCAGGCAGAGATTTTGGTTGCAAGGGCCAGGAAGGGCCTAAGCAGGCCCAGATTTGGGTCAAATCAGCCACAAAGGGCCAAAAAAGGCCCAGATTTGGGTCGACAATAGCCAAAAAGGAGCTAAAGTAGGTCCCCACTTAAAGCAAAAATGGCCAAAAAGAGCCAAAGCAGGCCCAGATTGCAGTTGAAAATGGCCAAAAAGGGCAAAGCAGGCCCAGTTTTGGTCAAAACCCAGTTTTGAGTTGAAAAGGGCCAAAAAGGCCTAGAACAGGCCGAGATTTGGTCAAAACAGTCAAAAAATCCCAAAGCAGGCCCAGATTTGCATGAAAACTGGCCCAAAAAGGGCCAAAGCAGGCCCAGGTTTTAGTGAAAACCATCCGAAAATGGCAAAGCACGCTGAGATTTGGGTCAAAATGGGCAAAAAGGGTAAAGCAGGCCCAGATTTTGTGCAGAGCTGGCCAGAAAGGGCCAAAGAAAGTCCAGATTTGGGTCGAAAGTGGCCATAAAGGGAAAGGCGTCCCCTGGGGAAGGGTCCAGGAAGGGGAAGGGGGCACAAGCGGGGGCTGGTCCCCCGGGAAAGCGAAGCTGAGCCCCCACCACCGTTTTTGTCACACCATCAACCACCGTGATAGTCATCAGCACAAGCAGCGCAACCACCATCTCCCACGGTGACACAGGGGGTGACAAAATCCCCCGCCGCAGCCCCCTCCTCTGCGGGGCCGCACGCCCCAGCGCCCACAGCCTCAGCTCCTCCCTCCTCTGCCCCAAAAACACTCCGCAGGGGCCAAAGCATCCCAATGTGGGGGGAAAAACGGCCACCAAGAGCCAAACCTGCCCAATAGTTCTTCCCAAGAGAGCCGTAAAGGGCAAATACCGCCCCGTGCTGGGGCCAAAAGGCCCAGAAAAGGCACGGAATTGCTCCTCTTCAGGGCAAAAGTTGCCATAAAGGGCAAGACTTCCCCAGACTTGGGCCAAAAAGGGCCACAAAAGGCCGAGAAATGCCAAGAGTTGGGAGGAAACTGGCCAGAAAGGGCCAAACGGCGCCGGATTTGGGACCAAAGTGGTCAGAAAGGGCAAACACCTTCACAAATATTGGGCAGAAAGAGTTGGAAATTGAAAAGCAGCCCCAGAGTGCTGCCAAAAATGGCCCAAAGGGGGAAAATGTCCCCATCTTTACGGCAAGAGTGGTCATGAAAGGAAAAGCACTCCCAGATTTGGGTTGAGAATGGCCAAAATGGGCCAAAGCCGGCCCAGACTAGGGTCAAAATGGCCAAAGCAGGCCCAGATTTGAGTCAAAACTGGCCCTAAGACACAGTTTATTCCCAAATTTGGGATGAAAGTGGCCAACAAAGACCAAAGGACGCACAGGGTTGGGTCAAGAATGGCCCAAAGAGCCAACGCAGGCCCAGATTCCGATTGAGAACGGCCAAAACGGGCCAAAGCCGGCCCAGACTAGGGTGAAAATGGCCAAAGCAGGCCTGGACTTGGCTCCAAACTGACCCAGAGCCAAATCCAGCCAGAGATTGGGCAGAACTGGCCAAAAAGGGGCCAGGGAACACCTGGATTGGGGTCCAGAATGTCCAGAAGAGCAAAAGCAGGCCCAGATTTGGGTTGAAACTGGCCAAAAAGGGCCAAGCCCTGCCCAGATTTGGGTCAAGAATGGCCCAGGAGGCAAGGCAGGCCCAGATTTGGGGCAAAACTGGACAAGAAAGGGCCAAACCCTGCCCAGGTTTGCTGAAAAATTGACAACAAAGGGCAAAAATATCCCCAGAGTTCACACAAAACTGGTCATAAAGGGAAAGGCGTCCCCTGGGGAAGGGTCCAGGAAGGGGAAGGGGGCACAAGCGGGGGCTGGTCCCCCGGGAAAGCGGAGCTGAGCCCCCACCACCGTTTTTGTCACACCATCAACCACCGTGAGAAGCAGCAGCAGCAGCCCAACCACCACTCCAACCACTACTATCTCCCACGGTGACACAGGGGGTGACAAAATCCCCCGCCGCAGCCCCCTCCTCTGCGGGGCCGCACGCCCCAGCGCCCACAGCCTCAGCTCCTCCCTCCTCTGCCCCCCAAAAATGCCCCTAAAATATAAAAACAACCCCAGAATTGCCCCCAAACCGGGCAGAAAGTGCAAATTATCCTCATATGTCCATTAAAAATGGTCATAAAATGCCAAAGAATCACAATATTTCTTCCAAAAAGAGCTGTAAAGCGCAACTAGAGACAAACTTCGGGCTAAAAAGGGCCAAAAAAGAAATTCAATTGCTCCTCTTCGGGGCAAAATAACCCCTAAAGGGCAAAACATCCCCCAACTCTGCACAAAAATAGCCATAAAATGCAGGGAAGTGTCAATATTTAGGAGCGAACGAGGAAGAAAGGGCAAAAATATTCCCAAATTTACGGGGCAAATTGTTGTGAAGGGAAAAGCAGGCCCGGATTTGGGGCAAAAGTGGGTTCCTCTACAGGCTCTTGGCCACCACACAAAGGGGTCTGGGCTCCTCAGAAGGCTCTTGGCCACCACACAAAGGGGTCTGGGCTCCTGTCCCGCTTCCGGCGGGGACAGGGTTCATTTTCTCTGGTATTCCATCCCACGTCATCCATGCCCACCTTGAAATGCCGGGGGGAGGGGGCAGGGAGGGGCCGCTTGGAGCGGGCGGAGGCATCTCGGGTCCGGTCGTTTCCGGTTCCGTACCCGCGTGTGTGTATTCCTCTGTCCCTGTTGTCGTTGTTGTTTTGCTCGTTCCCTTCGCTGTTCGACAAGGGTAAAGCAGCCCCAGACTTGGTGCCAAAAGAGACATCCAGAGCCAAAGCAGGCCCAGATTTGGGTCAAGAATGGCCCAAAAAGGGCCAAAGCAGGCAGAGATTTTGGTTGTAAGGGCCAGGAAGGGCCTAAGCAGGCCCAGATTTGGTCAAAACAGTCCAAAAGGCCCAAAACAGGCCCAGGTTTGGGTCAAATCAGCCATAAGGGGCCAAAGCAGGCCCAGATTTGGGTTGACAATAGCCAAAAAAGAGCTAAAGTAGGTCCCCATTTAAATCGAAAATGGCCAAAAAGGGCCAAAGCAGGCCCAGATTTGAGTCGAGAAAAGCTAAAAAGGGCAAAGCACGCTGAGATTTTAGTCAAAACGGCCAAAAAGGGTAAAGCAGGCCCAGATTTGGGTCAAGAATGGCCCAAAAGGGGCCACATCCAGCCCAGATTTGGGTCCAAAACTGACCGAAAAGGGGACAGAGCACACCCACATTTGGGTCAAAACCAGAGAAAAAGGGCCAAAGCACACCCAGATTTTAGTGAAAACCAACCAAAAATGCCAAAGCACACTGAGATTTGTGTCAAAATGTGCAAAAAGTGTAAAGCAGGCCCAGATTTGGGTCAAGAATGGCTAAAAAAGGCCAAAGCAGGCCCAGTTTTTGGTCAAAATTGGCCCCAAAAGGGCCAAATCCAGTCCAGATTTGGATCAAAACTGGCCAAAAAGGGCCAAAGGTGGACCAGGTTTTGGTGAAAACCAACGAAAAAGGGCAAAGCACACTGAGATTTGGGTCAAAATGGGCAAAACGGGTAAAGCAGGCCCAGATTTGAGGAAACACTGGCCAGAAAGGGCCAAAGCAGCCCCAGATTTGGGTTGAAAGTGGCCATAAAGGGAAAGGCGTCCCCCGAGGAAGGGTCCAGGAAGGGGAAGGGGGCACAAGCGGGGGCTGGTCCCCCGGGAAAGCGGAGCTGAGCCCCCACCACCCTTTTTGTCACACCATCAACCACCGTGAGAAGCACCCCAACAACCAGCACCACCACCATCTCCCACGGTGACACAGGGGGTGACAAAATCCCCCGCCGCAGCCCCCTCCTCTGCGGGGCCGCACGCCCCAGCGCCCACAGCCTCAGCTCCTCCCTCCTCTGCCCCAAAAACACTCCGCAGGGGCCAAAGCATCCCAATGTGGGGGGAAAAACGGCCACCAAGAGCCAAACCTGCCCAATAGTTCTTCCCAAGAGAGCCGTAAAGGGCAAATATTGCCCCGTGCTGGGGCCAAAAGGCCCAGAAAAGGCACAGAATTGCTCCTCTTCAGGGCAAAAGTTGCCACAAAGGGCAAGACTTCCCCAGACTCGGGCCAAAAAGGGCCACAAAAGGCAGAGAAATGCCAAGAGTTGGGAGGAAACTGGCCACAAAGGGCCAAACGGTGCCGGATTTGGGACCAAAGTGGTCAGAAAGGGCAAACACCTTCACAAATATTGGGCAGAAAGAGTTGGAAATTGAAAAGCAGCCCCAGAGTGCTGCCAAAAACGGCCCAAAGGGGAAAACAGCCACGCATTTAGGGCAGAATTGCGCAGAAAAGGGAAAAACTAGGCCCACCTTTGCGTTACGAATGGCCAAGAGAGCCAAAGCGTGCCCAGATTTGGGGAGAGAATGGCCACAAGGGGCTAAAGCCTGCCCAGGTCTGGGACAGAACTAGCCCAAAGAGACACAACAGCACCAGGTTTAGGTCAAACTTGGCCCAACAGGGATAAAACGTGCCCTGAGGTGGGTCAAAACTGGCCAGAAGAGGCAAAGCGTGCCCTGATTTGGCTCAAAATTGACCAGCAATGGCAATCCAGCCCCTGATTTGCAGCAAAAATGGCCCAAAGGGGGAAAACGTCCCCATCTTTAGGGCCAGAGTGGTCATGAAAGGAAAAGCACTCCCAGATTTGGGTTGAGAATGGCCAAAATGGGCCAAAGCCTGCCCAGGTTTGGGTCCAAGTGGCCAAAGCAGGCCCAGATTTGAGTCAAAACTGGCCCTAAGACACAGTTTATTCCCAAATTTGGGATGAAAGTGGCCAACAAAGACCAAAGGACGCACAGGTTTGGGTCAAGAATGGCCCAAAGAGCCAACGCGGGCCCAGATTCCGATTGAGAACGGCCAAAACGGGCCAAAGGCGGCCCAGACTAGGGTGAAAATGGCCAAAGCAGGCCTGGACTTGGCTCCAAACTGACCCAGAGCCAAATCCAGCCAGAGATTGGGCAAAACTGGCCAAAAAGGGCTAAACACCACCACAGTTGGGGCAAAACTTGTCCCAAAGGGGAAAACTCTTCCCATATTTTGACCGAAACAGCCGGAAAACACCAAAAACATTGCCACAGTTTTGCAAAAAGAGCCATTAAGGGGAAAAGCGGTCCCACATTTAGGGCAAAACTGGCCCTAAAGGACAGACCAAGTACATTGCGGCTCCAAAAGGGGAGAAAACGGGGGAAAATGTTGAAGTAGCCCCAGGTTTGGTGCCAAAAGAGCCATCAAGAGGCAAAGCAGGCCCCGCTCTGGGTCAAAACAGCCATAAAAGGCCAAGGCAGGCCCAGATTTGGGTCCAAACTGACCCAAAAAGGGCCAAAGCAGACCCAGGTTTGAATCGAATACGGCCAGGAAGAGCCAAAGCTGGCTCAGATTTGACTTAAAAATAGCCAAAAGGGCTAAAGGAGGTCCACATTTGAATCAAAAACAGCTGGAAAGGGCCAAAGCAGGCCCAGATTTGAGTAAAAAATAGCCAAAAAGTGCTAAAGAACACTGAGCTTTGGGTCAAAATGGCCCAAAAGGGTAAAGTAGCCCCAGATTTGGTGCCTAAAGAGACATCAAGAGCCAAAGCAGGCCCAGATTTGAGTCGAAAATAGCCAAAAAGGGCTAAAGTAGGTCCCCATTTGAATCGAAAACGGCCAAAAAGGACAAAGAAGGCCCAGATTTCAGTTGAAAATACCCAAAAAGAGCAAAGCACGCTGAGATTTGTGTTAAAACGGTCAGAAAGGGTAAAGTAGGCCCAGATTTGGATCAAAACAGGACAGAAAGGGCCAAAGCAGGCCCAGATTTGGGTCAAAACTGGCCAAAACGGACCAAAACATTCCCCAACTGGGGTCAAGAATGTCCAGAAGAGCAAAAGCAGGCCCAGATTTGGGTTGAAATTAGCCCAAAAAAAGGCCTAAGCAGGCCCAGATTTAAGTTGAAAAAAGCCAAAAAGGCCTAGAACAGGCCGAGATTTGGTCAAAACAGTCAAAAAGTCCCAAAACAGGCCCAGATTTGGGTCAAAAGTAGCCCCAAAATGGCTAAAGTAGGTCCCATTTAAATCAAAAACAGCCAAAAAGGGCTAAAGTGGGTCCACATTTGAATCAAAAACGGCCAGAAAGATCCAAAGCACGCCCAGAATTGAGTGAGAAATAGCCAAAAAGGGCAAAGCACACTGAGCTTTGGGTCAAAAGGGCCAAAAAGGGTAAAGTAGCCCCAGATTTCGCACAAAACTGGCCATAAAGGGAAATGCGTCCCCTGGGGAAGGGTCCAGGAAGGGGAAGGGGGCACAAGCGGGTGCTGGTCCCCCGGGAAAGCGGAGCTGAGCCCCCACCACCCTTTTTGTCACACCATCAACCACCGTGAGAAGCACCACAACAACCATAACCATCTCCCACGGTGACACAGGGGGTGACAAAATCCCCCGCCGCAGCCCCCTCCTCTGCGGGGCCGCACGCCCCAGCGCCCACAGCCTCAGCTCCTCCCTCCTCTGCCCCAAAAACACTCCGCAGGGGCCAAAGCATCCCAATGTGGGGGGGAAAAACGGCCACCAAGAGCCAAACCTGCCCAATAGTTCTTCCCAAGAGAGCCGTAAAGGGCAAATACCGCCCCGTGCTGGGGCCAAAAGGCCCAGAAAAGGCACGGAATTGCTCCTCTTCAGGGCAAAAGTTGCCATAAAGGGCAAGACTTCCCCAGACTCGGGCCAAAAAGGGCCACAAAAGGCAGAGAAATGCCAAGAGTTGGGAGGAAACTGGCCACAAAGGGCCAAACGGTGCCGGATTTGGGACCAAAGTGGTCAGAAAGGGCAAACACCTTCACAAATATTGGGCAGAAAGAGTTGGAAATTGAAAAGCAGCCCCAGAGTGCTGCCAAAAACGGCCCAAAGGGGAAAACAGCCACGCATTTAGGGCAGAATTGCGCAGAAAAGGGAAAAACTAGGCCCACCTTTGCGTTACGAATGGCCAAGAGAGCCAAAGCGTGCCCAGATTTGGGGAGAGAATGGCCACAAGGGGCTAAAGCCTGCCCAGGTCTGGGACAGAACTAGCCCAAAGAGACACAACAGCACCAGGTTTAGGTCAAACTTGGCCCAACCGGGACAAAACGTGGCCTGAGGTGGGTCAAAACTGGCCAGAAGAGGCAAAGCGTGCCCTGATTTGGCTCAAAATTGACCAGCAATGGCAATCCAGCCCCTGATTTGCAGCAAAAATGGCCCCAAAGGGGGAAAATGTCCCCATCTTTAGGGCCAGAGTGGTCATGAGAAGAAAAGCACTCCTAGATTTGGGTTGAGAACGGCCAAAACGGGCCAAAGCTGGCCCAGACTAGGGTGAAAATGGCCAAAGCAGGCCTGGACTTGGCTCCAAACTGACCCAGAGCCAAATCCAGCCAGAGATTGGGCAAAACTGGCCAAAAAGGACCAAACCTTTCCCCGACTGGGGACAAGAATGTCCAGAAGAGCAGAAGCAGGCCCAGATTTGGGTTGAAACTGGCCAAAAAGGGCCAAGCCCTGCCCAGGTTTGGGTCAAGAATGGCCCAGGAGGCAAGGCAGGCCCAGATTTGGGGCAAAACTGGACAAGAAAGGGCCAAACCCTGCCCAGGTTTGCTGAAAAATTGACAACAAAGGGCAAAACTATCCCCACATTTCGCGCAAAACTGGTCATAAAGGGAAAGGCGTCCCCTGGGGAAGGGTCCAGGAAGGGGAAGGGGGCACAAGCGGGGGCTGGTCCCCCGGGAAAGCGGAGCTGAGCCCCCACCACCCTTTTTGTCACACCATCAACCACCGTGAGGAGCACCACCCCAACCAGCACCACCACCATCTCCCACGGTGACACAGGGGGTGACAAAATCCCCCGCCGCAGCCCCCTCCTCTGCGGGGCCGCACGCCCCAGCGCCCACAGCCTCAGCTCCTCCCTCCTCTGCCCCAAAAACACTCCGCAGGGGCCAAAGCATCCCAATGTGGGGGGAAAAACGGCCACCAAGAGCCAAACCTGCCCAATAGTTCTTCCCAAGAGAGCCGTAAAGGGCAAATACCGCCCCGTGCTGGGGCCAAAAGGCCCAGAAAAGGCACAGAATTGCTCCTCTTCAGGGCAAAAGTTGCCACAAAGGGCAAGACTTCCCCAGACTTGGGCCAAAAAGGGCCACAAAAGGCAGAGAAATGCCAAGAGTTGGGAGGAAACTGGCCACAAAGGGCCAAACGGTGCCGGATTTGGGACCAAAGTGGTCAAAAAGGGCAAACATCTTCACAAATATTGGGCAGAAAGAGTTGGAAATTGAAAAGCAGCCCCAGAGTGCTGCCAAAAACGGCCCAAAGGGGAAAACAGCCACGCATTTAGGGCAGAATTGCGCAGAAAAGGGAAAAACTAGGCCCACCTTTGCGTTACGAATGGCCAAGAGAGCCAAAGCGTGCCCAGATTTGGGGAGAGAATGGCCACAAGGGGCTAAAGCCTGCCCAGGTCTGGGACAGAACTAGCCCAGAGAGACACAACAGCACCAGGTTGAGGTCAAACTTGGCCCAACAGGGACAAAACGTGCCCTGAGGTGGGTCAAAACGGGCCAGAAGAGGCAAAGCGTGCCCTGATTTGGCTCAAAATTGACCAGCAATGGCAATCCAGCCCCTGATTTGCGGTAAAAATGGCCCAAAGGGGGAAAATGTCCCCATCTTTAGGGCCAGAGTGGTCATGAGAAGAAAAGCACTCCTAGATTTGGGTTGAGAATGGCCAAAACGGGCCAAAGCCTGCCCAGGTTTGGGTCAAAATGGCCAAAGCAGGCCCAGATTTGGGTCGAAAGTGGCCCTAAGACACAGTTTATTCCCAAATTTGGGATGAAAGTGGCCAACAAAGACCAAAGGACGCACAGGTTTGGGTCAAGAATGGCCCAAAGAGCCAACGCAGGCCCAGATTCCAATTGAGAATGGCCAAAATAGGCCAAAGCCGGCCCAGACTAGGGTGAAAATGGCCAAAGCAGGCCTGGACTTGGCCCAAAACTGACCCAGAGCCAAATCCAGCCAGAGATTGGGCAAAAATGGCCAGAAAGGGCTAAACACCACCACATACGGGGCAAAACTGGTCCCAAAGGGGAAAACTGCTGCCATATTTAGACCGAAACGGCCGGAAAAAACCAAAAGCATTGCCATAGTTTTGCCAAAAGAGCCATTAAGGGGAAAAGCGGTCCCACATTTAGGGCAAAACTGGCCCTAAAGGACAGACCAAGTCCATTGCGGCTCCAAAAGGGGAGAAAATGGGGGAAAATGTTGAAGTAGCCCCAGGTTTGGTGCCAAAAGAGCCATCAAGAGGCAAAGCAGGCCCCGCTCTGGGTCAAAACAGCCATAAAAGGCCAAAGCAGGCCCAGATTTGAGTAAAAAATAGCCAAAAAATCGTAGCCAAAAAATAGCCAAAAAAGAGCTAAAGTAGGTCCTCATTTAAATCAGAAACTGCCAAAAAGGGACAAAGCACACTGAGATTTGTGTCAAAACAGCCAAAAAGGGTAAAGTAGGCCCAGATTTGGATCAAAACCTGACAAAAAGGGTAAAGCAGGCCGAGATTTGGGTCAAGAATGGCCCAAAACCGGCCACATCCAGCCCAGATTTGGGTCAAAACTGACCGAAAAGGGGACAGAGCACACCCACATCTGGGTGAAAACCAGACAAAAAGGGCCAAAGCACACCCAGATTTTGGTGAAAACCGACCAAAAATGCCAAAGCATACTGAGATTTGGGTCAAAATGGGCAAAAAGGGCCAAAGCAGGCCCAGATTTTGGTCAAGAATGGCTAAAAAAGGCCAAAGCAGGTGCAGTTTTGGGTCAACATTGGCCCAAAAAGGGCCAAAGCAGGCCCAGATTTGAGTTGAAAAGGGCCAAAAAGGCCTAGAACAGGCCGAGATTTGGTCAAAACAGTCAAAAAGTCACAAAACAGGCCCAGATTTGCATCAAAACTGGCCCAAAAAGGGCCAAAGCAGGCCCAGGTTTCGTGAAAACGAACCAAAAAGGGGAAAGCACGCTGAGATTTGGGTCAAAACATGACAGAAAGGGTAAAGCCGGCCCAGATTTTGTGCAAACCTGGCCAGAAAGGGCCAAAGAAGGCCCAGATTTGGGTCGAAAGTGGCCATAAAGGGAAATGCGTCCCCTGGGGAAGGGTCCAGGAAGGGGAAGGGGGCACAAGCGGGGGCTGGTCCCCCGGGAAAGCGGAGCTGAGCCCCCACCACCCTTTTTGTCACACCATCAACCACCGTGAGAAGCAGCAGCAGCCCAACCAGCACCACTCCAACCATAACCATCTCCCACGGTGACACAGGGGGTGACAAAATCCCCCGCCGCAGCCCCCTCCTCTGCGGGGCCGCACGCCCCAGCGCCCACAGACTCAGCTCCTCCCTCCTCTGCCCCCCAAAAATGCCCCTAAAATATAAAAACAACCCCAGAATTGCCCCCAAACCGGGCAGAAAGTGCAAATTATCCTCATATGTCCATTAAAAATGGTCATAAAATGCCAAAGCATCCCAATATTTCTTCCAAAAAGAGCTGTAAAGGGCAACTAGAGACAAACTTCGGGGTAGAAAGGGCCCTAAAAGAAATTCAATTGCTCCTCTTTGGGGTAAAATTACCCCTAAAGGGCAAAACATCCCCCAACTCTGCACAAAAATAGCCATAAAATGCAGGGAAATGTCAATATTTAGGAGCGAACGAGGAAGAAAGGGCAAAAATGTTCCCAAATTTACGGGGGAAATTGTTGTGAAGGGAAAAGCAGGCCCGGATTTGGGGCAAAAGTGGGTTCCTCTACAGGCTCTTGGCCACCACACAAAGGGGTCTGGGCTCCTCAGAAGACTCTTGGCCACCACACAAAGGGGTGTGGGCTCCTGTCCCGGTTCCAGCGGGGACAGGGTTACTTTTCTCTGGTATTTCTCTGGTAATTTTTCTTCTGACTCTTCCTGGACTGGGAAGAGCCGAGCGAGCGGCACCTGGTTCTTTGCTGCCCTCTGAGGCCAAACCACGACCAGGGTAAAGTAGCCCCAGGTTTGGTGCCAAAAGAGACATCCAGAGCCAAAGCAGGCCCAGATTTGGGTCAAGAATGGCCCAAAAAGGGCCAAAGCAGGCAGAGATTTTGGTTGCGAGGGCCAGGAAGGGCCTAAGCAGGCCCAGATTTGGTCAAAACAGTCCAAAAGGCCCAAAACAGGCCCAGGTTTGGGTCAAATCAGCCATAAAGGGCCAAAACAGGCCCAGATTTGGGTCGACAATAGCCAAAAAGAGCTAAAGTCGGTCCCCATTTAAATCGAAAATGGCCAAAAAGGGACAAAGCACGCTGAGATTTGTGTCAAAACGGCCAAAAAGGGTAAAGCAGGCCCAGATTTGGGCCAGGAATGGCCCAAAACGGGCCAAATCCAGCCCAGATTTGGGTCCAATCTGACCCAAGAGGGGCCAGAGCACACCCATATTTGGGTCAAAACCAGAGAAAAAGGGCCAAAGCACACCCAGATTTTAGTGAAAACTGTCCAAAAAGGGCAAAGCACACTGAGATTTTGGCCAAAATGGGCAAAAAGGGTAAAGCAGGCCCAGATTTGGGGAAACACTGGCCAGAATGAGCCAAAGAAGGCCCAGATTTTGGGCAAAGCTGGCCAAGGTGACAGCAAGGTGGATCGAGAGCTGGCTGAGTGACAGAACTCAGAGGGTTGTGATCAGCGGCACAGAGTCTAGTTGGAGGCCTGTGACCAGTGGTGTCCCCCAGGGGTCAATACTTGGTCCGATTTTGTTCAATATATTCATTAATGACCTAGATGAGGGGACAGAGTGTATCATCAGCAAGTTCACTGATGATACCAAACTGGGAGGGGTGGCTGACACTCCAGAGGGCCGTGCTGCCATCCAGCGTGACCTGGACAGGCTGGAGAGCTGGGCAGAGCCTAATGAGGTTCAACCTAATGAGTTGAACCTAATGAGGTTCAACAAAAGCAAGTGCAAGGTCCTGCACCTGGGGAGGAAGAATGTCAGGCACCAGTATAGGTTAGGGGTGGACCTGCTGGGAAGCAGCTCTGAGGAGAAGGACCTGGGGGTCCTAGTAGACAGCAAATTATCCATGAGCCAGCAGTGTGCCCTTGTTGCCAAGAAGGCCAAGGGGATCCTGGGCTGCATAGGGAAGAGTGTGGCCAGTAGGTCGAGGGAGGTCATTCTCCCCCTCTACTCGGCACTGGTGAGGCCACAACTGGAATACTGTGTCCAGTTTTGGGCTCCCCAGTTCAAGAGGGACAGGGAACTGCTGGAGCGAGTCCAGCGCAGGGCAACTAGGATGATTATGGGATTGGAGCATCTCCCTTATGAGGAAAGGCTGAGAGAGCTGGGACTCTTTAGCCTGGAGAAGAGAAGGTTGATGGGGGACCTGATTAATGTTTATAAGTATCTAAAGGGTGGGCTTAAGGAGGATGGAGCCAGGCCCTTTTCAATGGTTCCCAGTGACAGGACAAGGGGCAAAGGGCACAAGTTGGAACATAGGAAGTTCCGTTCAAATACACGGAAAAACTTCTTTACGGTGAGGGTGACAGAGCCCTGGAACAGGCTGCCCAGGGAGGGTGTGGAGTCTCCTTCTCTGGAGATTTTCAAGACCCGCCTGGATGCAGTCCTGAGGGATGTGCTCTGGGCCATCCTGCTTTAGCAGGGGAGTTGGACTAGATGATCTCTAGAGGTCCCTTCCAACTCTAAAGATTCCGTGATTCCGTGATTCCGTGAAAAGAGCCAAAGCAGCCCCGGATTTGGGTCGAAAGTGGCCATAAAGGGAAAGGCGTCCCCTGGGGAAGGGTCCAGGAAGGGGAAGGGGGCACAAGCGGGGGCTGGTCCCCCGGGAAAGCGGAGCTGAGCCCCCACCACCCTTTTTGTCACACCATCAACCACCGTGAGGAGCAGCAGCACTCCAATCACCACCATCTCCCACGGTGACACAGGGGGTGTCAAAAAATGGCCAAAGCAGGCGCAGGTTTGGGTTGAAAATGGCTAAAAAAGGCCAAAGCAGGCCCAGTTTTGGGTCGTAACTGGCCCAAAAAGGGTCTAAGCAGGCCCAGATTCGAGTTGAAAAGGGCCAAAAATGGCAAATCACGCTGAGCTTTGGGTCAAAATGGCCCAATAAGGTTAAGTAGCCCCAGATTTGGTGCCAAAAGAGACATCAAGAGCCAAAGCAGGCCCAGATTTGGGTCAAGAATGGCCCAAAAAGGGCCAAAGCAGGCAGAGATTTTGGTTGCGAGGGCCAGGAAGGGCCTAAGCAGGCCCAGATTTGGTCAAAACAGTCCAAAAGGCCCAAAACAGGCCCAGGTTTGGGTCAAATCAGCCATAAAGGGCCAAAGCAGGCCCAGATTTGAGTCGAAAATAGCCAAAAAAGAGCTAAAGTAGGTCCTCATTTAAATTGGAAACAGCCAAAAAGGGACAAAGCACGCTGAGATTTGTGTCAAAACGGCCAGAAAGGGTAAAGCAGGCCCAGATTTGGATCAAAACCTGACAGAACGAGTAAAGCAGGCCCAGATTTGGGTGAAAACTGGCCCAAAACGGGCCAAATCCAGCCCAGATTTAGGTCAAAACTGACCCAAAAGGGGCCAGAGCACACCCACATCTGGGTCAAAACCAGACAAAAAGGGCCAAAGCACACCCATGTTTTGGTGAAAACCAACCAAAAAAGGCAAAGCATGCTGAGATTTGGGTCAAAATGTGCAAAAAAGGGTAAAGCAGGCCCAGATTTGGGTCAACACTCGCCAGAAAAGGGCCAAAGAAAGTCCAGATTTGGGTCGAAAGTGGCCATAAAGGGAAAGGCGTCCCCTGGGGAAGGGTCCAGGAAGGGGAAGGGGGCACAAGCGGGGGCTGGTCCCCCGGGAAAGCGGAGCTGAGCCCCCACCACCCTTTTTGTCACACCATCAACCACCGTGAGGAACAGCAGCCCAACCACTATCAGCTCCCACGGTGACACAGGGGGTGACAAAATCCCCCGCCGCAGCCCCCTCCTCTGCGGGGCCGCACGCCCCAGCGCCCACAGCCTCAGCTCCTCCCTCCTCTGCCCCAAAAACACTCCGCAGGGCCCAAAGCATCCCAATGTGGGGGGAAAAACGGCCACCAAGAGCCAAACCTGCCCAATAGTTCTTCCCAAGAGAGCCGTAAAGGGCAAATACCGCCCCGTGCTGGGGCCAAAAGGCCCAGAAAAGGCACAGAATTGCTCCTCTTCAGGGCAAAAGTTGCCACAAAGGGCAAGACTTCCCCAGACTTGGGCCAAAAAGGGCCACAAAAGGCAGAGAAATGCCAAGAGTTGGGAGGAAACTGGCCAGAAAGGGCCAAACGGTGCCGGATTTGGGACCAAAGTGGTCAGAAAGGGCAAACACCTTCACAAATATTGGGCAGAAAGAGTTGGAAATTGAAAAGCAGCCCCAGAGTGCTGCCAAAAACGGCCCAAGGGGGAAAACAGCCACGCATTTAGGGCAGAATTGCACAGAAAAGGGAAAAACTAGGCCCACCTTTGCGTTACGAATGGCCAAGAGAGCCAAAGCGTGCCCAGATTTGGGGAGAGAATGGCCACAAGGGGCTAAAGCCTGCCCAGGTCTGGGACAGAACTAGCCCAAAGAGACACAACAGCACCAGGTTTAGGTCAAACTTGGCCCAACAGGGACAAAACGTGCCCTGAGGTGGGTCAAAACGGGCCAGAAGAGGCAAAGCGTGCCCTGATTTGGCTCAAAATTGACCAGCAATGGCAATCCAGCCCCTGATTTGCAGCAAAAAAGGCCCGAAGGGGGAAAATGTCCCCATCTTTAGGGCCAGAGTGGTCATGAAAGGAAAAGCACTCCCAGATTTGGGTTGAGAATGGCCAAAATGGGCCAAAGCCTGCCCAGGTTTGGGTCAAAATGGCCAAAGCAGGCCCAGATTTGAGTTAAAACTGGCCCTAAGACACAGTTTATTCCCAAATTTGGGATGAAAGTGGCCAACAAAGACCAAAGGACGCACAGGTTTGGGTCAAGAATGGCCCAAAGAGCCAACGCAGGCCCAGATTCCGATTGAGAACGGCCAAAACGGGCCAAAGCCGGCCCAGGTTTGGGTCAAAAAGGCCAAAGCAGGCCCAGATTTGAGTTGAAAAGGGCGAAATAGGGCAAATCACGCTGAGCTTTGGGTCAAAATGGCCAAAAAGGGTAAAGTAGCCCCAGATTTGGTGCCAAAGGAGACATCAAGAGCCAAAGCAGGCCCAGATTTGAGTCAAGAATGGCCCAAAAAGGGCCAAAGCAGGCAGAGATTTTGGTTGCGCGGGGCAGGAAGGGCCTAAGCAGGCCCAGATTTGGTCAAAACAGTCCAAAAGGCCCAAAACAGGCCCAGATTTGGGTCAAAACAGCCATAAAGGGCCAAAAAAGACCCAGAGTTGAGTCGAAAATAGCCAAAAAGAGATAAAGTGGGTTCTCATTTAAATCGAAAATGGCCAAAAAGGGACAAAGCACGCTGAGATTTTAGTCAAAACGGCCAAAAAGTGTAAAGTAGGCCCAGATTTGGATCAAAACCTGACAGAAAGGGTAAAGCAGGCCCAGATTTGGGTCAAAAATGGCCCCAAACGGGCCAAATCCAGCCCAGATTTGGGTCAAAACCAACCCAAAAGGGGCCAGAGCACACCCGCATTTGGGTCAAAACCAGACAAAAAGGGCCAAAGCAGGCCCAGGTTTTGGTGAAAACCGACCAAAAATGCCAAAGCACCCAGAGATTTAGGTCAAAATGGGCAAAAAGGGTAAAGCAGGCCCAGATTTTGTGCAAAGCTGGCCAGAAAGGGCCAAAGAAGGCCCAGATTTGGGTCGAAAGTGGCCATAAAGGGAAAGGCGTCCCCTGGGGAAGGGTCCAGGAAGGGGAAGGGGGCACAAGCGGGGGCTGGTCCCCCGGGAAAGCGGAGCTGAGCCCCCACCACCGTTTTTGTCACACCATCAACCACCTTGAGGAGCAGCACAACCATAACCACCACCATCTCCCACGGTGACACAGGGGGTGACAAAATGCCCGCCGCAGCCCCCTCCTCTGCGCGGCCGCACGCCCCAGCGCCCACAGCCTCAGCTCCTCCCTCCTCTGCCCCAAAAACACTCCTCAGGGGGGAAAACTCTCCCAGATTTCCCCCAAAAACCACCATCCACGGAAAAACAAGCGACATCCTTGAGCAGGACTGGGGACAAAGGGCAAAAGCGTCCTCCTACTGGGGGCAAAAAGGGCCTTAAAATGCAAAACACCCTCAAACACCCTCCCCAACGTGTCCCAAAAACTAAAGGCATCGTCGTAATTGGGCCAAAAGAATTGTTAACAAAAAAAAGAATGCGCATACATGGGGTAAAATTGGCCACAAAGGGCAAAACATGCCAAGACTGGGGTCCAAACTGGCCCGAGGGGACAAAACGTCCCCATCTTTGGAATAAAAATGGCCACAAAGGGCAAAAGAGCCCCAGAGTTGAGTAAAAAAGGGCCATAAAGGGCAAAACATCCCCACACCGGCTGCACAACTGGCCCCAAGGTTGAAAACCATCACAGGTTTGGGTCCAAACTGTGCAGAAAAGGGCCAAAGCAGGCTCAGCTTTGGGTGAAAATGGCCCGAAAATGGCCAAAGCAGGCGCAGGTTTGAGTTGAAAATGGCTAAAAAAGGCCAAAGCAGGCCCAGGTTTGGGTCAAATCAGCCATAAAGGGCCAAAGCAGGCCCAGATTTGGGTCGACAATGGCCAAAAAAGAGCGAAAGTAGGTCCCCATTTAAATCGAAAATGGCCAAAAAGGGCCAAAGCAGGCCCAGATTTGAGTTGAAAAAAGCTAAAAAGGGCAAAGCACGCTGAGATTTGTGTCAAAACGGCCAAAAAGCGTTAAAGTAGGCACAGATTTGGATCAAAACCTGACAAAAAGGGTAAAGCAGGCCCAGATTTGGGTCAAATCAGCCATAAAGGGCCAAAAAAGGCCCAGATTTGGGCCGACAATAGCCAAAAAAGAGCTAAAGTAGGTTCCCATTTAAAGCAAAAATGGCGAAAAAGGGCCAAAGCAGGCACGGATTTCAGTCGAAAAGGGCCAAAAAGGGCAAAGCAGGCCCAGTTTTGGGTCAAAAATGGCCCAAAATGGGCCAAATCCAACCCAGAGTTGCATCAAAACTGGCCCAAAAAGGGCCTAAGCAGGCCCAGATTTGAGTTGGAAAGGGCCAAAAAGGGCAAAGCACACTGAGCTTTGGGTCAAAATGGCCAAAAAGGGTAAAGGAGTCCCAGACTTGGTGCCAAAAGAGACATCCAGAGCCAAAGCAGGCCCAGATTTGAGTCAAGAATGGCCCAAAAAGGGCCAAAGCAGGCACGGATTTTGGTTGCGAGGGCCAGGAAGGGCCTAAGCAGGCCCAGATTTGGTCAAAACAGTCCAAAAGGCCCAAAACAGGCCCAGGTTTGGGTCAAATCAGCCATTAAGTTCCAAAACAGACCCAGATTTGGGTCGACAATAGCCAAAAAGAGCTAAAGTCGGTCCCCATTTAAATCGAAAATGGCCAAAAAGGGACAAAGCACGCTGAGATTTGTGTCAAAACAGCCAAAAAGGGTAAAGCAGGCCCAGATTTGGGCCAGGAATGGCCCAAAACGGGCCAAATCCAGCCCAGATTTGGGTCCAATCTGACCCAAGAGGGGCCAGAGCACACCCATATTTGGGTCAAAACCAGAGAAAAAGGGCCAAAGCACACCCAGATTTTAGTGAAAACTGTCCAAAAAGGGCAAAGCACACTGAGATTTTGGCCAAAATGGGCAAAAAGGGTAAAGCAGGCCCAGATTTGGGGAAACACTGGCCAGAATGAGCCAAAGAAGGCCCAGATTTTGGGCAAAGCTGGCCAAGGTGACAGCAAGGTGGATCGAGAGCTGGCTGAGTGACAGAACTCAGAGGGTTGTGATCAGCGGCACAGAGTCTAGTTGGAGGCCTGTGACCAGTGGTGTCCCCCAGGGGTCAATACTTGGTCCGATTTTGTTCAATATATTCATTAATGACCTAGATGAGGGGACAGAGTGTATCATCAGCAAGTTTGCTGATGATACCAAACTGGGAGGGGTGGCCGACACCCCAGAGGGCCGTGCTGCCATCCAGCGTGACCTGGACAGGCTGGAGAGCTGGGAGGAGAAGAACCTAATGAGGTTCAACAAAAGCAAGTGCAAGGTCCTGCACCTGGGGAGGAAGAATGTCAGGCACCAGTATAGGTTAGGGGTGGACCTGCTGGGAAGCAGCTCTGAGGAGAAGGACCTGGGGGTCCTAGTAGACAGCAAATTATCCATGAGCCAGCAGTGTGCCCTTGTTGCCAAGAAGGCCAAGGGGATCCTGGGCTGCATAGGGAAGAGTGTGGCCAGTAGGTCGAGGGAGGTCATTCTCCCCCTCTACTCGGCAGTGGTGAGGCCACAACTGGAATACTGTGTCCAGTTTTGGGCTCCCCAGTTCAAGAGGGACAGGGAACTGCTGGAACGAGTCCAGCGCAGGGCAACTAGGATGATTATGGGATTGGAGCATCTCCCTTATGAGGAAAGGCTGAAAGAGCTGGGACTCTTTAGCCTGGAGAAGAGAAGGTTGAGGGGGGACCTGATTAATGTTGACAAGTATCTAAAGGGTGGGCTTAAGGAGGATGGAGCCAGGCCCTTTTCAATGGTTCCCAGTGACAGGACAAGGGGCAAAGGGCACAAGTTGGAACATAGGAAGTTCCGTTCAAATACACGGAAAAACTTCTTTACGGTGAGGGTGACAGAGCCCTGGAACAGGCTGCCCAGGGAGGGTGTGGAGTCCCCTACTCTGGAGATTTTCAAGACCCGCCTGGATGCAGTCCTGAGGGATGTGCTCTGGGCAATCCTGCTTTGGCAGGGGAGTTGGACTAGATGATCTCTAGAGGTCCCTTCCAACTCTAAAGATTCCGTGATTCCGTGATTCCGTGAAAAGAGCCAAAGCAGCCCCGGATTTGGGTCGAAAGTGGCCATAAAGGGAAAGGCGTCCCCTGGGGAAGGGTCCAGGAAGGGGAAGGGGGCACAAGCGGGGGCTGGTCCCCCGGGAAAGCGGAGCTGAGCCCCCACCACCCTTTTTGTCACACCATCAACCACCGTGAGGAGCAGCAGCACTCCAATCACCACCATCTCCCACGGTGACACAGGGGGTGTCAAAAAATGGCCAAAGCAGGCGCAGGTTTGGGTTGAAAATGGCTAAAAAAGGACAAAGCAGGCCCAGTTTTGGGTCGTAACTGGCCCAAAAAGGGTCTAAGCAGGCCCAGATTCGAGTTGAAAAGGGCCAAAAATGGCAAATCACGCTGAGCTGTGGGTCAAAATGGCCCAAAAAGGTTAAGTAGCCCCAGATTTGGTGCCAAAAGAGACATCAAGAGCCAAAGCAGGCCCAGATTTGGGTCAAGAATGGCCCAAAAAGGGCCAAAGCAGGCAGAGATTTTGTTTGCGAGGGCCATGAAGGGCCTAAGCAGGCCCAGATTTGGTCAAAACAGTCCAAAAGGCCCAAAACAGGCCCAGGTTTGGGTCAAATCAGCCATAAAGGGCCAAAGCAGGCCCAGATTTGAGTCGAAAATAGCCAAAAAAGAGCTAAAGTAGGTCCTCATTTAAATTGGAAACGGCCAAAAAGGGACAAAGCACGCTGAGATTTGTGTCAAAACAGCCAGAAAGGGTAAAGCAGGCCCAGATTTGGATCAAAACCTGACAGAACGAGTAAAGCAGGCCCAGATTTGGGTGAAAACTGGCCCAAAACGGGCCAAATCCAGCCCAGATTTAGGTCAAAACTGACCCAAAAGGGGCCAGAGCACACCCACATCTGGGTCAAAACCAGACAAAAAGGGCCAAAGCACACCCATGTTTTGGTGAAAACCAACCAAAAAAGGCAAAGCATGCTGAGATTTGGGTCAAAATGTGCAAAAAAGGGTAAAGCAGGCCCAGATTTGGGTCAACACTCGCCAGAAAAGGGCCAAAGAAAGTCCAGATTTGGGTCGAAAGTGGCCATAAAGGGAAAGGCGTCCCCTGGGGCAGGGTCCAGGAAGGGGAAGGGGGCACAAGCGGGGGCTGGTCCCCCGGGAAAGCGGAGCTGAGCCCCCACCACCCTTTTTGTCACACCATCAACCACCGTGAGGAGCAGCAGCCCAACCACCATCTCCCACGGTGACACAGGGGGTGACAAAATCCCCCGCCGCAGCCCCCTCCTCTGCGGGGCCGCACGCCCCAGCGCCCACAGCCTCAGCTCCTCCCTCCTCTGCCCCAAAAACACTCCTCAGGGGCCAAAGCATCCCAATGTGGGGGGAAAAACGGCCACCAAGAGCCAAACCTGCCCAATAGTTCTTCCCAAGAGAGCCGTAAAGGGCAAATACCGCCCCGTTCTGGGGCCAAAAGGCCCAGAAAAGGCACAGAATTGCTCCTCTTCAGGGCAAAAGTTGCCACAAAGGGCAAGACTTCCCCAGACTTGGGCCAAAAAGGGCCACAAAAGGCAGAGAAATGCCAAGAGTTGGGAGGAAACTGGCCACAAAGGGCCAAACGGTGCCGGATTTGGGACCAAAGTGGTCAGAAAGGGCAAACATCTTCACAAATATTGGGCAGAAAGAGTTGGAAATTGAAAAGCAGCCCCAGAGTGCTGCCAAAAACGGCCCAAAGGGGAAAACAGCCACACGTTTATTGATTCCAATTGAGAATGGCCAAAATGGGCCAAAGCCGGCCCAGACTAGGGTGAAAATGGCCAAAGCAGGCCTGGACTTGGTCCAAAACTGACCCAGAGCCAAATCCAGCCAGAGATTGGGCAAAAATGGCCAGAAAGGGGCCAGAGAACACCTGGATTGGGGTCCAGAATGTCCAGAAGAGCAAAAGCAGGCCCAGATTTGGGTTGAAACTGGCCAAAAAGGGCCAAGCCCTGCCCAGGTTTGGGTCAAGAATGGCCCGCGAGGGAAGGCAGGCCCAGATTTGGGGCAAAACTGGACAAGAAAGGGCCAAACCCTGCCCAGGTTTGCTGAAAAATTGACAACAAAGGGCAAAAATATCCCCAGATTTCGCACAAAATTGGTCATAAAGGGAAATGTGTCCCCTGGGGAAAATCATCACAGGTTTGGGTCCAAACTGGCTGAAAAGGGCCAAAGCAGGCCCAGCTTTGGGTGGAAACCAGCCAAAGAAAGGAAAGCAGGCCCAGCTTTGGGTGAAAATGGCCTGAAAAAGGCCAAAGCAGGCCCAGATTTGGGTCAAGAATGGCTAAAAAAGGCCAAAGCAGGGCCAGATTTGAGTTGAAACGGCCCAAAAAGGGCAAATCACACTGAGCTTTAGGTGAAAATGGCCAAAGAAGGGTAAAGTAGCCCCAGGTTTGGTGCCAAAAGAGACATCAAGAGCCAAAGCAGGCCCAGATTTGGGTCAAGAATGGCCCAAAAAGGCCAAAGGAGGCCCAGTTTTTGGTCAAAACCAGCTGAAAAGGGCCAAAGCAGGCCCAGATATGAGTTGAAAAGGGCCAAAAAGGCCTAGAAAAGGCTGAGATTTGGTCAAAACAGTCAAAAAGGCCCAAAACAGGCCCAGATTTGGGTCAAATCAGCCATAAAGGGACAAAGCAGACCACGATTTGAGTCGAAAATAGCCAAAAAAAAGCTAAAGTAGGTCCTCATTTAAATCAGAAACAGCCAAAAAGGGCCAAAGCACGCTGAGATTTGTGTCAAAACGGCCAAGAAGTTTAAGCAGGCCCAGATTTGGATCAAAACCTGACAAAAAAGGGTAAAGCAGGACCAGATCTGGGTCAAAAATGGCCCAAACCGGGCCAAATCCAGCCCAGATTTGGGTCAAAACTGACCCAAATGGGTCCAGAGCACACCCACATTTGGGTCAAAACCAGACAAAAAGGGCCAAAGCACACCCAGATTTTGGTGAAAACCAACCAAAAATGCCTAAGCACACTGAGATTTTGGCCAAAAAGTGCAAAAAGGGTAAAGCAGGCCCAGATTTGGGGAAACACTGGCCAGAAAAGGGCCAAAGAAGGCCCAGATTTGGGTCGAAAGTGGCCATAAAGGGAAAGGCGTCCCCTGGGGAAGGGTCCAGGAAGGGGAAGGGGGCACAAGCGGGGGCTGGTCCCCCGGGAAAGCGGAGCTGAGCCCCCACCACCCTTTTTGTCACACCATCAACCACCGTGATAAGAACCACAACCATAACAACCACCATCTCCCACGGTGACACAGGGGGTGACAAAATCCCCCGTCGCAGCCC
This sequence comes from Sterna hirundo, assembly GCA_009819605.1. Classification (NCBI taxonomy): domain Eukaryota; kingdom Metazoa; phylum Chordata; class Aves; order Charadriiformes; family Laridae; genus Sterna; species Sterna hirundo. Next base: position 143,581 of record WNMW01000084.1, read on the forward strand.
CCTCCTCTGCGAGGCCGCACGCCCCAGCGCCCACAGCCTCAGCTCCTCCCTCCTCTCTCACCCAAAAATGCCTCTAAAATATAAAAACAACCCCAGAATTGCCCCCAAACCGGGCAGAAAGTGCAAATTATCCTCATACGTCCATTAAAAATGGTCATAAAATGCCAAAGCATCCCAATATTTCTTCCAAAAAGAGCTGTAAAGGGCAACTAGAGACAAACTTCGGGCTAAAAAGGGCCAAAAAAGAAATTCAATTGCTCCTCTTCAGGGCAAAATAACCCCTAAAGGGCAAAACATCCCCCAACTCTGCACAGAAATAGCCATAAAATGCAGGGAAATGTCAAAATTTAGGAGCGAACGAGGAAGAAAGGGCAAAAATATTCCCAAATTTACGGGGCAAATTGTTGTGAAGGGAAAAGCAGGCCCGGATTTGGGGCAAAAAAAAAAGGCCCAAAAGGGGAAAACATGCCATTATTCAGGGGAAAAAAAAATGGGCGTAAAAGGAAAAGCAGGCCCGGATTTGGGGCAAAAGTGGGTTCCTCTCTACAGGCTCTTGGCCACCACACAAAGGGGTCTGGGCTCCTGTCCCGCTTCTGGCGGGGACAGGGTTAATTTTCTCTGGTATTCCATCCCACGTGATCCATGCCCACCTTGAAATGCCGGGGGGAGGGGGCAGGGAGGGGCCGCTTGGAGCAGGGCTGAGGCGTCTCGGGTCCGGTCGTTTCCGGTTCCGTACCCGCGTGTGTGTATTCCTCTGTCCGTGTTATTGTTGTTGTTTTGCTTGTTCCCTTTGCTGTTCAGTTAAACTGCCCTTGTCTCAACCCCCGAGTCTTTGCCTTTTTCTTCTGACTCTTCCTGGACTGGGAAGAGCCGAGCGAGCGGCACCTGGTTCTTTGCTGCCCTCTGAGGCCAAACTGCGACCAGGGTAAAGTAGCCCCAGGTTTGGTGCCAAAAGAGACATCCAGAGCCAAAGCAGGCCCAGATTTGGGTCAAGAATGGCCCAAAAAGGGCCAAAGCAGGCAGAGATTTTGGTTGCAAGGGCCAGGAAGGGCCTAAGCAGGCCCAGATTTGGTCAAAACAGTCCAAAAGGCCCAAAACAGGCCCAGGTTTGGGTCAAAACAGCCATAAGGGGCCAAAACAGACCCAGATTTGGGTCAAAACAGCCATAAAGGGCCAAAGCAGGCCCAGATTTGGGTCAACAATAGCCAAAAAAGAGCTAAAGTAGGTCCCCATTTAAAGCAAAAATGGCAAAAAAGGGCCAAAGCAGGCCCAGATTTGAGTTGAAAATGGCCAAAAAGGGCAAAGCAGGCCCAGTGTTGGGTCAAAACTGGCCCAAAAAGGGCCCAAGCAGGCCCAGATTTAAGTTGAAAAGGGCCAAAAAGGCCTAGAACAGGACGAGATTTGGTCAAAACCGTCAAAAAGTCCCAAAGCAGGCCCAGATTTGCATGAAAACTGGCCCAAAAAGGGCCAAAGCAGGCCCAGGTTTTGGTGAAAACTGACCAAAAAGGGCAAAGCACCCTGAGATTTGGGTCAAAATGGGCAAAAAGGGTAAAGCAGGCCCAGATTTGGGTTTGAAAGGGCTAAAAAAGGCCAAAGCAGGCCCAGATTTAAGTCAAAACTGCCCCAAAAAGGGCCCAAGCAGGCCCAGATTTGAGTTGAAAAGGGCCAAAAAGGCCTAGAACAGGCCGAGATTTGGTCAAAACAGTCAAAAACTCCCAAAACAGGCCCAGATTTGGGTCACAACTGGCCCTAAAAGGGCCAAAGCAGGCCCAGGTTTTGGTGAAAACCAACCAAAAATGGCAAAGCACGCTGAGATTTGGGTCAAAACCTGACAGAAAGGGTAAAGCAGGCCCAGATTTTGTGCAAACCTGGCCAGAAAGGGCCAAAGAAGGCCCAGATTTGGGTTGAAAGTGGCCATAAAGGGAAAGGCGTCCCCTGGGGAAGGGTCCAGGAAGGGGAAGGGGGCACAAGCGGGGGCTGGTCCCCCGGGAAAGCGGAGCTGAGCCCCCACCACCCTTTTTGTCACACCATCAACCACCGTGAGGAACAGCAGCCCAACCACTATCAGCTCCCACGGTGACACAGGGGGTGACAAAATCCCCCGCCGCAGCCCCCTCCTCTGCGGGGCCGCACGCCCCAGCGCCCACAGCCTCAGCTCCTCCCTCCTCTGCCCCAAAAACACTCCTCAGGGGCCAAAGCATCCCAATGTGGGGGGAAAAACGGCCACCAAGAGCCAAACCTGCCCAATAGTTCTTCCCAAGAGAGCCGTAAAGGGCAAATACCGCCCCGTGCTGGGGCCAAAAGGCCCAGAAAAGGCACAGAATTGCTCCTCTTCAGGGCAAAAGTTGCCACAAAGGGCAAGACTTCCCCAGACTTGGGCCAAAAAGGGCCACAAAAGGCAGAGAAATGCCAAGAGTTGGGAGGAAACTGGCCACAAAGGGCCAAACGGTGCCGGATTTGGGACCAAAGTGGTCAGAAAGGGCAAACACCTTCACAAATATTGGGCAGAAAGAGTTGGAAATTGAAAAGCAGCCCCAGAGTGCTGCCAAAAACGGCCCAACAGGGAAAACAGCCACGCATTTAGGGCAGAATTGCGCAGAAAAGGGAAAAACTAGGCCCACCTTTGCGTTACGAATGGCCAAGAGAGCCAAAGCGTGCCCAGATTTGGGGAGAGAATGGCCACAAGGGGCTAAAGCCTGCCCAGGTCTGGGACAGAACTAGCCCAAAGAGACACAACAGCACCAGGTTTAGGTCAAACTTGGCCCAACCGGGACAAAACGTGCCCTGAGGTGGGTCAAAACGGGCCAGAAGAGGCAAAGCGTGCCCTGGTTTGGGTCAAAATTGACCAGCAATGGCAATCCAGCCCCTGAGTTGTGGCAAAAATGGCCCAAAAGGGGAAAATGTCCCCATCTTTAGGGCCAGAGTGGTCATGAAAGGAAAAGCACTCCCAGATTTGGGTTGAGAATGGCCAAAATGGGCCAAAGCCGGCCCAGAGTAGGGTGAAAATGGCCAAAGCAGGCCCAGTTTTGGGTCAACATTGGCCCAAAAGGGGCCAAAGCAGGCCCAGATTTGAGTTGAAAAGGGCCAAAAAGGCCTAGAACAGGCCAAGATTTGGTCAAAACAGTCAGATAGTCCCAAAACAGGCCCAGATTTGCATCAAAACCGGCCCAAAAAGAGCCAAAGCAGGCCCAGATTTGGGTCAAAACTGGCCCAAAATGGGCCAAATCCAGCCCAGATTTGATCAAAACTGGCCAAAAAGGGCCAAAGCAGGCCCAGGTTTTGGTGAAAACTGTCCAAAAAGGGCAAAGCACCCTGAGATTTGGATCAAAATGGGCAAAAAGGGTAAAGCAGGCCCAGACCTGGGGCAACACAGGCCAGAAAAGGGCCAAAGAAGGCCCAGCTTTGAGTCAAAACTGGCCCTAAGACACAGTTTATTCCCAAATTTGGGATGAAAGTGGCCAACAAAGACCAAAGGACGCACAGGGTTGGGTCAAGAATGGCCCAAGGAGCCAACGCAGGCCCAGATTCCGATTGAGAACGGCCAAAATGGGCCAAAGCCGGCCCAGACTAGGGTGAAAATGGCCAAAGCAGGCCTGGACTTGGCCCAAAACTGACCCAGAGCCAAATCCAGCCAGAGATTGGGCAAAACTGGCCAAAAAGGGGCCAGAGAACACCTGGATTGGGGTCCAGAATGTCCAGAAGAGCAAAAGCAGGCCCAGATTTGGGTTGAAACTGGCCAAAAAGGGCCAAGCCCTGCCCAGATTTGGGTCAAGAACGGCCCAGGAGGCAAGGCAGGCCCAGATTTGGGGCAAAACTGGACAAGAAAGGGCCAAACCCTGCCCAGGTTTGCTGAAAAATTGACAACAAAGGGCAAAAATATCCCCAGATTTCGTGCAAAACTGGTCATAAAGGGAAAGGCGTCCCCTGGGGAAGGGTCCAGGAAGGGGAAGGGGGCACAAGCGGGGGCTGGTCCCCCGGGAAAGCGGAGCTGAGCCCCCACCACCGTTTTTGTCACACCATCAACCACCGTGAGGAGCACCCCAACAACCATAACCATCTCCCACGGTGACACAGGGGGTGACAAAATCCCCCGCCGCAGCCCCCTCCTCTGCGGGGCCGCACGCCCCAGCGCCCACAGCCTCAGCTCCTCCCTCCTCTGCCCCAAAAACCTCCCTCAAGGGGGAAAACTCCCCCAGATTTCCCCCAAAAACCACCATCCACAGAAAAACAAGCGACAGCGTTGAGCAGGACTGGGGACAAAGGGCAAAAGCGTCCTCCTCCTGGGGGCAAAAAGGGCCTTAAAATGCAAAACACCCTCAAACACCCTCCTCAACGTGTCCCAGAAACTAAAGGCATCGTCGTCATTGGGCCAAAAGAATTGTTAACAAAAAAAAGAATGCGCATACATGGGGTGAAATGGGCCACAAAGGGCAAAACATGCCAAGACTGGGGTCCAAACTGGCCCGAGGGGACAAAACTTCCCCATCTTTGGAATAAAAATGGCCACAAAGGGCAAAATAGCCCCAGAGTTGAGTAAAAAAGGGCCATAAAGGGCAAAACATCCCCACACCGGCTGCACAACTGGCCCCAAGGTTGAAAACCATCACAGGTTTGGGTCCAAACTGTGCAGAAAAGGGCCAAAGCAGGCCCAGATTTGAGTCGAAAATAGCCAAAAAAGAGCTAAAGTAGGTCCCCATTTGAATCGAAAACGGCCAAAAAGGACAAAGAAGGCCCAGATTTCAGTTGAAAAGGGCCAAAAAGGGCAAAACATCCCCACACCGGCTGCACAACTGGCCCCAAGGTTGAAAACCATCACAGGTTTCGGTCAAAACTGCGCAGAAAAGGGCCAAAGGAGGCCCAGCTTTGGGTGGAAACCAGCCAGAAAAAGGAAAGCAGGCTCAGCTTTGGGTGAAAATGGCCCGAAAATGGCCAAAGCAGGCTCAGTTTTGGGTGAAAATGGCCCGAAAATGGCCAAAGCAGGCCCAGATTTGAGTCAAGAATGGCACAAAAAGGCGAAAGCAGGCCCAGATTTGGGTCAACACTGGCCCAAAAAGGGTCCAAGCAGGTCCAGATTTGAGTTGAAAAGGGCCAAAAAGGGCAAATCACACTGAGCTTTGGGTCAAAATGGCCCAAAAGGGTAAAGTAGCCCCAGATTTGGTGACAAAAGAGACATCAAGAGCCAAAGCAGGCCCAGATTTGAGTTGAAAATAGCCAAAAAGGGCTAAAGTAGGTCCCCATTTGAATCGAAAACGGCCAAAAAGGACAAAGAAGGCCCAGATTTCAGTTGAAAATGACCAAAAAGGGCAAAGCACGCTGAGATTTGTGTTAAAACGGTCAGAAAGGGTAAAGTAGGCCCAGATTTGGATCAAAACAGGACAGAAACGGCTAAAGCAGGCCCAGATTTGGCTGAAAACTGGCCCAAAAAGGGCCAAAGCAGGCCCAGATTTGGGTCAAAACTGGCCAAAACGGACCAAAGCATTCCCCGACTGGGGTCAAGAATGTCCAGAAGAGCAAAAGCAGGCCCAGATTTGGGTTGAAATTGGGCCAAAAAAAGGCCTAAGCAGGCCCAGATTTAAGTTGAAAAGGGCCAAAAAGGCCTAGAACAGGCCAAGATTTGGTCAAAACAGTCAAAAAGGCCCCAAACAGGCCCAGATTTGGGTCAAAAGTAGCCCCAAAATGGCTAAAGTAGGTCCCCATTTAAATCAAAAACAGCCAAAAAGGGTTAAAGTGGGTCCACATTTGAATCAAACACGGCCAGAAAGATCCAAAGCAGGCCCAGATTTGAGTAAAAAATAGCCAAAAAGGGCAAAGCACACTGAGCTTTGGGTCAAAAGGGCCAAAAAGGGTAAAGTAGCCCCAGACTTTGGGGGCCAAAAAGGGTAAAGTATCCCCAGATTTCGCACAAAACTGGTCATAAAGAGAAACGTGTCCCCTGGGGAAGGGTCCAGGAAGGGGAAGGGGGCACAAGCGGGGGCTGGTCCCCCGGGAAAGCGGAGCTGAGCCCCCACCACCCTTTTTGTCACACCATCAACCACCGTGAGGAGCAGCAGCACAACCACCACTGCAACCATAACCATCTCCCACGGTGACACAGGGGGTGACAAAATCCCCCGCCGCAGCCCCCTCCTCTGCGGGGCCGCACGCCCCAGCGCCCACAGCCTCAGCTCCTCCCTCCTCTGCCCCAAAAACCTCCCTCAAGGGGGAAAACTCGCCCAGATTTCCCCCAAAAACCACCATCCAACGGAAAAACAAGCGACATCCTTGAGCAGGACTGGGGACAAAGGGCAAAAGCGTCCTCATCCTGGGGGCAAAAAGGGCCTTAAAATGCAAAACACCCTCAAACACCCTCCTCAACGTGTCCCAAAAACTAAAGACATCGTCGTCATTGGGCCAAAAGAATTGTTAACAAAAAAAAGAATGCGCATACATGGGGTAAAATTGGCCACAAAGGGCAAAACATGCCAAGACTGGGGTCCAAACTGGCCCGAGGGGACAAAACTTCCCCATCTTTGGAATAAAAATGGCCACAAAGGGCAAAATAGCCCCAGAGTTGAGTAAAAAAGGGCCATAAAGGGCAAAACATCCCCACACCGGCTGCACAACTGGCCCCAAGGTTGAAAACCATCACAGGTTTGGGTCAAAACTGTGCAGAAAAGGGCCAAAGGAGGCCCAGCTTTGGGTGGAAACCAGCCAGAAAAAGGAAAGCAGGCTCAGCTTTGGGTGAAAATGGCCCAAAAATGGCCAAAGCAGGCCCAGATTTGGGTCGTAACTGGCCCAAAAAGGGTCTAAGCAGGCCCAGATTCGAGTTGAAAAGGGCCAAAAAGGGCAAATCACGCTGAGCTGTGGGTCAAAATGGCCCAAAAGGGTAAAGGAGCCCCAGACTTGGTGCCAAAAGAGACGTGAAGAACCAAAGCAGGCCCAGATATGGGTCGAGAAAAGCTAAAAAGGACAAAGCACGCTGAGATTTTAGTCCAAAGGGCCAAGAAGGGTAAAGTAGGCCCAGATTTGGATCAAAACCTGACAAAAAGGGTAAAGCAGGACAAGATTTCGGCCAGGAATGGCCCAAAAAGGGGCCAAATCCAGCCCAGATTTGGGTCAAAACTGACCCAAAAGGGGCCAGAGCACACCCACATCTGGGTCAAAACCAGAGAAAAAGGGCCAAAGCACACCCAGATTTTAGTGAAAACCGACCAAAAATGCTAAAGCACCCAGAGATTTTGGCCAAAATGTGCAAAAAGGGTAAAGCAGGCCCAGATTTGGGTTGAAAATGGCTAAAAAAGGCCAAAGCAGGCCCAGATTTGGGTCAACATTGGCCCAAAAAGGGCCAAATCCAGCAAAGATTTGGATCAAAACTGGCCAAAAAGGGCCAAAGCAGGCCCAGGTTTTGGTGAAAACCAACCAAAAAGGGCCAAGCATGCTGAGATTTGGGTCAAAATGGGCAAAAAGGGTAAAGCCGGCCCAGATTTTGTGCAAAGGTGGCCAGAAAGGGCCAAAGAAAGCCCAGATTTGGGTCGAAAGTGGCCATAAAGGGAAAGGCGTCCCCTGGGGAAGGGTCCAGGAAGGGGAAGGGGGCACAAGCGGGGGCTGGTCCCCCGGGAAAGCGGAGCTGAGCCCCCACCACCCTTTTTGTCACACCATCAACCACCGTGAGGAGCACCCCAACCGTAACCACTATCAGCTCCCACGGTGACACAGGGGGTGACAAAATCCCCCGCCGCAGCCCCCTCCTCTGCGGGGCCGCACGCCCCAGCGCCCACAGCCTCAGCTCCTCCCTCCTCTGCCCCAAAAACCTCCCTCAAGGGGGAAAACTCCCCCAGATTTCCCCCAAAAACCACCATCCACGGAAAAACAAGCGACATCCTTGAGCAGGACTGGGGACAAAGGGCAAAAGCGTCCTCATCCTGGGGGCAAAAAGGGCCTTAAAATGCAAAACACCCTCAAACACCCTCCTCAACGTGTCCCAAAAACTAAAGGCATCGTCGTCATTGGGCCAAAAGAATTGTTAACAAAAAAAAGAATGCGCATACATGGGGTAAAATGGGCCACAAAGGGCAAAACATGCCAAGACTGGGGTCCAAACTGGCCCGAGGGGACAAAACTTCCCCATCTTTGGAATAAAAATGGCCACAAAGGGCAAAATAGCCCCAGAGTTGAGTAAAAAAGGGCCATAAAGGGCAAAACATCCCCACACCGGCTGCACAACTGGCCCCAAGGTTGAAAACCATCACAGGTTTGGGTCCAAACTGTGCAGAAAAGGGCCAAAGGAGGCCCAGCTTTGGGTGGAAACCAGCCAGAAAAAGGAAAGCAGGCTCAGCTTTGGGTGAAAATGGCCCGAAAATGGCCAAAGCAGGCCCAGCTTTGGGTCGTAACTCGCCCAAAAAGGGTCTAAGCAGGCCCAGATCGAGTTGAAAAGGGCCAAAAAGGGCAAAGCACACTGAGACTTGGGTCAAAATGGCCAAAAAGGGTAAAGGAGCCCCAGATTTGGCACCAAAAGAGACATCAAGAGCCAAAGCAGGCCCAGATTTGGGTCAAGAATGGCCCAAAAAGGGCCAAAGCAGGCAGAGATTTTGGTTGCAAGGGCCAGGAAGGGCCTAAGCAGGCCCAGATTTGGTCAAAAAAAAAAAGGCCCAAAACAGGCCCAGATTTGGGTCAAAACAGTCAAAAAGGCCCAAAGCAGGCACAGATTTGAGACGAAAATAGCCAGAAAAGAGCTAAAGTAGGTCCCCATTTAAATCGAAAACGGCCAAAAAGGGCCAAAGAACGCTGAGATTTGTGTCAAAACGGCCAAAAAGGGTAAAGTAGGCCCAGATTTAGACCAAAACCTGACAAAAAGGGTAACGCAGGTCCAGATTTGGGTCAAAACTGGCCCAAAACGGGCGAAATCCAGCCCAGATTTGGGTCCAATCTGACCCAAAAGGGGCCAGAGCACACCCACATCTGGGTCAAAACCAGACAAAAAGGGCCAAAGCAGGCCCAGATTTTGGTGAACACTGACCGAAAATGCTAAAGCACCCAGAGATTTTGGCCAAAATGGGCAAAAAGGGTAAAGCAGGCCCAGATTTGGGTCAAGAATAGCTAAAAAAGGCCAAAGCAGGCCCTGTTTTGGGTCAACATTGGCCCAAAAAGGGCCCAAGCAGGCCCAGATTTGAGTTGAAAAGGGCCAAAAAGGCCTAGAACAGGCCGAGATTTGGTCAAAACAGTCAAAAAGTCCCAAAACAGGCCCAGATTTGCATGAAAACTGGCCCAAAAAGAGCCAAAGCAGGCCCAGATTTGGTTCAAAACTGGCCCAAAATGGGCCAAATCCAGCACAGATTTGATCAAAACTGGCCAAAAAAGGCCAAAGCAGGCCCAGGTTTTGGTGAAAACTGTCCAAAAAGGGCAAAGCATGCTGAGATTTGGGTCAAAATGTGCAAAAAGGGTAAAGCAGGCCCAGATTTGGGTTTGAAAGGGCTAAAAAAGGCCAAAGCAGGCCCAGTTTTGGGTCAAACCTGGCCCTAAGACACAGTTTATTCCCAAATTTGGGATGAAAGGGGCCAACAAAGACCAAAGGACGCACAGGGTTGGGTCAAGAATGGCCCAAAGAGCCAACGCAGGCCCAGATTCCGATTGAGAACGGCCAAAACGGGCCAAAGCCGGCCCAGACTAGAGTGAAAATGGCCAAAGCAGGCCTGGACTTGGCTCCAAACTGACCCAGAGCCAAATCCAGCCAGAGATTGGGCAAAACTGGCCAAAAAGGGGCCAGAGAACACCTGGATTGGGGTCCAGAATGTCCAGAAGAGCCAAAGCAGGCCCAGATTTGGGATGAAACTGGCCAAAAAGGGCCAAGCCCTGCCCAGATTTGGGTCAAGAATGGCCCAGGAGGCAAGGCAGGCCCAGATTTGGGGCAAAACTGGACAAGAAAGGGCCAAACCCTGCCCAGGTTTGCTGAAACATTGACAACAAAGGGCAAAAATATCCCCAGATTTCGCGCAAATCTGGTCATAAAGGGAAATGCGTCCCCTGGGAAAAAACATCACAGGTTTGGGTCAAAACCAGCTGAAAAGGGCCAAAGCAGGCGCAGCTTTTGGTGGAAACCAGCCAAAAAAAGGAAAGCAGGCTCAGCTTTGGGTGAAAATGGCCCGAAAATGGCCAAAGCAGGCCCAGGTTTGGGTTGAAAATGGCCTAGAAATGGCCAAAGCAGGCCCTGTTTTGGGTGAAAATGGCCTAAAAATGGCCAAAGCAGGCCCAGTTTTGGTTCAAGAATGGCTAAAAAAGGCCAAAGCAGGCCCAGATTTGGGTCAACACTGGCCCAAAAAGGGTCTAAGCAGGCCCAGATTCGAGTTGAAAAGGGCCAAAAAGGGCAAATCACACTGAGCTTTGGGTCAAAATGGCCCAAAAGGGTAAAGTAGCCCCAGATTTGGTGCCAAAAGAGACATCCAGAGCCAAAGCAGGCCCAGATTTGAGTCAAGAATGGCCTAAAAAGGGCCAAAGCAGGCAGAGATTTTGGTTGCAAGGGCCAGGAAGGGCCTAAGCAGGCCCAGATTTGGTCAAAACAGCCATAAAGGGCCAAAGCAGGCCCAGATTTGAGTCGACAATAGCCAAAAAAGAGCTAAAGTCGGTCCCCATTTAAATCGAAAATGGCCAAAAAGGGCCCAAGCAGTCACGGATTTCAGTTGAAAATGGCCAAAAAGGGCAAAGCACGCTGAGATTTTAGTCAAAACGGCCAAAAAGGGTAAAGTAGGCCCAGATTTGGATCAAAACCAACAAATAGGGTAAAGCAGGCCCAGCTTTGGGTCAAAACTGACCCAAAAGGGGCCAGAGCACACCCACATTTGGGTCAAAACCAGAGAAAAAGGGCCAAAGCACACCCAGATTTTGGTGAACACCGACCAAAAATGCCAAAGCACACTGAGATTTGGGTCAAAATGTGCAAAAAGGGTAAAGCAGGCCCAGATTTGGGAAACACTGGCCAGAAAAGGGCCAAGGAAGGCCCAGATTTGAGTCAAAACTGGCCCTAAGACACAGTTTATTCCCAAATTTGGGATGAAAGTGGCCAACAAAGACCAAAGGACGCACAGGTTTGGGTCAAGAATGGCCCAAAGAGCCAACGCAGGCCCAGATTCCGATTGAGAACGGCCAAAACGGGCCAAAGCCGGCCCAGACTAGGGTGAAAATGGCCAAAGCAGGCCTGGACTTGGCTCCAAACTGACCCAGAGCCAAATCCAGCCAGAGATTGGGTAAAACTGGCCAGAAAGGGCTAAACACCACCACAGTTGGGTCAAAACTGGTCCCAAAGGGGAAAACGCTTGCCATATTTCAACTAAAACGGCCGGAAAAAAACCAAAAGCGTTACCATAGTTTTGCAAAAAGAGCCATTAAGGGGAAAAGCGGTCCCACATTTAGGGCAAAACTGGCCCTAAAGGACAGACCAAGTCCATTGCGGCTCCAAAAGGGGAGAAAACGGGGGGAAATGTTGAAGTAGCCCCAGGTTTGGTGCCAAAAGAGACATCAAGAGGCAAAGCAGGCCCAGATTTGAGTCAAGAATGGCCCAAAAAGGGCCAAAGCAGGCAGAGATTTTGGTTGCAAGGGCCAGGAAGGGCCTAAGCAGGCCCAGATTTGGTCAAGACAGTCAAAAAGGCCCAAAACAGGCCCAGATTTGGGTCGACAATAGCCAGAAAAGAGCTAAAGTAGGTCCCCATTTAAATCGAAAACAGCCAAAAAGGGCCAAAGCAGGCCCAGGTTTGAGTCAGGAAAAGCTAAAAACGGCAAAGCACGCTGAGATTTTAGTCAAAACGGCCAAAAAGGGTAAAGTAGGCCCAGATTTGGATCAAAACCTGACAAAAAGGGTAAAGCAGGACCAGATTTGGGCCAGGAATGGCCCAAAATGGGCCAAATCCAGCCCAGATTTGGGTCAAAACTGACCCAAAAGGGGCCAGCGCACACCCACATTTGGGTCAAAACCAGACAAAAAGGGCCAAAGCACACCCAGATTTTGGTGAACACCGACCAAATATGCCAAAGCACGCTGAGATTTGGGGCAAAATGTGCAAAAAGGGTAAAGCAGGCCCAGATTTGGGTTTGAAAGGGCTAAAAAAGGCCAAATCAGGTGCAGTTTTGGGTCAACATTGGCCCAAAAAGGGCCCAAGCAGGCCCAGATTTGAGTTGAAAAGGGCCAAAAAGGCCTAGAAAAGGCCGAGATTTGGTCAAAACCGTCAAAAACTCCCAAAACAGGCCCAGATTTGCATCAAAACCGGCCTAAAAAGGGCCAAAGCAGGCCCAGATTTGGGTCAAAACTGGCCCAAAATGGGCCAAATCCAGCACAAATTTGATCAAAACTGGCCAAAAAGGGCCGAAGTGGCCCAGGTTTTGGTGAAAATTGAGCAAAAAGGGCAAAGCACCCTGAGATTTGGGTCAAAATTGGCAAAGAGGGTAAAGACGGCCCAGACCTGGGGAAACACTGGCCAGAAAAGGGCCAAAGAAGGCCCAGATTTGGGCCGAAACTGGCCCTAAGACACAGTTTATTCCCAAATTTGGGATGAAAGGGGCCACAAAAGACCAAAGGACGCACAGGTTTGGGTCAAGAATGGCCCAAAGAGCCAACGCAGGCCCAGATTCTGATTGAGAACGGCCAAAATGGGCCAAAGCCGGCCCAGACTAGGGTGAAAATGGCCAAAGCAGGCCTGGACTTGGCCCAAAACTGACCCAGAGCCAAATCCAGCCAGAGATTGGGCAAAACTGGCCAAAAAGGGGCCAGAGCACACCTGGATTGGGGTCCAGAATGTCCAGAAGAGCAAAAGCAGGCCCAGATTTGGGTTGAAAGTGGCCAAAAAGGACCAAGCCCTGCCCAGATTTGGGTCAAGAATGGCCCAGGAGGCAAGGCAGGCCCAGATTTGGGGCAAAACTGGACAAGAAAGGGCCAAACCCTGCCCAGGTTTGCTGAAAAATTGACAACAAAGGGCAAAAATATCCCCAGATTTCGCACAAAACTGGTCATAAAGAGAAATGTGTCCCCTGGGGAAGGGTCCAGGAAGGGGAAGGGGGCACAAGCGGGGGCTGGTCCCCCGGGAAAGCGGAGCTGAGCCCCCACCACCGTTTTTGTCACACCATCAACCACCGTGAGAAGCAGCAGCAGCCCAACCAGCACCACAACAACCACTACTATCTCCCACGGTGACACAGGGGGTGACAAAATCCCCCGCCGCAGCCCCCTCCTCTGCGAGGCCGCACGCCCCAGCGCCCACAGCCTCAGCTCCTCCCTCCTCTCTCACCCAAAAATGCCTCTAAAATATAAAAACAACCCCAGAATTGCCCCCAAACCGGGCAGAAAGTGCAAATTATCCTCATATGTCCATTAAAAATGGTCATAAAATGCCAAAGAATCACAATATTTCTTCCAAAAAGAGCTGTAAAGGGCAACTAGAGACAAACTTCGGGCTAAAAAGGGCCAAAAAAGAAATTCAATTGCTCCTCTTCAGGGCAAAATTACCCCTAAAGGGCAAAACATCCCCCAACTCTGCACAGAAATAGCCAGAAAATGCAGGGAAATGTCAATATTTAGGAGCGAACGAGGAAGAAAGGGCAAAAATATTCCCAAATTTATGGGGCAAATTGTTGTGAAGGGAAAAGCAGGCCCGGATTTGGGGCAAAAAAAATGGCCCAAAAGGGGAAAACATGCCATTATTCAGGGAAAAAAAAAATGGGCGTAAAAGGAAAAGCAGGCCCGGATTTGGGGCAAAAGTGGGTTCCTCTGCAGGCTCTTGGCCACCACACAAAGGGGTCTGGGCTCCTCAAAAGGCTCTTGGCCACCACACAAAGGGGTCTGGGCTCCTCTCCCAGTTCCGGCGGGGACAGGGTTCATTTTCTCTGGTATTCCATCCCACGTGATCCATGCCCACCTTGAAATGCCTGGGGGAGGGGGCAGGGAGGGGCCGCTTGGAGCGGGCTGAGGCGTCTGGGGTCCGGTCGTTTCCGGTTCCGTACCCGCGTGTGTGTATTCCTCTGTCCCTGTTGTCGTTGTTGTTTCGCTCGTTCCCTTCGCTGTTCCGTGAAACTGCCCTTGTCTCAACCCCCGAGTCTTTGCCTTTTTCTTCTGACTCTTCCTGGACTGGGAAGAGCCGAGCGAGCGGCACCTGGTTCTTTGCTGCCCTCTGAGGCCAAACCGCGACCAGGGTAAAGTAGCCCCAGGTTTGGTGCCAAAAGAGACATCCGGAGCCAAAGCAGGCCCAGATTGGGGTCAAGAAAAGCTAAAAAGGGCAAAGCACGCTGAGATTTTAGTCCAAACGGCCAAAAAGGGTAAAGTAGGCCCAGATTTGGATCAAAACCTGACAAAAAGGGTAAAGCAGGTCCAGATTTGGGTCAAAACTGGCCCTAAAACACAGTTTATTCCCAAATTTGGGATGAAAGTGGCCAACAAAGACCAAAGGACGCACAGGTTTGGGTCAAGAATGGCCCAAAGAGCCAACGCAGGCCCAGATTCCGATTGAGAACGGCCAAAACGGGCCAAAGCCGGTCCAGACTAGGGTGAAAATGGCCAAAGCAGGCCTGGACTTGGCCCAAAACTGACCCAGAGCCAAATCCAGCCAGAGATTGGGCAAAACTGGCCAAAAAGGGGCCAGAGCACACCTGGATTGGGGTCCAGAATGTCCAGAAGAGCAAAAGCAGGCCCAGATTTGGGTTGAAACCGGTCAAAAAAGGGCCAAGCTCTGCCCAGATTTGGGTCAAGAATGGCCCAGGAAGCAAGGCAGGCCCAGATTTGGGGCAAAACTGGACAAGAAAGGGCCAAAACCCTGCCCACGTTTGCTGAAAAATTGACAACAAAGGGCAAAAATATCCCCAGATTTCGCACAAAACTGGTCATAAAGAGAAATGCGTCCCCTGGGGAAGGGTCCAGGAAGGGGAAGGGGGCACAAGCGGGGGCTGGTCCCCCGGGAAAGCGGAGCTGAGCCCCCACCACCGTTTTTGTCACACCATCAACCACCGTGAGAAGCACCACAACAACTACTATCAGCTCCCACGGTGACACAGGGGGTGACAAAATCCCCCGCCGCAGCCCCCTCCTCTGCGGGGCCGCACGCCCCAGCACCCACAGCCTCAGCTCCTCCCTCCTCTGCCCCAAAAACCTCCCTCAAGGGGGAAAACTCGCCCAGATTCCCCCCAAAAACCACCATCGTCGGAAAAACAAGCGACATCCTTGAGCAGGACTGGGGACAAAGGGCAAAAGCGTCCTCCTCCTGGGGGCAAAAAGGGCCTTAAAATGCAAAACACCCTCAAACACCCTCCTCAACGTGTCCCAAAAACTAAAGGCATCGTCGTCATTGGGCCAAAAGAATTGTTAACAAAAAAAAGAATGCGCATACATGGGGTAAAATTGGCCATAAAGGGCAAAACGTCCCAAGACTGGGGTCCAAACTGGCCCGAGGGGACAAAACTTCCCCGTCTTTGGAATAAAAATGGCCACAAAGGGCAAAATAGCCCCAGAGTTGAGTAAAAAAGGGCCATAAAGGGCAAAACATCCCCACACCGGCTGCACAACTGGCCCCAAGGTTGAAAACCATCACAGGTTTGGGTCAAAACTGTGCAGAAAAGCGCCAAAGGAGGCCCAGCTTTGGGTGGAAACCAGCCAGAAAAAGGAAAGCAGGCCCAGCTTTGGGTGAAAATGGCCCGAAAAAGGCCAAAGCAGGCCCAGATTTGGGTCAAGAATGGCCCAAGAAGGGCCAAAGCAGGCAGAGATTTGAGTTGAAAACGGCCAAAAAGGCCTAGGAAAGGCTGAGATTTGGTTAAAACAGTCAAAAGGGTGCAAAACAGGCCCAGATTTGGGTCAAAACAGTCAAAAAGGCTCAAAGCAGGCCCAGATTTGGGTCGAAAATAGCCAAAAAGAGATAAAGCCGGTCCCCATTTAAATTGGAAACGGCCAAAAAGGGACAAAGCACGCTGAGATTTGTGTCAAAACAGCCAAAAAGGGTAAAGCAGGCCCAGATTTGGATCAAAACCTGACAGAAAGAGTAAAGCAGGCCCAGCTTTGGGTCAAAAATGGCCCAAAAAGGGCCAAATCCAGCCCAGATTTGGGTCAAAACTGACCCAAAAGGGGGCAGAGCACACCCACATTTGGGTCAAAACCAGACAAAAAGGGCCAAAGCACACCCAGATTTTGGTGAACAGCAACCTAAAATGCCAAAGCACACTGAGATTTTGGCCAAAATGTGCAAAAAGGGTAAAGCAGGCCCAGCTTTTGGTCAAGAATGGCTAAAAAAGGCCAAAGCAGGCCCAGTTTTGGGTCAACATTGGTCCAAAAAGGGCCAAAGCAGGCCCAGATTTTAGTTGAAAAGGGCCAAAAAGGCCTAGAACAGGCCGAGATTTGGTCAAAACAGTCAAAAAGTCCCATAACACGCCCAGATTTGCATCAAAACCGGCCCAAAAAGAGCCAAAGCAGGCCCAGATTTGGGTCAAAACTGGCCAAAAAGGGCCGAAGGTGGACCAGGTTTTGGTGAAAATTGACCAAAAAGGGCAAAGCACCCTGAGATTTGGGTCAAAATGTGCAAAAGGGTAAAGCAGGCCCAGACCTGGGGAAACACTGGCCAGAAAAGGGTCAAAGAAGGCCCAGATTTGGGTTGAAAGTGGCCCTGAGACACAGTTTATTCCTAAATTTGGGATGAAAGTGGCCAACAAAGACCAAAGGACGCACAGGTTTGGGTCAAGAATGGCCCAAAGAGCCAACGCAGGCCCAGATTCCGATTGAGAACGGCCAAAACGGGCCAAAGCCGGCCCAAACTAGGGTGAAAATGGCCAAAGCAGGCCTGGACTTGGCCCAAAACTGACCCAGAGCCAAATCCAGCCAGAGATTGGGCAAAACTGGCCAAAAAGGACACGGAGAACACCTGGATTGGGGTCCAGAATGCCCAAAAGAGCAAAAGCAGGCCCAGATTTGGGTTGAAACTGGCCAAAAAGAGACAAGCCCTGCCCAGATTTGGGTCAAGAATGGCCCAGGAGGCAAGGCAGGCCCAGATTTGGGGCAAAACTGGACAAGAAAGGGCCAAACCCTGCCCAGGTTTGCTGAAACATTGACAACAAAGGGCAAAAATGTCCCCAGATTTCACACAAAACGGATCATAAAGAGAAATGTGTCCCCTGGGGAAGGGTCCAGGAAGGGGAAGGGGGCACAAGCGGGGACTGGTCCCCCAGGAAAGCGGAGCTGAGCCCCCACCACCCTTTTTGTCACACCATCAACCACCGTGATAGGCACCAGCACAACCAGCACAACCACCATCTCCCACGGTGACACAGGGGGTGACAAAATCCCCCGCCGCAGCCCCCTCCTCTGCGGGGCCGCACGCCCCAGCGCCCACAGCCTCAGCTCCTCCCTCCTCTGCCCCAAAAACACTCCTCAGGGGCCAAAGCATCCCAATGTGGGGCGAAAAACGGCCACCAAGAGCCAAACCTGCCCAATAGTTCTTCCCAAGAGAGCCGTAAAGGGCAAATACCGCCCCGTTCTGGGGCCAAAAGGCCCAGAAAAGGCACGGAATTGCTCCTCTTCAGGGCAAAAGTTGCCACAAAGGGCAAGACTTCCCCAGACTCGGGCCAAAAAGGGCCACAAAAGGCAGAGAAATGCCAAGAGTTGGGAGGAAACTGGCCGGAAAGGGCCAAACGCTGCCGGATTTGGGACCAAAGTGGTCAGAAAGGGCAAACACCTTCACAAATATTGGGCAGAAAGAGTTGGAAATTGAAAAGCAGCCCCAGAGTGCTGCCAAAAACGGCCCAAAGGGGAAAACAGCCACGCATTTAGGGCAGAATTGCGCAGAAAAGGGAAAAACTAGGCCCACCTTTGCGTTACGAATGGCCAAGAGAGCCAAAGCGTGCCCAGATTTGGGGAGAGAATGGCCACAACGGGCTAAAGCCTGCCCAGGTCTGGGACAGAACTAGCCCAAAGAGACACAACAGCACCAGGTTTAGGTCAAACTTGGCCCAACCGGGACAAAACGTGCCCTGAGGTGGGTCAAAACGGGCCAGAAGAGGCAAAGCGTGCCCTGATTTGGCTCAAAATTGACCAGCAATGGCAATCCAGCCCCTGATTTGTGGTAAAAATGGCCCCAAAGGGGGAAAATGTCCCCATCTTTAGGGCCAGAGTGGTCATGAAAGGAAAAGCACTCCCAGATTTGGGTTGAGAATGGCCAAAACGGGCCAAAGCCTGCCCAGGTTTGGGTCAAAATGGCCAAAGCAGGCCCAGATTTGAGTCAAGAATGGCCCAAAAAGGGCCAAAGCAGGCAGAGATTTTGGTTGCGAGGGCCAGGAAGGGCCTAAGCAGGCCCAGATTTGGTCAAAACAGTCCAAAAGGTCCAAAAAAGGCCCAGATTTGGGTCAAAACAGCCATAAAGGGCCTAAGCAGGCCCAGATTTGGGTCAACAATAGCCAAAAAAGAGCTAAAGTAGGTCCCCATTTAAATCGAAAATGGCCAAAAAGGGCCAAAGCAGTCACAGATTTCAGTTGAAAATGGTCAAAAAGGGCAAAGCACGCTGAGATTTGTGCCAAAACAGCCAAAAAGGGTAAAGCAGACTGAGATTTGGATCAAACCCAGACAAAAAAGGGTAAAGCAGGCCCAGTTTTGGGCCAAGAATGGCCCAAATTCTTGGGCCAAAACAGGCCAAATCCAGCCCAGATTTGGGTCAAAACTGACCCAAAAGGGGCCAGAGCACACCCACATTTGGGTCAAAACCAGACAAAAAGGGTCAAAGCACACCCAGATTTCGGTGAACACCAACCGAAAATGCTAAAGCACGCTGAGATTTGGGTCAAAATGTGCAAAAAGGGTAAAGCAGGCCCAGTTTTGGATCAACATTGGCCTAAGCAGGCCCAGATTTGAGTTGAAAAGGGCCAAAAAGGCCTAGAACAGGCCGAGATTTAGTCAAAACAGTCCCATAAGAGGCACAGATTTGCATCAAAACTGGCCCAAAAAGGGCCAAAGCAGGCCCAGGTTTTGGTGAAAATTGACCAAAAAGGGCAAAGCACCCTGAGATTTGGGTCAAAATGGGCAAAAAGGGTAAAGCAGGCCCAGACCTGGGGCAACACTGGCCAGAAAAGAGCCAAAGAAGGCCCAGATTTGAGTCAAAACTGGCCCTAAGACACAGTTTATTCCCAAATTTGGGATGAAACCGGCCAACAAAGACCAAAGGACGCACAGGGTTGGGTCAAGAATGGCCCAAAGAGCCAACGCAGGCCCAGATTCCGATTGAGAACGGCCAAAACGGGCCAAAGGCGGCCCAGACGAGGGTGAAAATGGCCAAAGCAGGCCTGGACTTGGCTCCAAACTGACCCAGAGCCAAATCCAGCCAGAGATTGGGCAAAACTGGCCAAAAAGGACACAGAGAACACCTGGATTGGGGTCCAGAATGTCCAGAAGAGCAAAAGCAGGCCCAGATTTGGGTTGAAACTGGCCAAAAAGGGCCAAGCCCTGCCCAGGTTTGGGTCAAGAATGGCCCAGGAGGCAAGGCAGGCCCAGATTTGGGGCAAAACTGGACAAGAAAGGGCCAAGCCCTGCCCAGGTTTGCTGAAAAATTGACAACAAAGGGCAAAACTATCCCCAGATTTCGCACAAAACTGGTCATAAAGGGAAAGGCGTCCCCTGGGGAAGGGTCCAGGAAGGGGAAGGGGGCACAAGCGGGGGCTGGTCCCCCGGGAAAGCGGAGCTGAGCCCCCACCACCGTTTTTGTCACACCATCAACCACCGTGATAGGCATAATAACAACCGTAACCACAACCATCTCCCACGGTGACACAGGGGGTGACAAAATCCCCCGCCGCAGCCCCCTCCTCTGCGGGGCCGCACGCCCCAGCGCCCACAGCCTCAGCTCCTCCCTCCTCTGCCCCCCAAAAATGCCCCTAAAATGTAAAAATAACCCCAGAATTGGCCCCAAACCAGGCAGAAAGTGCAAATTATCCTCATACGTCCATTAAAAATGGTCATAAAATGCCAAAGAATCACAATATTTCTTCCAAAAAGAGCCGTAAAGGGCAACTAGAGACAAACTTCGGGGTAAAAAGGGCCCTAAAAGAAATTCAATTGCTCCTCTTCGGGGCAAAATAACCCCTAAAGGGCAAAACATCCCCCAACTCTGCACAAAAATAGCCAGAAAATGCAGGGAAATGTCAATATTTAGGAGCGAACGAGGAAGAAAGGGCAAAAATGTTCCCAAATTTACGGGGCAAATTGTTGTGAAGGGAAAAGCAGGCCCGGATTTGGGGCAAAAGTGGGTTCCTCTACAGGCTCTTGGCCACCACACAAAGGGGTCTGGGCTCCTCAAAAGGCTGTTGGCCACCACACAAAGGGGTCTGGGCTCCTCAAAAGGCTCTTGCCTACCACACAAAGAAGTCTGGGGCCCCTTCAGAAGCTCTTGGCCACCACACAAAGGGGTCTGGGCTCCTCAAAAGGCTCTTGGCCACCACACAAAGGGGTCTGAGCTCCTCAAAAGGCTCTTGGCCACCACACAAAGGGGTCTGGGGCCCCTTCAGAAGCTCTTGGCCACCACACAAAGGGGTCTGGGCTCCTTCAGAAGCTCTTGGCCACCACACAAAGGGGTCTGGGGATCCTTCAGAAGCTCTTGGCCACAACACAAAGGGGTCTGGGCTCCTTCAGAAGCTCTTGGCCACCACACAAAGGGGTCTGGGCTCCTCAAAAGGCTCTTGGCCACCACACAAAGGGGTCTGGGCTCCTTCAAAGGCTCTTGGCCACCACACAAAGGGGTCTGGGCTCCTCAAAAGGCTCTTGGCCACCACACAAAGGGGTCTGGGCTCATCAAAAGGCTCTTGGCCAACACACAAAGGGGTCTGGGGCCCCTTCAGAAGCTCTTGGCCACCACAGAAAGGGGTCTGGGGCCCCTTCAGAAGCTCTTGGCCACCACACAAAGGGGTCTGGGGCCCCTTCAGAAGCTCTTGGCCACCACACAAAGGGGTCTGGGCTCCTCAAAAGGCTCTTGGCCACCACGCAAAGGGTCTGGTCTCCTTCAAAGGCTCTTGGGCACCACACAAAGGGGTCTGGGGCTTCTCCAGAAGCTCTTGGCCACCACACAAAGGGGTCTGGGGCCCTTTCAGAAGCTCTTGGCCACCACACAAAGGGGTCTGGGGATCCTTCAGAAGCTCTTGGCCACCACACAAAGGGGTCTGGGGCTCCTCAAAAGGCTCTTGGCCACCACACAAAGGGGTCTGGGCTCCTCAAAAGGCTCTTGGCCACCACACAAAGGGGTCTGGGCTCCTCAAAAGGCTCTTGGCCAACACACAAAGGGGTCTGGGGCCCCTTCAGAAGCTCTTGGCCACCACACAAAGGGGTCTGGACTCCTCAGAAGCTCTTGGCCACCACAGAAAGGGGTCTGGGCTCCTCAAAGGGCTCTTGGCCACCACACAAAGGGGTCTGGGCTCCTCCAAGGGCTCTTGGCCACCACACAAAGGGGTCTGGGCTCCTCCAAGGGCTCTTGGCCACCACACAAAGGGGTCTGGGCTCCTCCAAGGGCTCTTGGCCACCACACAAAGGGGTCTGGGCTCCTTCAAAGGCTCTTGGCCACCACACAAAGGGGTCTGGGCTCCTCAAAAGGCTCTTGGCCACCACACAAAGGGGTCTGGGCTCCTTCAAAGGCTCTTGGCCACCACACAAAGGGGTCTGGGCTCCTCAAAAGGCTCTTGGCCAACACACAAAGGGGTCTGGGCTCATCAAAAGGCTCTTGGCCAACACACAAAGGGGTCTGGGGCCCCTTCAGAAGCTCTTGGCCACCACAGAAAGGGGTCTGGGGCCCCTTCAGAAGCTCTTGGCCACCACACAAAGGGGTCTGGGGCCCCTTCAGAAGCTCTTGGCCACCACACAAAGGGGTCTGGGCTCCTCAAAAGGCTCTTGGCCACCACGCAAAGGGTCTGGTCTCCTTCAAAGGCTCTTGGGCACCACACAAAGGGGTCTGGGGCTTCTCCAGAAGCTCTTGGCCACCACACAAAGGGGTCTGGGGCCCCTTCAGAAGCTCTTGGCCACCACACAAAGGGGTCTGGGGATCCTTCAGAAGCTCTTGGCCACCACACAAAGGGGTCTGGGGCTCCTCAAAAGGCTCTTGGCCACCACACAAAGGGGTCTGGGCTCCTCAAAAGGCTCTTGGCCACCACACAAAGGGGTCTGGGCTCCTCAAAAGGCTCTTGGCCACCACACAAAGGGGTCTGGGGCCCCTTCAGAAGCTCTTGGCCACCACACAAAGGGCTCTGGACTCCTCAGAAGCTCTTGGCCACCACACAAATGGGTCTGGGCTCCTCAAAGGGCTCTTGGCCACCACACAAAGGGGTCTGGGGCCCCTTCAGAAGCTCTTGGCCACCACACAAAGGGGTCTGGGCTCCTCCAAGGGCTCTTGGCCACCACACAAAGGGGTCTGGGCTCCTCCAAGGGCTCTTGGCCACCACACAAAGGGGTCTGGGCTCCTCAAAAGGCTCTTGGCCACCACACAAAGGGGTCTGGGGCCCCTTCAGAAGCTCTTGGCCACCACACAAAGGGGTCTGGGCTCCTCAGAAGCTCTTGGCCACCACACAAAGGGGTCTGGGCTCCTCAAAAGGCTCTTGGCCAACACACAAAGGGGTCTGGGGCCCCTTCAGAAGCTCTTGGCCACCACACAAAGGGGTCTGGGCTCCTCAGAAGCTCTTGGCCACCACACAAAGGGGTCTGGGCTCCTCAAAGGGCTCTTGGCCACCACACAAAGGGGTCTGGGCTCCTCAAAAGGCTCTTGGCCAACACACAAAGGGGTCTGGGGCCCCTTCAGAAGCTCTTGGCCACCACACAAAGGGGTCTGGGCTCCTCAGAAGCTCTTGGCCACCACACAAGGGGTCTGGGCTCCTTCAAGGGCTCTTGGCCACCACACAAAGGGGTCTGGGGCCCCTTCAGAAGCTCTTGGCCACCACGCAAAGGGGTCTGGGGCTTCTTCAGAAGCTCTTGGCCACCACACAAAGGGGTCTGGGCTCCTCAGAAGACTCTCAGCCACCACACAAAGGCGTCTGGGCTCCTCAGAAGACTCTCGGCCACCACGCATGGGGTCTGGGCTCCTCAGAAGGCTCTTGGGCCACCATGCAAAGAGGTCTGGGCTCCTCAAAAGGCTCTTGGCCACCACACAAGGGGCCTTGCGAAGGATCTGAGCTCCTTGAAAGGCTCTTGGCCACCATGCAAAGGGTCTGGGCTCCTCAAAAGGCTCTTGCCCACCACACAAAGGGGTCTGGGGCTCCTTCAGAAGCTCTTGGCCACCACACAAAGGGGTCTGGGGCTCCTTCAGAAGCTCTTGGCCACCACACAAAGGGGTCTGGGGCTCCTTCAGAAGCTCTTGGCCACCACACAAAGGGGTCTGGGGCCCCTTCAGAAGCTCTTGGCCACCACACAAAGGGGTCTGGGGTCCCTTCAGAGGCTCTTGGGCACCACACAAAGGGGTCTGGGGCCCCTTCAGAAGCTCTTGGCCACCACACAAAGGGGTCTGGGGCCCCTTCAGAAGCTCTTGGCCACCACACAAAGGGGTCTGGGGCCCCTTCTGAAGCTCTTGGCCACCACACAAAGGGGTCTGGGGCCCCTTCAGAAGCTCTTGGCCACCACACAAAGGGGTCTGGGGCCCCTTCAGAAGCTCTTGGCCACCACACAAAGGGGTCTGGGGCTTCTTCAGAAGCTCTTGGCCACCACACAAAGGGGTCTGGGCTCCTTCAGAAGCTCTTGGCCACCACACAAAGGGGTCTGGGCTCCTCAAAAGGCTCTTGGCCACCACACAAAGGGGTCTGGGGCCCCTTCAGAAGCTCTTGGCCACCACACAAAGGGGTCTGGGGCTCCTTCAGAAGCTCTTGGCCACCACAGAAAGGAGTCTGGGGCCCCTTCAGAAGCTCTTGGCCACCACACAAAGGGGTCTGGGCTCCTCAGAAGCTCTTGGCCACCACACAAAGGGGTCTGGGCTCCTCAAAGGGCTCTTGGCCACCACACAAAGGGGTCTGGGCTCCTCAAAAGGCTCTTGGCCAACACACAAAGGGGTCTGGGGCCCCTTCAGAAGCTCTTGGCCACCACACAAAGGGGTCTGGGCTCCTCAGAAGCTCTTGGCCACCACACAAGGGGTCTGGGCTCCTTCAAGGGCTCTTGGCCACCACACAAAGGGGTCTGGGGCCCCTTCAGAAGCTCTTGGCCACCACGCAAAGGGGTCTGGGGCTTCTTCAGAAGCTCTTGGCCACCACACAAAGGGGTCTGGGCTCCTCAGAAGACTCTCTGCCACCACACAAAGGCGTCTGGGCTCCTCAGAAGACTCTCGGCCACCACGCATGGGGTCTGGGCTCCTCAGAAGGCTCTTGGGCCACCATGCAAAGAGGTCTGGGCTCCTCAAAAGGCTCTTGGCCACCACACAAGGGGCCTTGCGAAGGATCTGAGCTCCTTGAAAGGCTCTTGGCCACCATGCAAAGGGTCTGGGCTCCTCAAAAGGCTCTTGCCCACCACACAAAGGGGTCTGGGGCTCCTTCAGAAGCTCTTGGCCACCACACAAAGGGGTCTGGGGCTCCTTCAGAAGCTCTTGGCCACCACACAAAGGGGTCTGGGGCTCCTTCAGAAGCTCTTGGCCACCACACAAAGGGGTCTGGGGCCCCTTCAGAAGCTCTTGGCCACCACACAAAGGGGTCTGGGGTCCCTTCAGAGGCTCTTGGGCACCACACAAAGGGGTCTGGGGCCCCTTCAGAAGCTCTTGGCCACCACACAAAGGGGTCTGGGGCCCCTTCAGAAGCTCTTGGCCACCACACAAAGGGGTCTGGGGCCCCTTCAGAAGCTCTTGGCCACCACACAAAGGGGTCTGGGGCCCCTTCAGAAGCTCTTGGCCACCACACAAAGGGGTCTGGGGCCCCTTCAGAAGCTCTTGGCCACCACACAAAGGGGTCTGGGGCTTCTTCAGAAGCTCTTGGCCACCACACAAAGGGGTCTGGGCTCCTTCAGAAGCTCTTGGCCACCACACAAAGGGGTCTGGGCTCCTCAAAAGGCTCTTGGCCACCACACAAAGGGGTCTGGGGCCCCTTCAGAAGCTCTTGGCCACCACACAAAGGGGTCTGGGGCTCCTCAAAAGGCTCTTGGCCACCACACAAAGGGGTCTGGGGCTCCTCAAAAGGCTCTTGGCCACCACACAAAGAGGTCTGGGCTCCTTCAGAAGCTCTTGGCCACCACACAAAGGGGTCTGGGCTCCTCAAAAGGCTCTTGGCCACCACACAAAGGGGTCTGGGCTCCTCCAAGGGCTCTTGGCCACCACACAAAGGGGTCTGGGGCTTCTCCAGAAGCTCTTGGCCACCACACAAAGGGGTCTGGGCTCCTTCAGAAGCTCTTGGCCACCACACAAAGAGGTCTGGGGCCCCTTCAGAAGCTCTTGGCCACCACACAAAGGGGTCTGGGCTCCTCAAAAGGCTCTTGGCCAACACACAAAGGGGTCTGGGGCTTCTCCAGAAGCTCTTGGCCACCACACAAAGGGGTCTGGGCTCCTTCAGAAGCTCTTGGCCACCACACAAATGGGTCTGGGCTCCTCAAAAGGCTCTTGGCCACCACACAAAGGGGTCTGGGCTCCTCAAAAGGCTCTTGGCCAACACACAAAGGGGTCTGGGCTCCTCAAAAGGCTCTTGGCCACCACACAAAGGGGTCTGGGGCTTCTCCAGAAGCTCTTGGCCACCACACAAAGGGGTCTGGGGCCCCTTCAGTAGCTCTTGGCCACCACACAAAGGGGTCTGGGCTCCTTCAGAAGCTCTTGGCCACCACACAAAGGGGTCTGGGCTCCTCAAAAGGCTCTTGGCCACCACACAAAGGGGTCTGGGCTCCTCAAAAGGCTCTTGGCCACCACACAAAGGCGTCTGGGCTCCTCAGAAGACTCTCGGCCACCACGCATGGGGTCTGGGCTCCTCAGAAGGCTCTTGGCCACCATGCAAAGGGTCTGGGCTCCTCAAAAAGCTCTTGCCCACCACACAAAGGGGTCTGGGGCCCCTTCAGAAGCTCTTGGCCACCACACAAAGGGGTCTGGGGCTCCTTCAGAAGCTCTTGGCCACCACACAAAGGGGTCTGGGGCTCCTTCAGAAGCTCTTGGCCACCACACAAAGGGGTCTGGGGCCCCTTCAGAAGCTCTTGGCCACCACACAAAGGGGTCTGGGGTCCCTTCAGAAGCTCTTGGCCACCACACAAAGGGGTCTGGGCTCCTTCAGAAGCTCTTGGGCACCACACAAAGGGGTCTGGGGCTCCTCAAAAGGCTCTTGGCCACCACACAAAGGGGTCTGGGGCCCCTTCAGAAGCTCTTGGCCACCACACAAAGGGGTCTGGGGCCCCTTCAGAAGCTCTTGACCACCACACAAAGGGGTCTGGGGCCCCTTCAGAAGCTCTTGACCACCACACAAAGGAGTCTGGGGCCCCTTCAGAAGCTCTTGGCCACCACACAAAGGGGTCTGGGGCTCCTCAAAAGGCTCTTGGCCACCACACAAAGAGGTCTGGGCTCCTTCAGAAGCTCTTGGCCACCACACAAAGGGGTCTGGGCTCCTCAAAAGGCTCTTGGCCACCACACAAAGGGGTCTGGGCTCCTCCAAGGGCTCTTGGCCACCACACAAAGGGGTCTGGGGCTTCTCCAGAAGCTCTTGGCCACCACACAAAGGGGTCTGGGCTCCTTCAGAAGCTCTTGACCACGACACAAAGAGGTCTGGGGCCCCTTCAGAAGCTCTTGGCCACCACACAAAGGAGTCTGGGCTCCTCAAAAGGCTCTTGGCCACCACACAAAGGGGTCTGGGGCTTCTCCAGAAGCTCTTGGCCACCACACAAAGGGGTCTGGGGCCCCTTCAGAAGCTCTTGGCCACCACACAAAGGGGTCTGGGCTCCTTCAGAAGCTCTTGGCCACCAC
This sequence comes from Sterna hirundo, assembly GCA_009819605.1. NCBI lineage: Eukaryota > Metazoa > Chordata > Aves > Charadriiformes > Laridae > Sterna > Sterna hirundo. Next base: position 170,430 of record WNMW01000084.1, read on the forward strand.
ACAAAGGGGTCTGGGGCCCCTTCAGAAGCTCTTGGCCACCACACAAAGGGGTCTGGGGCCCCTTCAGAAGCTCTTGGGCACCACACAAAGGGGTCTGGGGTCCCTTCAGAAGCTCTTGGGCACCACACAAAGGGGTCTGGGGCTTCTCCAGAAGCTCTTGGCCACCACACAAAGGGGTCTGGGGCCCCTTCAGAAGCTCTTGGCCACCACACAAAGGGGTCTGGGGCCCCTTCAGAAGCTCTTGGCCACCACACAAAGGGGTCTGGGGCCCCTTCAGAAGCTCTTGGCCACCACACAAAGGGGTCTGGGGCTCCTTCAGAAGCTCTTGGCCACCACACAAAGGGGTCTGGGGTCCCTTCAGAAGCTCTTGGCCACCACACAAAGGGGTCTGGGCTCCTTCAGAAGCTCTTGGGCACCACACAAAGGGGTCTGGGGCTCCTCAAAAGGCTCTTGGCCACCACACAAAGGGGTCTGGGGCCCCTTCAGAAGCTCTTGGCCACCACACAAAGGGGTCTGGGGCTCCTCAAAAGGCTCTTGGCCACCACACAAAGAGGTCTGGGCTCCTCAAAAGGCTCTTGGCCACCACACAAAGGGGTCTGGGCTCCTCAAAAGGCTCTTGGCCACCACACAAAGGGGTCTGGGCTCCTCCAAGGGCTCTTGGCCACCACACAAAGGGGTCTGGGGCTTCTCCAGAAGCTCTTGGCCACCACACAAAGGGGTCTGGGCTCCTTCAGAAGCTCTTGACCACGACACAAAGAGGTCTGGGGCCCCTTCAGAAGCTCTTGGCCACCACACAAAGGGGTCTGGGCTCCTCAAAAGGCTCTTGGCCACCACACAAAGGGGTCTGGGGCTTCTCCAGAAGCTCTTGGCCACCACACAAAGGGGTCTGGGCTCCTTCAGAAGCTCTTGGCCACCACACAAAGGGGTCTGGGCTTCTTCAGAAGCACTTGGCCACCACACAAAGGGGTCTGGGGCCCCTTCAGAAGCTCTTGGCCACCACACAAAGGGGCCTTGTGAAGGATCTGAGGTACTTGAAAGGCTCTTGGCCACCACGCAAAGAGGCCTGGGCTCCTTCAAAGGCTCTTGGGCCACCATACTAAGGGGTCTGGGCTCCTCAAAAGGCTCTTGGCCACCACACAAGGGGCCTTGCGAAGGATCTGAGGTCCATGAAAGGCTCTTGGCCACCACTCAGAGGGGTCTGGGGCTTCTCCAGAAGCTCTTGGCCACCGCGCAGAGGGGGGTCCTGGCTCCTCGAAAGATTCTTGCGAAGGCTCCGAGCTCCTCGAAAGACTCTCGGGCGCCGCGCGTGGACTCCCAGCCCCAAGCCGAGCCGGGAGGCGCCCATCGGAGCGTGGCAAAGGCGGCTGAGGGCCATCAAGCGTGGCCTCCCTCCACCTTCCTTCCCCCACCCCGCCGCCTCCGGGGTTTTTTGCCAGCCGTCGGCGGGGCCGGGGCCACCGTGAGCAGCTTTCGCGCAGTAGTAGGTGGCCGTGTCGTCGTCCCTGAGGCTGTTCATCTGCAGCGTGACCGTGCTCTGGGAGTTGTCCCTGGAGATGGTGAAGCGCCCCTTGACCGACGGTGCGTATTCTGTGTAACGACCACTGCTGGTAATACCCGCGACCCACTCGAGCCCCTTCCCGGGGGCCTGTCGCACCCATTCCATGTCGTAGCTGCTGAAGGTGAAGCCGGAGCCCTTGCAGCGGAGGGTGAGGGACCCCCCGGGTGTCTGTTGTCCCCCTCCGGACTCCACCAGCTGCACGGCCGCCATCAGCCCTGGGGAGGGAGGAAGGAGAGAATTGAGTCGCCCGGTCCCGCCATCGCCCCCCATCTGCGCGCCCGGGGGTGCGGGGAGGGAAAAAAAAAGGGGGTGAAACGGGGCCGGGTCCTACCTGGGAGGGCGGCCAGGAGGAGGAGGAAGGCGGAGGCCAAGTGGGAGCCCATGGTGGGAAGAAGGAGAAAGGGTTGAGGGTGGGGAAGGCCGGGGATGGTGCCACCATGGTGGGACCGAGGGGTTTTAAAGGCATCTGGGCGGCGGAGATTTGCATGGAAAGGGTCCACCCCCCCCCGCTCTTTGCCGAGGGGGGGGGCTGTTTTCATTGCAAATCTCTGCTCGTCAAGGGCGAATTCTTTAATTGCAAGCTCCACCGGGCTTGTTTACACCCAATCGTTTAATTGGGAGGTCTCCAGGGGGAGGGGGGGGGGTGAATCGATGGCAGGTGGGGGGCCGAGATTTGGGTGTTTGTTTTGAGCGGCGCCCCCGCCGCCACCGGGGAATTGGTGGCAGGTGGCCGCCGAGTTGTTTAATTGCGAGGGCCCGAGGGAATTAATCACGGCGAGACCCCCCCAATTTTTTTAATTGCGGAGTCTCAAGGGAATTAATCACGGTTAGACCCCCCCAATTTTTTAATTGCGAGGGCCCGAGGGAATTAATCACGGCGAGACCCCGTATTTTTTAATTGCGGAGTCTCGAGGGAATTAATCACGGTTAGACCCCCCCAATTTTTTAATTGCAAGAGCTCGAGGGAATTAATCACGGCAAGACCACGTATTTTTTAATTGCAAGGGCTCGAGGGAATTAATCAAGGTTAGACCCCCCCAATTTTTTTTAATTGCGGAGTCTCAAGGGAATTAATCACGGTTAGACCCCCCCAATTTTTTAATTGCGAGGGCCCAAGGGAATTAATCACGGTGAGACCCCCCCAATTTTTTAATTGCGGAGTCTCGAGGGAATTAATCACGGCGAGAGCCCCCGGTTTGTTTAATTGCAACATCTCCAGGGAATTAATCAACACCGTACACTCAATTTTTTAATTGCGAGATCTGGAGCGAATTAATCAACAATCTACACTCAATTTTTTAATTATGAGATCTGGAGGGAGTTAATCAACAATCTACACTCAATTTTTTAATTATGAGATCTGGAGGGAGTTAATTAACAATATACACTCGATTTTTTAATTGCAGTATCTCCAGGGAATTAATCAACGCCATACGCTCAATTTTTTAATTACAAGATCTGGAGTGAATTAATCAACAATATACACTCAGTTTTTTAATTACAAGATCTGGAGGGAATTAATCAACGACATACACTCAATTTTTTAATTGCAACATCTCCAGCGAATTAATCAATAATATACACTCAATTTTTTAATTACGAGATCTGGAGCAAATTAATCAACAATCTACACTCAATTTTTTAATTATGAGATCTGGAGCAAATTAATCAACAATCTACACTCAATTTTTTAATTATGAGATCTGGAGCAAATTAATGAACACCATACACTCAATTTTTTAATTGCAACATCTCCAGTGAATTAATCAATAATACACACTCAATTTTTTAATTACGAGATCTGGAGCAAATTAATCAACAATCTACACTCCATTTTTTAATTACGAGGTCTGGAGTGAATTAATCAACAATCTACACTCAATTTTGTAATTATGAGATCTGGAGGGAGTTAATTAACAATATACACTCAATTTTTTAATTATGAGATCTGGAGTGAATTAATTAACAATATACACTCAATTTTTTAATTACGAGATCTGGAGCAAATTAATCAACAATATACACTCAATTTTTTAATTACAAGGTCTGGAGTAAATTAATCAACAATATACACTCAATTTTTTAATTACGAGATCTGGAGCAAATTAATCAACAATATACACTCAATTTTTTAATTACAAGGTCTGGAGTAAATTAATCAACAATATACACTCAATTTTTTAATTCCGAGATCTGGAGGGAGTTAATCAACGACATACACTCCATTTTTTAATTGCAATATCTCCAGCGAATTAATCAATAATATACACGCAATTTTTTAATTACAAGGTCTGGAGCAAATTAATCAACAATATACACTCAATGTTTTAATTACGAGATCTGGAGCAAATTAATCAACAATCTACACTCAGTTTTGTAATTATGAGATCTGGAGGGAGTTAATTAACGATATACACTCAATTTTTTAATTGCGATCTCAGGAGGGAATTAATCAACGATACACCCCCGAATTCTTTAATTGCGATCTCTGGAGGGAATTAATCAACGATACACCCCCGAATTCTTTAATTGCGATCTCTGGAGGGAATTAATCAACGATACACCCCCGAATTCTTTAATTGCGATCTCTGGAGGGAATTAATCAACGATACACCCCCGAATTCTTTAATTGCGATCTCTGGAGGGAATTAATTAACGATACACCCCCGAATTCTTTAATTGCGATCTCGGCCGTGCCCTGATGGCGGGGGTACGTTGAACTAATTAATTAATCGCCGGCCCTCGCGTCATCTTCACCCTGATTAATTTAATCGCAGGCAGCCCTTCTCTCTTCGTTACGCCGAATTCTTTAATTGCCAAGAGCCCTAATGAATTCTTCACCCCGATTAATTTAATTACAATCTCCGCCGTGCCCTGATCGCTTATTGCCCCTGATTAATTTAATTGCGATCTCTCCAGAGCCCTGATCATTTATTGAGACCGATTTTTTTTTTTTAATTGCGGTCTCTGGCAATGCCCCGATCGTTTATTTGCCCCGATTAATTTAATTGCAAGCTCTGCCGTGCCCTGATTAATTATTTACCCTGATTAATTTAATTGCAAGCTCTGCGGTGCCCTGATCATTAATTCCCCCCGATTAATTTAATTGCAATCTCTGCAGTGCCCTGGTTAATTATTTACCCCGATTAATTTAATTGCAATCTCTGCAGTGCCCTGATTAATTATTTACCCCGATTAATTTCATTGCAATCTCTGCAGTGCCCTGATCATTAATTCCCCCTGATTAATTTAATTGCAATCTCTGCAGTGCCCTGATCATTAATTCCCCCCGATTAATTTAATTACAATCTCTGCAGTGCCCTGATTAATTATTTACCCCAATTAATTTAATTGCAAGCTCTGCGGTGCCCTGATTAATTATTTACCCCGATTAATTTAATTTAATCTCTCCAGAGCCCTGATCATTTATTCACCCCCGATTAATTTAATTGCAATCTCTGCGGTGCCCTGATCATTAATTCCCCCTGATTAATTTAATTGCAATCTCTGCAGTGCCCTAATCATTAATTCCCCCTGATTAATTTATTTGCAACCTCTGCGGTGCCCTGATTAATTATTTACCGGGATTAATTTAAATTACCGTCTCTCCGGAGCCCTGATCATTAATTCCCCCCGATTAATTTAATTGCAACCTCTGCAGTGCCCTGATTAATTATTTACCCTGATTAATTTAATTGCAATTTCTGCATTTCTTTATTTATTCCCTCCGATTAATTTAATTGCAGAACCCGGATCATTAATTCCCCCCGATTAATTTCATTGCGGAACCCGGACGAATTATTATCTTTTTGTTTAATTTTTTTAATTTTTTTTTTTTTAACGGAATTCCGCCGGCAGCTCATTAATTCCCCGGGCTCGGTTATTTAATTGCCAGCTCTGCTCCGCCCCCATCACTCCCTGGGGCTTAATTAATTAATTGCCTTCCCCTGTTTCGCGGGCGGGGGGGGGGTTATTCCCTTGCCACCGCTGCAGCTGGCCCGGGGCTGATGTCATCAGCTTTGTTTTGGGTAAAAAGGCCGGAAATGAGGGTTTCGGTTTCTCCCTCCCCTCCCCTCCCCTGTGCTCTAAGGCCTCCCTCGCCCTGGGGCATCGAATTTGGGGAAAATAAGAAGATTTTGGGGAAAGTCTGGAGATTTGTGGGGGGGCAGGGTAACAAGTTGATGCTCAGGTTAAGGATTTGGGGCCGATAATGGGATTTTTGGGCAAATCCTCTGGTTTGGGGGGGGGAAGGGTAGGGGAAAGGCTAGGATTTTGGGCTGCTGAGGATAAGGCAAGGATTTGGGGAAAACGAGGGGAATTGGGGAAAACGTTGAGATTTTTGGGATGCGGGGGATGGTGATGCCCGGAGCAAGGCTTTGGGGGAGGATGCTGGGATTTTGGGGAAATTCTTAGACGCCGATGCTTGGGGGCGAGGATTTGGGGCAGATGCTTGGGATTTGGGGGAAAACCCTGGGATTTTGGTGGGGGTGTGTGGTAGGGGGGGACGCTGTTGTTTGAGAGAAGGATTTGGGGGAGAGAGTGGGATTTTGGGGAAAGGGGCTGGGATTTAGGGACACAGGGACTTTGACGCTCGGGGAAAGGATTGGGGGGAAGAGGCGGGGATTGGGGGCGGCGGGGATGCGGATGCTCGAGGGAAGGATTTGGGGGAGACGCTGGGATTTAGGGATGCTGATGCTCGGAGGATGGATTTTGGGGCAGATGGTGGCATTTTGGGAGGCGGGGTAGGGCTGTCTGGGCTTGGAGCAAAGACTTTTGGGAAGGTTCTGGGTGTCTGTTGCCCCGATCCATGTGGGAGCTGCTGGAGGTGAAGCCGGAGGCCTTGCATCGGAGGGTGAGGGACCCCCCGGGTGTCTGTTGGCCCCCTCCGGACTCCACCAGCTGCACGGCCGCCATCAGCCCTGGGGAGGGGGCGGAAGGACAGACCCCCCAGCTCCCCCTGCTCCTGGCTCCAGGCTGCTTCCAACCTCGGGGGAGAAAATCTGGGGTGCCTGGGGGAGGGTCTGGGGCTTGGAAGGGCTCTGGGCTCTGGGGAGGGTTCCAAGACACAGAGCAAAGGGATTTTTGGCCCAAAACCAGTCGGGATTTGCTGCAAACGTCAAGGGTTGAGGCAAAAGTGGTCGAGGTGTGGTGCAGATAGTTGAGATTTGGGCCCAAACCGGTCAAGGGTTTGGGGAAAACAGTCAAGATTCTGGACACCATTGGTTGAATTTGGGGCAAACAGCTGACACTTGGAGCAGAACCAGTCAAGATTTGGGGTAATCCTTCATGTTTCGGGGCAAGTGGTTCAGGTTTGGGGCAAAGAGTTGAGGTTTGGGGCAAAACCGGTCAAGGGTTTGGGGTAAAGAGTCAAGATTTGGGACAACATTGGTTGAACTTGAGGCAGAGGTTTGCGACTTGGGTCAAAGCCCATCAAGATCTGGGGCAAAAGCATTCAACTCTGGGGCAAACAGTTGGGATTTGGGGCTGAGAGTTGGGATTTGGGGAAAAAAAACAGTCAAGATTTGTTGCAAAGCCTTGAGGCGTATTGGGGCAAAACCAGTCGAGGTTTGCTGCAAACGGTCGAGGAGGTGGGTCGAAAAGGTGGAGGTTTGGTGCAAAGAGTCAAGGTTTGGGGCAAAATCGATGGAGATGAGTGGAAAATGGTGGAGGTTTGGGGCCAAAATGGTTGATGTTTTGGTGAAGTGGGTGAGATTTGGGGCAAGGGGAGGATATTTGTGGCAAAAGGTGTAGAGGTTTAGGGCAAAAATGGTCGGGTTTGGGTCAAATGGTCAAGGTTTATGGAAAAAGCAGTCAAGAGATTGGCCAAGAACGTTGGAGGCTTGGGGCAAAGATGCTAGAGGTTTGGTTCCAATCATTTGAGATTTGGGGAGAAAATGGTCAAGGTTTGGTGTAAATGGTCAAGGTTTGGGGCAACTGGTCAAGAGTTGGGTCAAACCATGGAGGTCTGGTGAGAAATCGGTCAGGGTTTGCTGCAAACGGTTGAGACTCGGTGCAAAAATGATTGAGGTTCCTGGAAAATGTTTCAGATTTGGGCCAAGAAGGGCTGTTTTGGGGACACAGCCCAGGGATGTTGTTCCATGGGGCTGGGGTTGTTACAACCACTACCATAACATTTCGCGCAGTAGTAGGTGGCCGTGTCGTCGTCCCTGAGGCTGTTCATCTGCAGCGTGAGCGTGCTCTGGGAGTTGTCCCTGGAGATGGTGAAGCGCCCCTTGACTGACGATGCGTACCATGTGCTACCACCACTGTTGATCTCCGCAACTGACTCGAGCCCCTTCCCGGGGGCCTGTCGCACCCAAACCATGGCGTAGTTGCTGAAGGTGAAGCCGGAGCCCTTGCAGCGGAGGGTGAGGGACCCCCCGGGTTTCTGTTGTCCCCCTCCGGACGCCACCAGCTGCACGGCCGCCATCAGCCCTGGGGAGGGAGGAAGGAGAGAATTGAGTCGCCCGGTCCCGCCATCGCCCCCCATCTGCGCGCCCGGGGGTGGGGGAAAGGGGGTGAGCGGGGCCGGGTCCTACCTGGGAGGGCGGCCAGGAGGAGGAGGATGATGAGGAGGAGGAAGGCGGAGGGGGCTGATGTGCCATGGGTGCTGCTGGGGGGGCTGAGGGGGTCCTGTGTGTCCCGGGGGGCTGGGGTTGGTCAGGGGGATGGTGACACGGTCGAGGTTTGCTGCCAAGAGTCGAGGTCTGGGGCACCAGCGAGAGAGAGGAGAGGGAAAGGGTGGAGGTTTGGGGCAAAAGTGGTCGAGGGCTGGGTCAAAGGGCTGAGATTTGGGGGAAAAGCACTTGAGGTTTCTGTGAACAATGGTCAAAGATTGGGGGAAAAGCGGTTGTGATATTGGCCAAACCCACTGAAGGTTTGGGGCAAGAACAATGAGGGTCTGGGGAACAAATGGTTGAGATTTAGTACGTATCATTTGAGATTTGGGGCCAAAACGGTCAAGATTTGGTGCAAATGGTCAAGGTTTGGGGGAAATGGTCAAGAGTTGGTCAAACCATGGAGGTCTGGGGCAGAAACGGTTGGGGTTTGATGCCAACGGTTCAGATTTGGGCAAAAACCAGTAAAGGGTTTGGGGTAAACAGTGAAGATTTGGGACACCATTGGCTGAATTTGGGGGGAAACTGTTGAGACCTGGGTCAAAAGCAGTCAAGATCTGGGGAAAAACCATTCGAGTGTTGGGGCAAGTATTTGGGATCTGAGGCAAACGGTTGAGATTTGGGGCAAGCAGACAATATTTGGGACAAAAGCCCTCAAGGTTTCGGGCACAAATGGTCAGGTTTGAGAGAAATAGTCAAGGCTTGGAGAAAAAGTGGTGAAGATATTGGCCAAGACTGTTGAAGGTTTGGGGCAAGAATGGTGGAGGTTTGGGGCACAAATGGTCAAGGTTTCGTGCCAGTCATTTGAGATTTGGAGAAAAAATGGCCAACACTTTGTGAAAATGCTCAAGGTTTGTGGCAAATGGTGAAGAGTTGGGGCAAACCATGGAGGTCTGGGGAGAAATCGGTCAGGGTTTGCTGCAAGCGGTTGAGACTTGGGGTAGAAATAGTCGAGGTTTGTGGGAAATGCTTCAGATTTGGGCCAATAGCGGTCGATTTGGAGACACAGGACAGGGATTCTGGGACACGGTGCTGGGGTTGGTGCCACCACCACCAGCATAACTTTTCGCGCCGTAGTAGGTGGCCGTGTCGTCGTCCCTGAGGCTGTTCATCTGCAGCGTGAGCGTGCTCTGGGAGTTGTCCCTGGAGATGGTGAAGCGCCCCTTGACCGACGGCGCGTATTTTATGGTACCACCACTGCTGTAAATACCCGCGACGAACTCAAGCCCCTTCCCGGGGGCCTGTCGCACCCAAACCATGCCGAAGCTGCTGAAGGTGAAGCCGGAGGCCTTGCAGCGGAGGGTGAGGGACCCCCCGGGTGTCTGTTGGCCCCCTCCGGACTCCACCAGCTGCATGGCCGCCATCAGCCCTGGGGAGGGGGCAGAAGGACAGACCCCCCAGCTCCCCCTGCTCCTGGCTCCAGGCTGGTTCCAACCTCGGGGGAGAAAATCTGGGGTGCCTGGGGGAGGGTCTGGGACTTGGAAGGGCTCTGGGCTCTGGGGAGGGTTCCAAGACACAGAGCAAAGGGATTTTGGGGCCAAAACCAGTCGGGATTTGCTGCAAACATCAAGGGTTGAGGCAAAAGTGGTCGAGGTGTGGTGCAAATAGTTGAGATTTGGGCCCAAACCGGTCAAGGGTTTGGGGGAAAACAGTCAAGATTCTGGACACCATTGGTTGAATTTGGGGCAAACGTTTGAGACTTGGGACAAAACCAGTCAAGATTTGGGGTAATCCTTCATGTTTCGGGGCAAGGGGTTCAGGTTTGGGGCAAAACCGGTCAAGGGTTTGGGGTACAGAGTCAAGATTTGGGACAACATTGGTTGAATTTGGGGCAGACGTTTGAGATTTGGGTCACAAAAGGTCGAGGTTCGATGCAAAGAGTCAAGGTTTGGGGCAAAATCGATGGAGATGAGCGGAAAATGGTGGAGGTTTGGGGCAAAAGTGGTTGATGTTTTGGTCAAGTGGGTGAGACTGGGGGCAAGGGGAGGATATTTGTGGCAAAAGGTGTAGAGGTTTAGGGCAGAAATGGTCGGGTTTGGGGCAAATGGTCAAGAGTCGGGGCAAACCATGGAGGTCTGGTGAGAAATCAGTCAGGGTTCGATGCAAATGGCTGAGATTTGGGGCAAAACCAGTCAAGAGTTGGGGTAGCCGTTCATGTCTGGGGGCAAAAGGTTTAGGTTTCCCCCAAAACCAGTCAAGGGGTTTGGAAAAACAGTCCAGATTTGGGCCAGCATTGGTTGAATTTGGGAGAAACGGTTGAGAGTTGGGGCAAAACCATTTGAGTGTTGGGGCAAATGGTTGGGATTTGGGCAAGCGGACGATATTTGGGACAAAAGCGCTCGAGGTTTAGGGCAAAAATGGTCAGGTTTGGGATAAACAGTCATGGTTTTGGCTAAAAGAGGTCAAGAGTTGCCCCCAGTCCATGGCGGAGCTGCTGGAGGTGGAGGCAGAGCCCCTGCAGAGGAGGGTGAGGGCAGGGATTTGGGCCAAAAGCCAAGGCTTTGGGGTGGATCCAGGGTTTTGTGGTGGGTGCAAGGGCCCAGACTCGCTCCGAGACCTGGGTCTTTGTGCAAGGGTTGGAGGGAGATGCCGGGATGTGGGGACACGGTGCCGGGGCTGGTGCCACCACCATAACCAGCACCACCATCAGCACTTTTCGCGCAGTAGTAGGTGGCCGTGTCGTCGTCCCTGAGGCTGTTCATCTGCAGCGTGAGCGTGCTCTGGGAGTTGTCCTTGGAGATGGTGAAGCGCCCCTCGACCGACGGCGCGTAGTAGGTGTAACCACCACCACTGTAAATACTCGCGACGAACTCGAGCCCCTTCCCGGGGGCCTGTCGCATCCATCCCATGTAGGAGCTGCTGAAGGTGAAGCCGGAGGCCTTGCAGCGGAGGGTGAGGGACCCCCCGGGTGTCTGGAGGCCCCCTCCGGATGCCACCAGCTGCACGGCCGCCATCAGCCCTGGGGAGGGAGGAAGGAGAGAATTGAGTCGCCCGGTCCCGCCATCGCCCCCCATCTGCGTGCCCGGGGGTGGGGGAAAGGGGGTGAGCGGGGCCGGGTCCTACCTGGGAGGGCGGCCAGGAGGAGGAGGAGGAGGAGGAAGGCGGAGGGGGCTGATGCGCCATGGGTGCTGCTGGGGGGGCTGAGGGGGTCCTGTGTGTCCCGGGGGGCTGGGGTTGGTCAGGGGGATGGTGACACGGTCGAGGTTTGCTGCCAAGAGTCGAGGTCTGGGGCACCAGCGAGAGAGAGGAGAGGGAAAGGGTGGAGGTTTGGGGCAAAAGTGGTCGAGGGTTGGGTCAAAGGGCTGAGATTTGGGGCCAAAGCTGTTGAGGTTTACGTCAGGAATGGTCAGGTTTGGGGCAGAAGGTCAAGGTTTGGAGCAAAAGCGGTCGAGATATTGGTCAAACCCATTGAAGGTTTGGGGCAACAATGGTGGAGGTTTGGGAAAAAAAATGGTTGGAGTTTAGTGCCAGTCGTTTGAGATTTGGGGAGAAAATGGTCAAGATTTGGTGGAAATGGTCAAAGTTTGGGGGAAATTGTCAAGAGTTGTTGCAAACCGTGGAGGTCTGGGGCAAAAACGGTCAGGGTTTGACATAAAGGGTTGAGATCTGGGGCCAAAACGGTCAAGAATTGGGGTAACCGTTTGTGTTTTGGGGCAAAACCAGTCAAGGGCTTGGGGTAAACAGTGAAGATTTGGGCCAACATTGGTTGAATTTGGGGCAAAACCAGTCGAGACGTGGGGCAAAACCATTTGAGTGTTGGGGCAAATGGTTGGGATTTGGGGTAAACAATTGAGATTTGGGGCAAGCAGACGATATTTGGGACAAAAGTTCCCGAGGTTTGGGGCAGAAATGGTCAGGTTTGGTGCCCTCATCACTCCTTGGGGCTTAATTAATTAATTGCCTTCCCCTGTTTCGCAGGGGGGGATGTTATTCCCTTGCCACTGCTGCAGCTGGCCCGGGGCTGATGTCATCAGCTTTGTTTTGGGGTAAAAAGGCCGGAAATGAGGGTTTCGGTTTCTCCCTCCCCTCCCCTCCCCCGTGCTCTAAGGCCTCCCTCGCCCTGGGGCATCGAATTTGGGGAAAATAAGATTTTGGGGAAAGTCTGGAGATTTGGGGGGTGGGGGGCAGGGTAACGATTTGATGCTCGGGATAAGGATTTGGGGCTGATAATGGGATTTTTGGGCAAATCCTCTGGTTTGGGGGGGGGAGGGCAGGGGAAAGGCTAGGATTTTGGGCTGCTGAGGATAAGGCAAGGATCTGGGGAAAACGAGGGGAACTGGGGAAAATGTTGAGATTTTTGGGATGCGGGGGATGGTGATGCCCGGAGCAAGGATTTGGGGGAGGATGCTGGGATTTGGGAGAAAACCCGGGATTTTGGGGGGGGCTGTGGTAGGGGGGGACGCTGCTGTTTGAGAGAAGGATTTGGGGGAGAGAGTGGGATTTTGGGGAAAGGGGCTGGGATTTAGGGATACAGGGACTTTGACGCTCGGGGAAAGGATTGGGGGGAAGAGGCGGGGATTGGGGGCAGCAGGGATGCGGATGCTTGAGGGAAGGATTTGGGGGAGACGCTGGGATTTAGGGATGCTGACGCTCAGAGCAAGGATTTTTGGGGCAGATGGTGGCATTTTGGGAGGCGGGGCAGGGCTGTCTGGGCTTGGAGCAAAGACTTTTGGGAAGGTTCCGGGTGTCTGTTGCCCCGATCCATGTCGGAGCTGCTGGAGGTGAAGCCAGAACCTCAGAAGGGGAGGGGCAGGGCATGGATTTGGGCCAAAAGCCAAGGCTTTGGGGTGGATCCAGGGTTTTGTGGTGGGTGCAAGGGCCCAGACTCGCTCCGAGACCTGGGTCTTTGTGCAGGGGTTGGAGGGAGATGCCGGGATGTGGGGACACGGTGCCGGGGCTGGTGCCACCAACATAACCAGCAGCACCACCACCACTGTCACGTTTGGCGCAGTAGTAGGTGGCCGTGTCGTCGTCCCTGAGGCTGTTCATCTGCAGCGTGAGCGTGCTCTGGGAGTTGTCCCTGGAGATGGTGAAGCGCCCCTTGACCGACGGTGCGTATTCTGTGTAACGACCACTGCTGGTAATACCCGCGACCCACTCGAGCCCCTTCCCGGGGGCCTGTCGCACCCAGTTCATGCTGACGCTGCTGAAGGTGAAGCCGGAGCCCTGGCAGGACACGGCTTGGGACAGGGATCAAGGCTCAGGGTAGAGTTTGGGGCCCGTTCAAGGGTCTCAAGAGGGAAATGGCCGAGGATTGGGTCAAAGGGTTGAGATTTGGGACAAAAGCTATCGAGGTTTAGGTCAAAAATGGTCAAAGTTTGGGGCAAATAGTCAGGAGTTGGGGTAAACCATGGAGGTCTGGGGCAGAAACGGTCAGGGTTTGATGCCAACGGTTGAGATTTGGGCCAAAACCAGTCAAGGGTTTGGAAAAAAGACTCAACATTTGTGACAAAATTGGTTGAATTTGGGGCAGTTGAGACTTGGGCCAAAACCAGTCAAGACTTGGGGCAACAGCATTTGAGTGTTGGGGCAAATGGTTGGGATTTGGGGCAAAGAATTGAGGATTGGGCCAAAACTGGTCAAGGGTTTGGGGAAAACAGTCAAGATTTTGGCCAACATTGGTTGAATTTGGGGCAAACAATTAAGACTTGGGGAAAAACCATTTGAGTGTTGGGATAAATGGTTTGGATTTGGGGCAAATGGTTGAGATTTGGGCAAGCGCACGATATTTAGGACAAAACGCTCGAGGTTTATGGCACAAATGTTCAGGTTTGAGAGAAATAGTCAACGTTTGGAGTCAAAGTGTTCAAGATCTTGGTCGAGAGCATTGGAGGATTGGGAAAAGAATGGTGGAGGTGTGGGGCACAAATGGTCGAGGTTTTGTGCCGGTCTTTGATATTTGGGGCAAAAATGGCTGAGTTTTAGGACAAATGGTCACGGTTTGGGGCAAATGGTCAAGAGTTGGGTCAAACCATGGAGGTCTGGGGAGAAAACGATGCGGGTTTGATGATAACGGTTGAGATTTGGTGTAAAAATGGTGGAGGTTTGGGGCACATGGTTCCGATTTGGGGTGATAATGGTCAATTTGGAGACACAGGAGATGGATTCTGGGACACGGTGCTGGGGTTGGTGTCACCACCACTACCAGCTTCTTTGGCGCAGTAGTAGGTGGCCGTGTCGTCGTCCCTGAGGCTGTTCATCTGCAGCGTGAGCGTGCTCTGGGAGTTGTCCTTGGAGATGGTGAAGCGCCCCTCGACCGACGGCGCGTAGTAGGTGCTACCACTGCTGGTACTAATAGTCGCGACCCCCTCGAGCCCCTTCCCGGGGGCCTGTTGCACCCAGTGCATCCAGATGCTGCTGAAGTCGAAGCCGGATGCCTTGCAGCGGAGGGTGAGGGACCCCCCGGGTTTCTGGAGGCCCCCTCCGGACTCCACCAGCTGCACGGCCGCCATCAGCCCTGGGGAGGGAGGAAGGAGAGAATTGAGTCGCCCGGTCCCGCCATCGCCCCCCATCTGCGCGCCCGGGGGTGGGGGAAAGGGGGTGAGCGGGGCCGGGTCCTACCTGGGAGGGCGGCCAGGAGGAGGAGGAGGAGGAGGAAGGCGGAGGGGGCTGATGCGCCATGGGTGCTGCTGGGGGGGCTGAGGGGGTCCTGTGTGTCCCGGGGGGCTGGGGTTGGTCAGGGGGGATGGTGACACGGTCGAGGTTTGCTGCCAAGAGTCGAGGTCTGGGGCACCAGCGAGAGAGAGGAGAGGGAAAGGGTGGAGGTTTGGGGCAAAAGTGGTCGAGGGTTGGGTCAAAGGGCTGAGATTTGGGTCCAAAGCTGTTGAGGTTTATGTCAGGTATGGTCAGGTTTGGGGCAAATGGTGAAAGTTGGGGGGAAATGGTCAAGAGTTGGGGCAAACCATGGAGGTCTGGGGCAGAAACGGTCAGGGTTTGATGCCAACGGTTGAGATTTGGGCCAAAACTGTCAAGACTTGGGGTAACCGTTCAAGTTCTTTGGCAAATGGTTTAGGTTTGCCCCAAAACCAGTGACGATTTGGGCCAACATTGGTTGAATTTGGGGCAAACAGTTGAGAGTTGGGGCAAAACCAGTCAAGACTTGGGGTAAAACCATTTGAGTGTTGGGTCAAATGGTTGGGATTTGGGCAAACAATTGAGGATTGGGGCAAAACTGGTCAAGGGTTTGGGGAAAATAGTCAAGGTTTGGGACAACATTGGTTGAAATTGGAGGAAACTGTTTAGACCTGGGGCAAAAGCGGTCAAATTTGGGGCAAAACCATTTGCGCTTTGTGGCAAATGGTTGGGATTTTGGGCAAACAGTTGATATTTGGGGCAAATGGTTGAGATTTAGGGCAAGCAGACAATGTTTGGGACAAAAGCCCTCGAGGTTTGGGGCACAAATGGTGAGGTTTGAGAGTAGTAGTCAAGGTTTGGAGCAAAAGTGGTTCAAGATATTGGTTGAGAGCACTGAAGGTTTGGGGCAAGAAGGGTGGAGGTTTGGGGCACAAATGGTCGAGGTTTGGTGCCAGTCTTTGAGATTTGGGGCAAAAATGGTTGAGTTTTAGTACACATGGTCACGGTTTGGGGCAAATGGTGAAGAGTTGGGTCAAACGATGGAGGTCTGGGGAGAAAACGATGCGGGTTTGATGATAACGGTTGAGATTTGGGGTAGAAACAGTCAAGGTTTGGGGCACATGGTTCAGATTTGGGGTGATAATGGTCAATTTGGAGCCACAGCCCAGGGATTCTGGGACACGGTGCTGGGGTTGGTGCCACCACCATAACCAGCACCACCAGCATAACTTTTCGCGCAGTAGTAGGTGGCCGTGTCGTCGTCCCTGAGGCTGTTCATCTGCAGCGTGAGCGTGCTCTGGGAGTTGTCCCTGGAGAGGGTGAAGCGCCCCTTGACCGACGACGCGTAGCCTGTGCTACCACCATCACTCCAAATACTCGCGACCCACTCAAGCCCCTTCCCGGGGGCCTGTCGCACCCAAGCCATGGCTTTCCTGCTGAAGTCGAAGCCGGAGCCCTTGCAGCGGAGGGTGAGGGACCCCCCGGGTGTCTGTTGTCCCCCTCCGGACGCCACCAGCTGCACGGCCGCCATCAGCCCTGGGGAGGGAGGAAGGAGAGAATTGAGTCGCCCGGTCCCGCCATCGCCCCCCATCTCCATGCCTTGACCGAATGTGGTCGAGGATTGGGTCAAAGGGTTGAGATTTGGGACAAAAGTTGTTGAGGTTTAAGTCAAGAATGGTCAGGTTTAGGGCAAATGGTCAAAGTTTGAGTCAAATGGTCAAGAGTTGGGGCAAACCTTGGAGGTCTGGGACAAAAACAGTCAGGGTTTGATGCGAACTGTTGAGATTTGGGGCCAAAACTGTCAAGACCTGGGGTAACCGTTCCTGTTGTGGGGCAAATGGTTTAGGTTTGCCCCAAAACCAGTGAAGACTTTGGAAAAAGAGTCAAGATTTGGGCCAACATTGGTTGAATTTGGGGCAAACAGTTGAGACTTGGGGCAAAACCATTTGAGTGTTGGGACAAATGGTTGAGACTTGGTTCAAAACGAGTCAAGATTTGGGGCAAACTGTTGGGATTTGGGAAAAAAACAGTCTAGGTTTGTTGCAAAGCCTTGAGGCGTATTGGGGCAAAACCAGTCGAGGTTTGGTGCAAACGGTCGAGGAGGTGGGTCAAAAAGGTGGAGGTTTGGTGCAAAGAGTCAAGGTTTGGGGCAAAATCGATGGAGATGAGCGGAAAATGGTGGAGGTTTGGGGCAAAAAATGGTTGATGTTTTGGTGAAGTGGGTGAGATTTGGGGCAAGGGGAGGATATTTGTGGCAAAAGGTGTAGAGGTTTAGGGCAAAACTGGTCGGGTTTGGGGCAAATGGTCAAGGTTTGAGTCAAATGGTCAAGAGTTGGGGCAAACCATGGAGGTCTGGTGAGAAATCGGTTAGGGTTTGATGCAAATGGCTGAGATTTGGGGCAAAACCAGTCAAGACGGGTAACCGTTCATGTCTGGGGGCAAAAGGTTTAGGTTTCCCCCAAAACCAGTCAAGGGGTTTGGAAAAACAGTCCAGATTTGGGCCAGCATTGGTTGAATTTGGGGCAAACAGTTGAGAGTTGGGGCAAAATCAGTCAAGACCTGGGGCAAAACCATTTGAGTGTTGGGGCAAATAGTTGGGATTTGGGCAAGCAGACGATATTTGGGACAAAAGCCCTTGAGGTTTAGGGCAAAAATGGTCAGGTTTGGGATAAACAGTCATGGTTTGGGCCAAAAGAGGTGGAGAGTTGCCCCCGGTCCATGGCGGAGCTGCTGGAGGTGGAGGCAGAGCCCCTGCAGAGGAGGGTGAGGGCAGGGATTTGGGGCAAAAGCCAAGGCTTTGGGGTGGATCCAGGGTTTTGTGGTGGGTGCAAGGGCCCAGACTCGCTCCGAGACCTGGGTCTTTGTGCAAGGGTTGGAGGGAGATGCCGGGATGTGGGGACACGGTGCCGGGGCTGGTGCCACCAAGATAACCAGCAGAACCAGCACCACCGTCACGTTTGGCGCAGTAGTAGGTGGCCGTGTCGTCGTCCCTGAGGCTGTTCATCTGCAGCGTGAGCGTGCTCTGGGAGTTGTCCCTGGAGATGGTGAAGCGCCCCTTGACCGACGGCGCGTAGTAGGTGCTACCACCACTGTCAGTAATACCCGCGACCCGCTCGAGCCCCTTCCCGGGGGCCTGTCGCATCCATCCCATGCTGACGCTGCTGAAGGTGAAGCCGGAGCCCTTGCAGCGGAGGGTGAGGGACCCCCCGGGTGTCTGTTGGCCCCCTCCGGACGCCACCAGCTGCACGGCCGCCATCAGCCCTGGGGAGGGAGGAAGGAGAGAATTGAGTCGCCCGGTCCCGCCATCGCCCCCCATCTGCGCGCCCGGGGGTGGGGGAAAGGGGGTGAGCGGGGCCGGGTCCTACCTGGGAGGGCGGCCAGGAGGAGGAGGAGGAGGAGGAAGGCAGAGGGGGCTGATGCGCCATGGGTGCTGCTGGGGGGGCTGAGGGGGTCCTGTGTGTCCCGGGGGGCTGGGGTTGGTCAGGGGGATGGTGACACGGTCGAGGTTTGCTGCCAAGAGTCGAGGTCTGGGGCACCAGCGAGAGAGAGGAGAGGGAAAGGGTGGAGGTTTGGGGCAAAAGTGGTCGAGGGTTGGGCCAAAGGGTGGAGGTTTGGGGCAAAAGTGGTCGAGGGCTGGGTCAAAGGGTTGAGATTTGGGGCCAAAGCTGTTGAGGTTTACGTGAGGAATGGTCAGGTTTGGGGCAAATGGTGAAAGTTGGGGGGAAATGGTCAAGAGTTGGGGCAAACCATGGAGGTCTGGGGCAAAACCGGTCAGGGTTTGATGCCAAGGGTTGAGATTTGGGCCAAAACCAGTCAAGGGTTTGGTTTAAACAGTGAAGATTTGGGATAATATTGGTTGAATTTGGGGCAAACAGTTGAGAGTTGGGGGACAAACAGTCAAGACCTGGGGCAAAATCATTTGAGTTTTGGGGCAAATGGTTGTGATTTGGGGAAAACAGTCAAGAGCTGGGGCAAACTGTTGAGACCTGGGGCAAAAGCAGTCAAGATTTGGGGCAAAACCATTTGAGTTTTGTGGCAAATGGTTGGGATTTGGGGCAAACGGTTGATATTTGGGGCAAGTGGTTGAGATTTGGGGCAAGCGGACGACGTTTAGGACAAAAGCTCTCAAGGTTTGGGGCACAAATGGTCAGGTTTGAGAGAAATAGTCAAGGTTTGGAGTAAAAGTGGTTCAAGCTATTGGTCGAGAGTATTGGAGGTTTGGGGCAAGAAGGGTGGAGGTTTGGGGCACAAATGGTCGAGGTTTGGTGCCAGTCATTTGAGATTTGGGGCAAAAATGGTTGAGTTTTAGTACAAATGGTCACGGTTTGGGGCAACTGGTGAAGAGTTGGGGCAAACGATGGAGGTCTGGGGAGAAAACGATGCGGGTTTGATGGTAACGGTTGAGATTTGGGGTAAAAATAGTTGAGGTTTGGGGCACATGGTTCCGATTTGGGGTGATAATGGTCAATTTGGAGCCACAGCCCAGGGATTCTGGGACACGGTGCCGGGGCTGGTGCCACCACCATAAGCATTACCATCAGCACTTTTCGCGCAGTAGTAGGTGGCCGTGTCGTCGTCCCTGAGGCTGTTCATCTGCAGCGTGAGCGTGCTCTGGGAGTTGTCCCTGGAGATGGTGAAGCGCCCCTTGACCGACGGCGCGTACCATGTGCTACTACCATCGCTCCTAATAGTCGCGACGAACTCGAGCCCCTTCCCGGGGGCCTGTCGCACCCACGACATGTAGGAGCTGCTGAAGTCGAAGCCGGAGCCCTTGCAGCGGAGGGTGAGGGACCCCCCGGGTTTCTGGAGGCCCCCTCCGGACTCCACCAGCTGCACGGCCGCCATCAGCCCTGGGGAGGGAGGAAGGAGAGAATTGAGTCGCCCGGTCCCGCCATCGCCCCCCATCTCCGTGCCTCGACCAAAAATGGTCAAGGATTGGGTCAAAGGGTTGAGATTTGGGGCAAAACCTGTTGAGGTTTACGTCAAGAATGGTCCCGTTTGGGGCAAATGGTGAAGGTTTGAGTAAAATGGTCAAGAGTTGGGGCAAACCATGGACGTCTGGTGAGAAATCTGTCAGGGTTTGATGCAAACTGTTGAGATTTGGGGCAAAAACAATCAAGACTTGGGGTAATCCTTCATGTTCTGAGGCAAATGGTTCAGGTTTGTCCCACAACCCGTCAAGGGCTTGGGGTAAACAGTGACGATTTGGGCCAACATTGGTTGATTTTTGGGGCAAACAGTTGAGGTTTGCGGCAAAACCAGTCAAGACTTGGGGCAAAAACCATTTGAGTGTTGGGGCAAATGGTTGGGATTTGGGGAAAAACAGTCAAGCTTTGGGGCAATGCGGACGGTATTTGGGACAAAAGCCCTCGAGGTTTCGGGCAAAAATGGTCAGGTTTGGGAGAAATGGTCAAGGTTTGGAGCAAAAGTGGTCGAGATATTGTGCAAAACTGTTGAAGGTTTTGCTTGAGTTTGGGTTCTGATTGAGATTTGGGGATAAAATGGTCAAGCTTTGGTGCAAATGGTGAAAGTTGGGGGGAAATGGTCAAGAGTTGGGGCAAACCATGGAGGTCTGTTGAGAAATCAGTCATGGTTTGATGGAAGCGGTTGAGATTTGGGGCCAAAACTGTTAAGACCTGGGGTAACCGTTCCTGTTGTGGGGCAAATGGTTTAGGTTTGCCCCTAAACCAGTCAAAGGTTTGGAAAAACAGTCAAGATTTGGGCCAGCATTGGTTGAATTTGGGGCAAAAGGTTGAAAGTTGGGGCGAAACCAATCAAGACTTGGGGCAAAACCATTTGAGTTTTGGGACAAATGGTTGAGACTTAGTTAAAATCCAGTCAAGATTTGGGGCAAATGGTTGGGATTTGGGGCAGAAGCCAGTCAAGATTTGTCACAAAGCCTTGAGGCGTATTGGAGCAAAAACCAGTCGAGGTTTGCTGCAAACGGTCGAGGAGGTGGTTGAAAAGGTGGAGGTTTGGTGCAAAGAGTCAAGGTTTGGGGCAAAATTGATGGAGATGAGTGGAAACTGGTGGAGGTTTGGGGCAAAAATGGTTGATGTTTTGGTGAAGTGGGTGAGACTGGGGGCAAGGGGAGGATAGTTGTGGCAAAAGGTGTTGAGGTTTAGGGCAAACATGGTCGGGTTTGGGGCAAATGGTCAAGGTTTTGTGGAAAAAGCAGTCGAGATATTGGCCAAGAACGTTGGAGGCTTGGGGCAAAAATGTTGGAGGTTTGGTTCAAATCATTTGAGATTTGGGGAGAAAATGGTCAAGGTTTGGTGTAAATGGTCAAGTTTTGGGCACCTGGTGAAGACTTGGATCAAACCATGGAGGTCTGGTGAGAAATCGGTCAGGGTTTGCTGCAAACGGTTGAGACTCAGGGCAAAAAAGATTGAGGTTCGTGGCAAATGTTTCAGATTTGGGCCAAGAAGGGCTGATTTGGGACACAGCCCAGGGATGTTGTTCCATGGGGGCTGGGGTTGTTACAACCACTACCATAACCTTTGGCGCAGTAGTAGGTGGCCGTGTCGTCGTCCCTGAGGCTGTTCATCTGCAGCGTGAGCGTGCTCTGGGAGTTGTCCCTGGAGAGGGTGAAGCGCCCCTTGACCGACGGCGCATAGTAGGTGCTACCACCATCGTTGGCAATATGTGCAACGAACTCGAGCCCCTTCCCGGGGGCCTGTCGGATCCAGTTCATGGTGACGCTGCTGAGGTGAAGCCGGAGCCCTGGCAGGGCACGGCTTGGGACAGGGATCAAGGCTCAGGGTAGAGTTTGGGGGCCAGTTCAAGGGTCTCGAGAGGGAAATGGTCGAGGATTGGGTCAAAGGGTTGAGATTTGGGACAAAAGCTGTTGAGGTTTAGGTCAAAAATGGTCAAAGTTTGGGGCAAATAGTCAGGAGTTGGGGCAAACCATGGAGGTGTGGGGAAAAAACGGTCAGGGTTTGATGCCAACGGTTGAGATGTGGGCCAAAACCAGTCAAGGGTTTGGCAAAAAGGACTCAACATTTGTGACAAAATTGGTTGAATTTGGGGCAGTTGACTGGTTTTGCCCCAACTCTCAAGACCTGGGGCAACACCATTTCCATTTTGGGGGCAAATGGTTGGGATTTGGGGCAAACAATTGAGGATTGGGACAAAACTGGTCAAGGGTTTGGGGAAAACAGTCAAGATTTTGGCCAACATTGGTTGAATTTGGGGCAAACAATTAAGACTTGGGAAAAACCATTTGAGTGTTGGGATAAATGGTTTGGATTTGGGGCAAATGGTTGAGATTTGGGCAAGCGCATGATATTTGGGACAAAACGCTTGAGGTTTATGGCACAAATGGTCAGGTTTGAGAGAAATAGTCAACGTTTGGAGTCAAAGTGTTCAAGATATTGGTCGAGAGCATTGGAGGATTGGGAAAAGAATGGTGGAGGTGTGGGGCACAAATGGTCGAGGTTTTGTGCCGGTCTTTGAGATTTGGGGCAAAAATGGTTGAGTTTTAGTACAAATGGTCACGGTTTGGGGCAAATGGTCAAGAGTTGGGTCAAACCATGGAGGTCTGGGGAGAAAACGATGCGGGTTTGATGATAACAGTTGAGATTTGGTGTAAAAATGGTGGAGGTTTGGGGCACATGGTTCAGATTTGGGGTGATAATGGTCAATTTGGAGCCACAGCCCAGGGATTCTGGGACACGGTGCTGGGGTTGGTGTCACCACCACTACCAGCTTCTTTCGCGCAGTAGTAGGTGGCCGTGTCGTCGTCCCTGAGGCTGTTCATCTGCAGCGTGAGCGTGCTCTGGGAGTTGTCCCTGGAGATGGTGAAGCGCCCCTTGACCGACGGCGCGTAGTTTGTGTAACCACCACCGCTGTTAATAAGCGCGACGAACTCGAGCCCCTTCCCGGGGGCCTGTCGCACCCATTCCATTTGGAAGCTGCTGAAGGTGAAGCCGGAGCCCTTGCAGCGGAGGGTGAGGGACCCCCCGGGTGTCTGTTGTCCCCCTCCGGACGCCACCAGCTGCACGGCCGCCATCAGCCCTGGGGAGGGAGGAAGGAGAGAATTGAGTCGCCCGGTCACGCCATCGCCCCCCATCTGCGCGCCCGGGGGTGGGGGAAAGGGGGTGAGCGGGGCCGGGTCCTACCTGGGAGGGCGGCCAGGAGGAGGAGGAGGAGGAAGGCGGAGGGGGCTGATGCGCCATGGGTGCTGCTGGGGGGGCTGAGGGGGTCCTGTCTGTCCCGGGGGGCTGGGGTTGGTCAGGGGGATGGTGACACGGTCGAGGTTTGCTGCCAAGAGTCGAGGTCTGGGGCACCAGCGAGAGAGAGGAGAGGGAAAGGGTGGAGGTTTGGGGCAAAAGTGGTTGAGGGTTGGGTCAAAGGGTTGAGATCTGGGGCCAAAGCTGTTAAGGTTTACGTCAGGAATGGTCAGGTTTGGGGCAGAAGGTCAAGGTTTGGACCAAAGTGGTCGAGATATTGGCCAAACCCATTGAAGGTTTGGGGCAACAATGGTTGAGGTTTGGGAAAAAAATGGTTGAAGTTTAGTGCCAGTCGTTTGAGATTTGGGGAGAAAATGGTCAAGATTTGGTGAAAATGGTGAAAGTTTGGGGGAAATTTTCAAGAGTTGTTGCAAACCATGGAAGTCTGGGGTAAAAACGGTCAGGGTTTGATGCCAATGGTTGAGATTTGGGCCAAAAGCGCGCAAGGGTTTGGGGAAAACAGAAAAAAGATTTGGGCCAACATTTTTTGAATTTGGGGCAGACAGTTGAGAATGGGCCAAAACCAGTCAAGACTTGGGGCAAAACCATTTGAGTTTTGGGGCAAATGGTTGGGATTTGGGGAAAACAGTCAAGATGTGGGGGAAGCGGATGGTATTTGGGACAAAAGCCCTCGAGGTTTCGGGCAAACATGGTCAGCTTTGGGGCAAAATTGGTCAAGATATTGGTTGAGAGCATTGAAGGTTTGGGGCAAGAACGGTGGAGGTTTGGGGCACAAATGGTCGAGGTTTGCTGCTGATTGACTGAGATTTGGGGATAAAATGGTCAAGATTTTGTTGAACTGGTTAGTGTTTGGGGCAAATGGTCAGGAGTTGGGGCAAACCATGGAGGTGTGGGGCAAAAATGGTCAGGGTTTGATGATAACGGCTGAGATTTGGGCCAAAAGAGGTCAAGGGGTTGTGGTAAACAGTCAAGATTTGGGCCACCATTGGTTGAATTTGGGGCAAACAGTTGAGAGTTGGGGCAAAACTTGGGGCAAAAACTGTCACGATGTGGGGCAAAACCATTTGAGTGTTGGGGCAAATGGTTGGGATTTGGGGAAAACAATTGAGCTTTGGGCAAGCGGACGATATTTGGGACAAAAGCCCTTGAGGTTTAGGGCAAAAATGGTCAGGTTTGGGATAAACAGTCATGGTTTTGGATAAAAGAGGTGGAGAGTTGCCCCCGGTCCATGGCGGAGCTGCTGGAGGTGGAGGCAGAGCCCCTGCGGAGGAGGGTGAGGGCAGGGATTTGGGCCAAAAGCCAAGGCTTTGGGGTGGATCCAGGGTTTTGTGGTGGGTGCAAGGGCCCAGACTCGCTCCGAGACCTGGGTCTTTGTGCAAGGGTTGGAGGGAGATGCCGGGATGTGGGGACACGGTGCCGGGGCTGGTGCCACCACCATAAGCACCACCATCAGCACATTTGGCGCAGTAGTAGGTGGCCGTGTCGTCGTCCCTGAGGCTGTTCATCTGCAGCGTGAGCGTGCTCTGGGAGTTGTCCCTGGAGATGGTGAAGCGCCCCTTGACCGACGGCGCGTAGGCTGTGCCACCATCGCTGGTAATACTCGCAACGTACTCGAGCCCTTTCCCGGGGGCCTGTCGCATCCATCCCATGCTGAAGCTGCTGAAGGTGAAGCCGGAGCCCTTGCAGTGGAGGCCGAGGGACCCCCCGGGTGTCTGTTGTCCCCCTCCGGACTCCACCAGCTGCACGGCCGCCATCAGCCCTGGGGAGGGGGCAGAAGGACAGACCCCCCAGCTCCCCCTGCTCCTGCCTCCAGGCTGGTTCCAACCCCGGGGGAGAAAATCTGGGGTGCCTGGGGGAGGGTCTGGGACTTGGAAGGGCTCTGGGCTCTGGGGAGGGTTCCAAGACACAGAGCAAAGGGATTTTGGGGCCAAAACCAGTTGGGATTTGCTGCAAACACCGAGGGTTGAGGCAAAAGTGGTCGAGGTGTGGTGCAAATAGTTGAGATTTGGGCCCAAACCGGTCAAGGGTTTGGGGTAAAGAGTCAAGATTATGGACACCATTGGTTGAATTTGGGGCAAACGTTTGAGACTTGGGGCAAAACCAGTCAAGATTTGGGGTAATCCTTCATGTTTCGGCGCAAAGAGTTGAGGTTTGGGGCAAAACCGGTCAAGGGTTTGGGGTAAAGAGTCAAGATTTGGGACAACATTGGTTGAACTTGAGGCAGAGCTTTGCAACTTGGGTAAAAACCAGTCAAGATTTGGGGCAAAAGCATTCAACTTTGGGGCAAACGGTTGGGATCTGGGGCAAAGAGTTGGGATTTGGGGAAAAAAGCAGTCAAGATTTGTCGCAAAGCCTTGAGGCGTATTGGGGCAAAACCAGTCAAGGTTTGCTGCAAACGGTCGAGGAGGTGGGTCGAAAAGGTGGAGGTTTGGTGCAAAGAGTCAAGGTTTGGGGCAAAATCGATGGAGATGAGTGGAAAACGGTGGAGGTTTGGGGCAAAAATGGTTGATGTTTTGGTGAAGTGGGTGAGATTTGGGGCAAGGGGAGGATATTTGTGGCAAAAGCTGTTGAGGTTTAGGTCAATAGGGGCCAGGTTTAGGTCAAATGGTCAAGATTTGGAGCAAAAGTGGTCCAGATACTGGCCAATACTGTTGAAGGATTAGGGGCAAGAAGGGTGGAGCTTTGGGGACAAATGGTCGAGGTTTGGTTCCAATTGTTTGAGATTTGGGGAAAAAAATGGTCAAGTTTCAGTGCAAATGGTCAGTGTTTGGGGCAACTGGTGAAGAGTTGGTCAAACCATGGGGTCTGGTGAGAAATCGTGTCAGGGTTTGAAGGAAACGGTTGAGATTTGGGTAAAATGGTCGAGGTTCATGGCAAATGCTTCAGATTTGGGCCATAATTTGCAACCACTATCAAAGCTTTCAGCGCAGTAGTAGGTGGCCGTGTCGTCGTCCCTGAGGCTGTTCACTGCAGTGTGACGCGTGCTCTGGGAGTTGTCCCTGGAGAGGGTGAAGCGCCCCTTGACCGATGGCGCGTAGTAGGTGCTACCACCACTGCTAATCTGCGCGACCCACTGTGAGACCCTTCCCGGGGGCCTGTCGCACCCAAACCATGGCGTAGCCGCTGAAGTCAAAGCCGGAGCCCTTGCAGCGGAGGGTGAGGGACCCCCCGGGTGTCTGTTGTCCCCCTCCGGACTCCACCAGCTGCACGGCCGCCATCAGCCCTGGGGAGGGAGGAAGGAGAGAATTGAGTCGCCCGGTCCCGCCATCGCCCCCCATCTGCGCGCCCGGGGGTGGGGGAAAGGGGGGTGAGCGGGGCCGGGTCCGACCTGGGAGGGCGGCCAGGAGGAGGAGGAGGAGGAAGGCGGAGGGGGCTGATGCGCCATGGGTGCTGCTGGGGGGGCTGAGGGGGTCCTGTCTGTCCCGGGGGGCTGGGGTTGGTCAGGGGGATGGTGACACGGTCGAGGTTCGCTGGCAAGAGTCGAGGTCTGGGGCACCAGCGAGAGAGAGGAGAGGGAAAGGGTGGAGGTTTGGGGCAAAAGTGGTTGAGGATTGGGTCAAAGGGCTGAGATTTGGGGGAAAAGCTGTTGAGTTTTCAGGCAAAAATGGTCAATATTTGGGGCAAATGGTCAGGAGCTGGGTCAAACCATGGAGGTCTGGGGCAGAAACAGTCAGGGTTTGATGCCAACGGTTGAGATTTGGGGCCAAAACAGTCAAGGGTTTGGGATAGAGAGTGAAGACTTGGGCCAACATTGGTTGAATTTGGGGCAAACAATTGAGAGTTGGGGCAAAACCAGTCAAGATTTGGGGTAATCCTTCATGTTCGGGGCAAGTGGTTCAGGTTTGGGGCAAACTGTTGAGCTTTTGCCCAAAACTGGTCAAGGGTTTGGGGTAAATGGTCAAGATTTGGGACAACATTGGTTGAATTTGAGGCAGATGTTTGCGACTTGGGTCAAAACCCATCAAGATTTGGGGTAAAAGCATTCAGCTCTGGGGCAAACAGTTGGGATTTGGGCAAAAACCATTCAAGATTTGTCGCAAAGCCTTGAGGCGTATTGGGGCAAAACCAGTCGAGGTTTGCTGCAAACGGTCGAGGAGGTGGGTCGAAAAGGTGGAGGTTTGGTGCAAAGAGTCAAGGTTTGGGGCAAAATCGATGGAGATGAGTGGAAAATGGTGGAGGTTTGTGGCATAAATGGTTGATGTTTTGGTGAAGTGGGTGAGACTGGGGGCAAGGGGAGGATAGTTGTGGCAAAAGGTGTTGAGGTTTAGGGCAAAAATGGTCGGGTTTGGGGCAAATGGTCAAGGTTTGGGGAAAAATGGTGAGATATTGGCCAAAACCAATGCAGGTTTGGAGCAAATAGTTGAGGTTTGGTTCCGATTGTTTGAGATTTGGGGATGAAATGGTCAAGATTTTGTTGAACCGGTCAGTGTTTGGGGCAACTGGTGAAGAGTTGGGGCAAATCGTGGAGGTGTGGGGCAAAATCGGTCAGGGTTTGAAGAAAACTGTTGGGATTTGGGGTCCTGGAGTCTGCTGGACTTGGAAGGGGTCTGGGCTCTGGGCAGGGTCCAGGACTCAGAGCAAAGGGATTTGGGGCCCAAAAGCAGGGGAGGGTTTGGGGCCCAAATGGTCTAGAGTTTGGGCTAAAGAGGGAAGGTTTGGGCCAAAAGAGGGGGAGAGTTGCCCCCGGTCCATGGCGGAGCTGCTGGAGGTGGAGGCAGAGCCCCTGCAGAGGAGGGTGAGGGCAGGGATTTGGGCCAAAATCCAAGGCTTTGGGGTGGATCCAGGGTTTTGTGGTGGGTGCAAGGGCCCAGACTCGCTCCGAGACCTGGGTCTTTGTGCAAGGGTTGGAGGGAGATGCCGGGATGTGGGGACACGGTGCCGGAGCTGGTGCCACCAAGATAACCAGCAGAACCAGCACCACCGTCACGTTTGGCGCAGTAGTAGGTGGCCGTGTCGTCGTCCCTGAGGCTGTTCATCTGCAGCGTGACCGTGCTCTGGGAGTTGTCCCTGGAGATGGTGAAGCGCCCCTTGACCGACGGCGCGTAGTCTGTGGTAACGACCACTGCTGCTAATATACGCGACGAACTCGAGCCCCTTCCCGGGGGCCTTGTCGCACCCATTGCATGTTGAGCTGCTGAAGGTGAAGCCGGAGCCCTTGCAGCGGAGGGTGAGGGACCCCCCGGGTGTCTGTTGGCCCCCTCCGGACTCCACCAGCTGCACGGCCGCCATCAGCCCTGGGGAGGGAGGAAGGAGAGAATTGAGTCGCCCGGTCCCCGCCATCGCCCCCCATCCCACCGCCCGGGGGTGGGGGGAAAGGGGGTGAGCGGGGCCGGGTCCTACCTGGGAGGGCGGCCAGGAGGAGGAGGAGGAGGAGGAAGGCGGAGGAGGAAGGCGGAGGGGGCTGATGCACCATGGGTGCTGTTGGGGGGCTGAGGGGGGTCCTGTCTGTCCCGGGGGCTGGGGTTGGTGAGGGGGATGGTGACACGGTCGAGGTTTTGCTGCCAAGAGTCGAGGTCTGGGGCACCAGCGAGAGAGAGGAGAGGGAAAGGGTGGAGGTTTGGGGCAAAAGTGGTCGAGGGTTGGGTCAAAGGGCTGAGATTTGGGGCCAAAGCTGTTGAGGTTTACGTCAGGAATGGTCAGGTTTGGGGCAAATGGTGAAAGTTGGGGGGAAATGGTCAAGAGTTGGGGCAAACCATGGAGGTCTGGGGCAGAAACAGTCAGGGTTTGATGCCAACGGTTGAGATTTGGGCCAAAACCAGTCAAGGGTTTGGGGTAATCCTTCATGTTTCGGGGCAAGTGGTTCAGGTTTGGGGCAAACAGCTGAGCTTTTGCCCAAAACTGGTTCAGGGTTTGGGGTAAAGGGTCAAGATTTGGGATAACATTGGTTGAATTTGAGGCAGATGTTTGAGACTTGAGTCAAAACCAGTCAAGATTTGGGGCAAAAGCATTCAACGGTGGGGCCAAGAGTTGGGATTTGGGGAAGAAAATAGTCAAGATTTGTTGCAAAGCCTTGAGGCGTATTGGGGCAAAACCAGTCGAGGTTTGCTGCAAACGGTCGAGGAGGTGGGTCGAAAAGGTGGAGGTTTGGTGCAAAGAGTCAAGGTTTGGGGCAAAATCGATGGAGATGAGTGGAAACTGGTGGAGGTTTGGGGCAAAAACGGTTGAGATTTTGGTGAAGTGGGTGAGATTTGGGGCAAGGGGAGGATATTTGTGGCAAAAGGTGTTGAGGTTAAGGTCAATAGGGGCCAGGTTTGGGTCAAATGGTCAACATTTGGAGCAAAAGTGGTCGAGATATTGGCCGATACTCTTGAAGGATTAGGGGCAAGAAGGGTGGAGGTTTGGGGCACAAATGGTCGAGGTTTGGTTCGAATTGTTTGAGATCTGGGGTAAAAATGGTCGAGGTTCATGGCAAATGCTTCCGATTTGGGCCAAGAAGGGTTGTTGTTCCATGGGGCTGGGGTTGTTGCAACCACTACCATAATATTTGGCGCAGTAGTAGGTGGCCGTGTCGTCGTCCCTGAGGCTGTTCATCTGCAGCGTGAGCGTGCTCTGGGAGTCGTCCCTGGAGATGGTGAAGCGCCCCTTGACCGACGGCGCGTAGTAGGTGTAACCACCACTGCTGGTAATACCCGCGACCCACTCGAGCCCCTTCCCGGGGGCCTGTCGCACCCATTCCATGCTGAAGCTGCTGAAGGTGAAGCCGGAGCCCTTGCAGCGGAGGGTGAGGGACCCCCCGGGTTTCTGGAGGCCCCCTCCGGACTCCACCAGCTGCACGGCCGCCATCAGCCCTGGGGAGGGAGGAAGGAGAGAATTGAGTCGCCCGGTCCCGCCATCGCCCCCCATCTCCGTGCCTCGACCAAAAATAGTCGAGGGTTGGGTCAAAGGGTTGAGATTTGGGGCAAAACCTGTTAAGGTTTACGTCAAGAATGGTCAGGTTTGGGGCAAATGGTTAAGGTTTGAGTCAAATGGTCAGGAGTTGGGGCAAACCATGGAGGTCTGGGGCAAAAACAGTCAGGGTTTGATGCAAACGGTTGAGATTTGGGGCCAAAACTGTCAAGTCTTGGGGTAACTGTTCACGTTCTGGGGCAAATGGTTCAGGTTTGTCCCACAACCCGTCAAGGGCTTGGGGTAAACAGTCAAATTTGGTCCAACATTGGTTGAGTTTGTGGCAAACAGTTGAGACTTCGGGCAAAACCATTTGAGTTTTGGGGCAAATGGTTGGGATTTGGGGAAAACAGTCAAGATCTGGGGGAAGCGGACGGTATTTGGGACAAAAGCCCTCGAGGTTTCGGGCAAAAATGGTCAGGTTTGGGATAAATGGTCAAGGTTTGGGGCAAAAGTGGTTGAGATATTGGTCGAGAGCACAGAAGGTTTGGGGCAAGAATGATGGAGGTTTGGGGCACAAATGGTTGAGGTTTACTACGAATCCTCTGAGGCTTGGGTCAGAGGACCTCGGTGCCTGGGAAGGTCATGGAACAGATCCTCCTCAGTGCCATTACACGGCACATGCAGGAGAACAGGGCGATCAGGCCCAGTCAGCATGGGTTTGTGAAGGGCAGGTCATGCCTATCAAACCTGATCTCCTTCTATGATAAGGTGACCCGCTTAGTGGATGAGGGGAAAGCTGTGGATGTTATCTACCTGGATTTTTGCAAAGCTTTTGACACTGTTTCCCACAGCATTCTCCTGGAGAAACGGGCTGCTCATTGGCCTGGACAGGTGTACTCTTCGCTGGGTAAAAAACTGGCTGGATGGCCGTAGCCCAGAGAGTGGTGGTAAATGGGAGTTAAATCCAGTTGGTGTCCGGTCCACAAGTGGCGTCCCTCAGGGCTCAGTGCTGGGCCGGTTCTCTTTAATATCTTTATCAATGATCTGGATGAGGGGATCGAATGCACCCTCAGTAAGTTTCGCAGACGACACTAAACTAGGCGGGCGTGTTGATCTGCTTGAGGGGTAGGTTGGCTCTGCAGAGGGATCTGGACAGGCTGGATCAATGGGCCGAGGCCAACGGTATGAGGTTCAACAAGGCAAGTGCCGGGTCCTGCACTTGGGTCACAACAACCCCAAGCAACGCTACAGGCTTGGGGCGGAGTGGCTCAAAAGCAGCCCCGCACAAAAGGACCTGGGGGTGTTGGTCAACAGCCGGCTGAGTATGAGCCAGCAGTGTGCCCAGGTGGCCAAGAAGGCCAACAGCATCCTGGCCTGTATCAGGAATAGTGTGGTGAGCCGGACTAGGGAAGTGATCATCCCCCTGTACTCGGCACTGGTGAGGCCCCACCTCGAGTACTGCGTTCAGTTTTGGGCCCCTCGCTACAAGAAGGACATGGAGGTGTTGGAGCGCGTCCAGAGAAGGGCTACAAAGCTGATAAGGGGTCTGGAGGACAAACCTTATGAAGAACGACTGAGGGAGCTGGGCATGTTTAGCCTGGAGAAGAGGAGGCTGAGGGGAGACCTTATCACCCTCTACAGCTACCTGAAAGGAGGGTGTAGAGAGATGGGGGCTGACCTCTTCTCCCTGGTGACAAGTGATAGGACGAGAGGAAACGGGTTGAAGTTATGTCAGGGGAGGTTTAGATTGGATATTAGGAAACATTTTTTCACGGAAAGGGTTATTAAACATTGGAATAGGCTGCCCAGGGAGGTGGTGGATTCACCATCCCTGGGGGTGTTTAAAAAAAAGGTAGATGGGGCACTTAGGGACATGGTTTAGAGGTGGCTCTTGTCAGGGTAGGTTAATGGTTGGACTTGATGATCTTAAAGGTCCCTTCCAACCTCAGTGATTCTATGATTCTATGGTGAAGCGCCCCTTGACCGACAGTGCGTAGTGGGTGCTACCACCACTGTCAGTAATACCCGCGACGTACTCGAGCCCCTTCCCCGGGGCCTGTCGCACCCATTGCATGGCGAAGCTGCTGAAGGTGAAGCCGGAGCCCTTGCAGCGGAGGGTGAGGGACCCCCCAGGTGTCTGGAGGCCCCCTCCGGACTCCACCAGCTGCACGGCCGCCATCAGCCCTGGGGAGGGAGGAAGGAGAGAATTGAGTCGCCCGGTCCCGCCATCGCCCCCCATCTGCGCGCCCGGGGGTGGGGGAAAGGGGGTGAGCGGGGCCGGGTCCTACCTGGGAGGGCGGCCAGGAGGAGGAGGAGGAGGAAGGCGGAGGGGGCTGATGCGCCATGGGTGCTGCTGGGGGGGCTGAGGGGGTCCTGTCTGTCCCGGGGGGCTGGGGTTGGTCAGGGGGATGGTGACACGGTCGAGGTTTGCTGCCAAGAGTCGAGGTCTGGGGCACCAGCGAGAGAGAGGAGAGGGAAAGGGTGGAGGTTTGGGGCAAAAGTAGTCGAGGGTTGGGTCAAAGGGCTGAGATTTGGGGCCAAAGCTGTTGAGGTTTACGTCAGGAATGGTCAGGTTTGGGGCAAATGGTGAAAGTTGGGGGGAAATGGTCAAGAGTTGGGGCAAACCATGGAGGTCTGGGGCAAAACCGGTCAGGGTTTGATGCCAAGGGTTGAGATTTGGGCCAAAACCAGCCAAGGGTTTGGTTTAAACAGTGAAGATTTGGGATAATATTGGTTGAATTTGGGGCAAACAGTTGAGAGTTGGGGGACAAACAGTCAAGACCTGGGGCAAAACCATTTGAGTGTTGGGGCAAATGGTTGGGATTTAGGCAAACAATTGAGGATTGGGCCAAAACTGGTCAAGGGTTTGGGGAAAACTGTTGAGACCTGGGGCAAAAGCAGTCAAGATTTGGGGAAAAACCATTTGAGTTTTGTGGCAAATGGTTGGGATGTGGGGCAAACAGTTGAGATTTAGGGCAAGCAGACAATGTTTGGGACAAAAGCCCTCGAGGTTTGGGGCACAAATGGTCAGGTTTGAGAGAAATAGTCAAGGTTTGGAGCAAAAGTGGTTCAAGATATTGGTCAAGAGCATTGGAGGTTTGGGGCAAGAAGGGTGGAGGTTTGGGGCACAAATGGTCGAGGTTTGGTGCCAGTCATTTGAGATTTGGGGCAAAAACGGTTGAGTTTTAGTACACATGGTCACAGTTTGTGGCAAATGGTGAAGAGTTGGAGCAAACGATGGAGGTCTGGGGAGAGAACGATGCTGGTTTGATGATAACGGTTGAGATTTGGGGTAAAAATGGTCAAGGTTTGGGGCACATGATTCCGATTTGGGGTGATAATGGTCAATTTGGAGACACAGGACAGGGATGTTGTTCCATGGGTCTGGGGTTGTTGCAACCACTATCAAAAGCTTTGGCGCAGTAGTAGGTGGCCGTGTCGTCGTCCCTGGGGCTGTTCATCTGCAGCGTGACCGTGCTCTGGGAGTCGTCCCTGGAGAGGGTGAAGCGCCCCTTGACCGACGGCGCGTAGTTTGTGTAACGACCATTGCTATTAATACCCGCGACCCACTCGAGCCCCTTCCCGGGGGCCTGTCGCACCCAGTCCATGGAGAAGCTGCTGAAGGTGAAGCCGGAGCCCTTGCAGCGGAGGGTGAGGGACCCCCCGGGTGTCTGTTGGCCCCCTCCGGACTCCACCAGCTGCACGGCTGCCATCAGCCCTGGGGAGGGGGCAGAAGGACAGACCCCCCAGCTCCCCCTGCTCCTGGCTCCAGGCTGGTTCCAACCTCGGGGGAGACAATCTGGGGTGCCTGGGGGAGGGTCTGGGACTTGGAAGGGCTCTGGGCTCTGGGGAGGGTTCCAAGACACAGAGCAAAGGGATTTTGGGGCCAAAACCAGTCGAGATTTGCTGCAAACATCAAGGGTTGAGGCAAAAGTGGTCGAGGTGTGGTGCAAATAGGTGAGATTTGGGCCCAAACCGGTCAAGGGTTTGGGGAAAACAATCGAGATTATGGACACCATTGGTTGAATTTGGTGCAAACAGCTGGCTCCTGAGTCAAAACCAGTCAAGATTTGGGGTAATCCTTCATGTTTTGGGGCAAGTGGTTCAGGTTTGGGGCAAAGAGTTGAGGTTTGGGGCAAAACCGGTCAAGGGTTCGTGGTAAAGAGTCAAGATTTGGGACAACATTGGTTGAATTTGAGGCAGACATTTGAGATTTGGGTCACAAAGGGTTGAGGTTTGGTGCAAAATGTCAAGGTTTCGGGCAAAATTGATGGAGATGAGTGGAAAATGGTGGAGGTTTGGGGCCAAAATGGTTGATGTTTTGGTGAAGTGGGTGAGATTTGGGGCAAGGGGAGGATATTTGTGGCAAACCTGTTGAGGTTTAGGGCAAAACTGGTCGGGTTTGGGTCAAATGATCAAGGTTTGGTGCAAAAGCGGTCGAGATATTGGCCAAGACCGTGCAAGGTTTGGGGCAATAAGGGTGGAGATTTGGGGCACAAATGGTCAGGCTTGGTGCCCTCATCACTCCTTGGGGCTTAATTATTTAATTGCCTTCCCCTGTTTTGCGGGGGGGGAGGGGGGGGAGGGGGTGTGTTATTCCCTTGCCACTGCTGCAGCTGGCCTGGTGCTGATGTCATCAGGTTTGTTTTGGGTTAAAAAGGCCGGAAATGAGGGTTTCGGTTTCTCCCTCCCCTCCCCTCCCCCGTGCTCTAAGGCCTCCCTCGCCCTGGGGCATCAAATTTGGGGAAAATAAGAAGATTTTGGGGAAATTCTGGAGATTTGCAGGGGGGCAGGGTAACAATTTGGTGCTTGGGGTAAGGATTTGGGGCCGATAACGGGATTTTTGGGCAAATCCTCTGGTTTGGAGGGGGAGGGCAGGGGAAAGGCTAGGATTTTGGGCTGCTGAGGATAAGGCAAGGATTTGGGGAAAACGAGGGGAATTGGGGAAAACGTTGAGATTTTTGGGATGCGGGGGATGGTGATGCCCGGAGCAAGGCTTTGGGGGAGGATGCTGGGATTTTGGGGAAATTCTTAGACGCCGATGCGTGGGGGTGAGGATTTGGGGGAGGTGTTTGGGATTTGGGGGAAAACCCTGGGATTTGGGGGGGGGGGGGGGGGGGGGTGGTAGGGGGGGACGCTGTTGTTTGAGAGAAGGATTTGGGGGAGAGAGTGGGATTTTGGGGAAAGGGGCTGGGATTTAGGGACACAGGGACTTTGACGCTCGGGGAAAGGATTGGGGGGAAGAGGCGGGGATTGGGGGCGGCGGGGATGCGGATGCTCGAGGGAAGGATTTGGGGGAGACGCTGGGATTTAGGGATGCTGACACTGAGAGCAAGGATTTTGGGTCAGATGGTGGCATTTTGGGAGGCGGGGCAGGGCTGTCTGGGATTGGAGCAAAGACTTTTGGGAAGGTTCCGGGTGTCTGTTGCCCTGATCCATGTTGGAGCTGCTAAAGGAGAAGCCGGAGCCCTTGCAGCGGAGGGTGAGGGACCCCCCGGGTGTCTGTTGTCCCCCTCCGGACTCCACCAGCTGCACGGCCGCCATCAGCCCTGGGGAGGGGGCAGAAGGACAGACCCCCCAGCTCCCCCTGCTCCTGGCTCCAGGCTGGTTCCAACCTCGGGGGAGAAAATCTGGGGTGCCTGGGGGAGGGTCTGGGACTCGGAAGGGCTCTGGGCTCTGGGGAGGGTTCCAAGACACAGAGCAAAGGGATTTTGGGGCCAAAACCAGTCAAGATTTGCTGCAAACATCAAGGGTTGAGGCAAAAGTGGTCGAGGTGTGGTGCAAATAGTTGGGATTTGGGCCCAAACCGGTCAAGGGTTTGGGGAAAACAGTCAAGATTTGGGACAACATTGGTTGAATTTGAGGCAGAGGTTTGAGACTTGGGTAACAAAGGGTCGAGGTTTGGGGCAAAATCGATGGAGATGAGTGGAAACTGGTGGAGGTTTGGGGCAAAAATGGTTGAGGTTTTGGTGAAGTGGGTGAGATTTGGGGCAAGGGGAGGATAGTTGTGGCAAAAGCTGTTGAGGTTAAGGTCAATAGGGTCCAGGTTTGGGTCAAATGGTCAAGATTTGGAGCAAAAGTGGTCCAGATACTGGCCAATACTGTTGAAGGATTAGGGGCAAGAAGGGTGGAGCTTTGGGGACAAATGGTCGAGATTTGGTTCCAATTGTTTGAGATTTGGGGAAAAACTGGTCAAGTTTCAGTGCAAATGGTCACTGTTTGGGGCAACTGGTGAAGAGTTGGGTCAAACCATGGAGGTCTGGTGAGAAATCGGTCAGTGCTTGATGGAAACGGTTGAGATTTGGGGTAAAAATGGTCGAGGTTCATGGCAAATGCTTCAGATTTGGGTCAATAAGTGCAACCACTATCAAAAGCTTTGGCGCAGTAGTAGGTGGCCGTGTCGTCGTCCCTGAGGCTGTTCATCTGCAGCGTGAGCGTGCTCTGGGAGTTGTCCCTGGAGATGGTGAAGCGCCCCTTGACCGACGACGCGTACCATGTGCCACTACCATCGCTGTTAATTCTCGTGACGTACTCGAGCCCCTTCCCGGGGGCCTGTCACGTCCATCCCATGCCTTTGCTGCTGAAGGTGAAGGTTTGGGGACAGAAGGTCAAGGTTTGGGGGAAAAGTGGTCGAGATATTGGCCAAGACCATTGAAGGTTTGGGGCAACAATGGTGGAGGTTTGCAACAAAAATGGTGGGAGTTTAGTGCCAGTCGTTTGAGATTTGGGTCCAAAATGATCAGGATTTGGTTGAACTGCTCAAGGTTTGGGAGAAATGTTCAAGGTTCCGGATCTCAAGGGCTGCTCTCAAGGGGTAACTTGGGGCAAAACTGTGTAGGGTTCCGGATCCCAGAGCAAAGGGATTTGGGGCCAAAACCAGTCAAGGTTTGGTGCCACTTGGTTGAGACTTGGGGCAAAACCAGTTGAGACTTGGGCCCAAACTGGTGAAGGTGGGGACAGAGCGCAGGGCCGGTGGGTGACAATGCCGGGGTTGGTGCCACCACCACGACCAGGAGTTTTCGCGCAGTCGAGAGGGCGAAGGGCTGAGGGATTGGGTCTCCAGTGCGGAAAAAAGACGGCCAAGGTGGGGGGGATCTTATCAACGCTGATAAACACTGACAGGGGGGGTGTCAGGAGGACGGGGCCGGGCTCTTCTCAGTGGTGCCCGGCGATGGGACAAGGGGCAACGGGCACAACCTTGGCCGTCGGAAGTTCCATCTCAAGAGGAGGAGGAACTTCTTTGCCGTGAGGGTGGCAGAGCCCTGGCACAGGCTGCCCAGAGAGGTGGGGGAGTCTCCGTCTCCGGAGACATTCCCAACCCGCCTGGACGCCTTCCTGTGCCACCGGCTGTGGGTGACCCTGCTCTGGCCGGGGGTGGGACTGGGTGAGCTCCAGAGGGCCCTTCCCACCCCTGCCCGTCTGGGATTCTGTGACATTGGCCAAAACCAATGAAGGTTTGGGGCAAGAACGGGGCAGTTGCCCCATTTTTGGGGCAAAAGTGGTCGAGGTTTGGTGCAAATGGTCAAGGTTTGGGGCAAATGGTCAAGAGTTGGGTAAAACCATGGAGGTCTGGGGCTAAAACGGTCAGGATTTCAAGCGAAATGTTGAGATTTGGGGCAAAAATTGTCGAGGGTCATTTCAAATGCTTCCGATTTGGGCCAAGGAGGGTTGATTTGTGGACACAGCCCAGGGATGTTGTTCCCTGGAGAAAGGGTTGGTGCCACCACCACCAGCATAACGTTTGGTGCAGTAGTAGGTGGCCGTGTCGTCGTCCCTGAGGCTGTTCATCTGCAGCGTGAGCGTGCTCTGGGAGTTGTCCCTGGAGAGGGTGAAGCGCCCCTTGACCGACGGCGCGTAGTAGGTGCCACCACCACTGCTGCTAATACCCGCAATGTACTCGAGCCCCTTCCCGGGGGCCTGTCGCACCCACTTCATCTCGAAGCTGCTGAAGTCGAAGCCGGAGGCCTTGCAGCGGAGGGTGAGGGACCCCCCGGGTTTCTGGAGGCCCCCTCCGGACTCCACCAGCTGCACGGCCGCCATCAGCCCTGGGGAGGGAGGGAGGAGAGAATTGAGTCGCCCGGTCCCGCCATTGCCCCCCATCTCCATGCCTCGACCGAATGTGGTTGAGGATTGGGTCAAAGGGTTGAGATTTAGGGCAAAACCTGTTAACGTTTACGTCCAGAATGGTCAGGTTTGGGGCAAATGGTCAAGAGTTGGGTCAAACCATGGAGGTCTGGGGCAAAAACAGTCAGGGTTTGATGCCAACTGTTGAGATTTGGGGCAAAAACAATCAAGACTTGGGGTAACCGTTCCTGTTCTGAGGCAAATGGTTTAGGTTTGTCCCACAACCCGTCAAGGGCTTGGGGTAAACAGTCAAGATTTGGGCCAACATTGGTTGAATTTTGGGCAAACAGTTGACAGTTGGGCCAAAACCAGTCAAGACCTGGGGGAAAACCATTTGAGTGTTGGGGCAAATGGTTGGGATTTGGGGAAAACAGTCAAGCTTTGGGGCAAGCAGACGGTATTTGGGATAAAAGCCCTCGAGGTTTAGGGCAAAAATGATCAGGTTTGGGATAAATGGTCAAGGTTTGGAGCAAAATTGGTCAAAATATTGGTCGAGTGCACAGAAGGTTTGGGGCAAGAACGGGGGAGGTTTGGGGCACAAATGGTCGAGGTTTAGTACGAATCCTCTGAGACTTGGTGCAAAAATGGTCAAGTTTGGTGCAAATGGTCAAAGTTTGTGGCAACTGGTGAAGAGTTGGGGCAAAGCATGGAGGTGTGGGGCCAAAACGGTCAGGGTTTGATGCCAAGGGTTGAGATTTGGGGTCCTGGGGGGTCTGGGACACAGACGGGGTCTGGGCTCTGGGCAGGGTCCAGGACTCAGAGCAAAGGGATTTGGGGCCCTAAAGCAGGGGAGGGTTTGGGGCCCAAATGGTCTAGAGTTTGGGCTAAAGAGGGAAGGTTTGGGCCAAAAGAGGTGGAGAGTTGCCCCTGGTCCACGGCGGGCCAAAAGCCAAGGCTTTGGGGTGGATCCAGGGTTTTGTGGTGGGTGCAAGGGCCCAGACTCGCTCCGAGACCTGGGTCTTTGTGCAAGGGTTGGAGGGAGATGCCGGGATGTGGGGACACGGTGCCAGGGCTGGTGCCACCGGGATAACCAGCAGAACCAGCACCACCGTCACGTTTGGCGCAGTAGTAGGTGGCCGTGTCGTCGTCCCTGAGGCTGTTCATCTGCAGCGTGAGCGTGCTCTGGGAGTTGTCCCTGGAGATGGTGAAGCGCCCCTTGACCGACGGTGCGTATTCTATGTAACTACCACCGCTGTTAATACCCGCGACGAACTCGAGCCCCTTCCCGGGGGCCTGTCGCACCCATTGCATGTCGGAGCTGCTGAAGGTGAAGCCGGAGCCCTTGCAGCGGAGGGTGAGGGACCCCCCGGGTGTCTGTTGGCCCCCTCCGGACTCCACCAGCTGCACGGCCGCCATCAGCCCTGGGGAGGGGGCAGAAGGACAGACCCCCCCAGCTCCCCCTGCTCCTGCCTCCAGGCTGCTTCCAACCTCGGGGGAGAAAATCTGGGGTGCCTGGGGGAGGGTCTGGGACTTGGAAGGGCTCTGGGCTCTGGGGAGGGTTCCAAGACACAGAGCAAAGGGATTTTGGGGCCAAAACCAGTCGAGATTTGCTGCAAACACCGAGGGTTGAGGCAAAAGAGGTCGAGGTGTGGTGCGAATAGTTGAGATTTGGGCCCAAACCGGTCATAGAATCATAGAATGATAGAATCGCTGAGGTTGGAAGGGACCTTTAAGGTCATCAAGTCCAGTGTTTAACCTACCCTGACAAGAGCCACCTCTAAACCATGTCCCTAAGTGCCCCATCTGCCCTTTCTTTAAACACCTCCAGGGACGGTGAATCCACCACCTCCCTGGGCAGCCTATTCCAATGTTTAATAACCCTTTCAGTGAAAAAATATTTCCTAATATCCAATCTAAACCTCCCCTGACATAACTTGAACCCGTTTCCTCTCGTCCTATCACTTGTCACCAGGGAGAAGAGCTCAGCCCCCATTTCTCTACACCCTCCTTTCAGGTAGCTGTAGAGGGTGATAAAGTCTCCCCTCAGCCTCCTCTTTGGGCAAAAATGGTTGGGTTTGGGGCAAATGGTCAAGGTTTGTGGAAAAAGCAGTTGAGATGTTGGCAAAGAACGTTGGAGGTTTGGGGCACAAATGGTGGAGGTTTAGTTCAAATCATTTGAGATTTGGGGAGAAAATGGTCAAGGTTTGGTGTAAATGGTGAAGGTTTGGGGCAAATGGTCAAGAGTTGGGGCAAACCATGGAGGTCTCGGGCAGAAACGGTCAGGGTTTGATGCCAACGGTTGAGACTTGGGCCAAAACCTGTCCAGGGTTTGGGGAAAACACTGAAGATTTCAGAAAAAATTGGTTGAATTTGGGGCAAAATGTTGAGACCTGGGGCAAAAGCAGTCCCATCTGGGGCAAACCCATTTATCTTTTGCGGCAAAAGTGGTCAGATTTGAGGCAAAACCATTTGAGATTTGTGGCACACGGTTGAGATTTGGGGCAAGCGGACGATGTTTGGGACAAAAGCCCTCGAGGTTTGGGGCACAAATGGTCAGGTTTCAGAGAAATAGTCAAGGTTTGGAGTAAAAGTGGTTCAAGATATTGGTCGAGAGCATTGGAGGTTTGGGGCAAGAAGGGTGGAGGTTTGGGGCACAAATGGTCGAGGTTTGGTGCCAGTCATTTGAGATTTGGGGCAAAAATGGTTGAGTTTTAGTACAAATGGTCACAGTTTGGGGCAAATGGTGAAGAGTTGGGGCAAACAATGGAGGTCTGGGGAGAAAACGATGCGGGTTTGATGATAACGGTTGAGATTTGGGGTAGAAACAGTCAAGGTTTGGAGCACATGGTTCTGATTTGGGGTGATAATGGTCAATTTGGAGCCACAGCCCAGGGATTCTGGGACACGGTGCCGGGGTTGGTGTCACCACCACCACCAGCATAACTTTTCGCGCAGTAGTAGGTGGCCGTGTCGTCGTCCCTGAGGCTGTTCATCTGCAGCGTGAGCGTGCTCTGGGAGTCGTCCCTGGAGATGGTGAAGCGCCCCTTGACCGACGGCGCGTACCAGGTGCTACCACCGCTGTTAATCACCGCAACCGACTCGAGCCCCTTCCCGGGGGCCTGTCGCATCCATCCCATGCCGAAGCTGCTGAAGGTGAAGCCGGAGGCCTTGCAGCGGAGGGTGAGGGACCCCCCGGGTGTCTGTTGTCCCCCTCCGGACTCCACCAGCTGCACGGCCGCCATCAGCCCTGGGGAGGGAGGAAGGAGAGAATTGAGTCGCCCGGTCCCGCCATCGACCCCCATCTGCGCGCCCGGGGGTGGGGGAAAGGGGGTGAGTGGGGCCGGGTCCTACCTGGGAGGGCGGCCAGGAGGAGGAGGAGGAGGAAGGCGGAGGGGGCTGATGCGCCATGGGTGCTGCTGGGGGGGCTGAGGGGGTCCTGTGTGTCCCGGGGGGCTGGGGTTGGTCAGGGGGATGGTGACACAGTCGAGGTTTGCTGGCAAGAGTCGAGGTCTGGGGCACCAGCGAGAGAGAGGAGAGGGAAAGGGTGGAGGTTTGGGGCAAAAGTGGTCGAGGGCTGGGTCAAAGGGCTGAGATTTGGGGCCAAAGCTGTTGAGTTTTCAGGCAAAAATGGTCAATATTTGGGGTAAATGGTCAAGAGTTGGGTCAAACCATGGAGGTCTGGGGCCTAAATGGTCAGGGTTTGATGCCAATGGTTTGGCATCAAAAAAACAGTCAAGGGTTTGGTTTAAACAGTGAAGATTTGGGATAATATTGGTTGAATTTGGGGCAAACAGTTGAGAGTTGGGGGACAAACAGTCAAGACCTGGGGCAACACCATTTGAGTGTTGGGGCAAATGGTTGGGATTTGGGGCAAACAATTGAGGATTGGGCCAAAACTGGTCAAGGGTTTGGGGAAAACAGTCCAGATTTGGGGCAAACTGTTGAGACCTGGGGCAAAAGCAGTCAAGATTTGGGGAAAAACCATTTGAGTTTTGTGGCAAATGGTTGGGATTTGGGGCAAACAGTTGATATTTGGGGCAAATGGTTGAGATTTAGGGCAAGCAGATGATGTTTGGGACAAAAGCCCTCAAGCTTTGGGGCACAAATGGTCAGGTTTGAGAGAAATAGTCAAGGTTTGGAGCAAAAGTGGTTCAAGCTATTGGTCGAG
Organism: Sterna hirundo; assembly: GCA_009819605.1. NCBI lineage: Eukaryota > Metazoa > Chordata > Aves > Charadriiformes > Laridae > Sterna > Sterna hirundo. The sequence continues at coordinate 212,430 of WNMW01000084.1, forward strand.
AGCATTGGAGGATTGGGGCAAGAAGGGTGGAGGTTTGGGGCACAAATGGTCGAGGTTTCGTGCCCGTATTTGAGATTTGGGGCAAAAATGATTGAGTTTTAGTACACATGGTCACGGTTTGTGGCAAATGGTCAAGAGTTTGGTCAAACGATGGAGGTCTGGTGAGAAATCAGTCAGGGTTTGCTGCAAGCGGTTGAGATTTGGGGCAAAAATGGTCGAGGTTCATAGCAAAACAGCGATGAGAGGAAAATGGTGGATGTTTGGGGCAAAAATGGCCAAGGATTGGGTCAAAGGGTTGAGATTTGGGACAAAAGCTGTTGAGGTTTATGTCAAGAATGGTCAGGTTTGAAGAAAATGGTCAAAGTTTGGGGCAACTGGTGAAGAGTTGGGGCAAATCATGGGGGAAAACCATGGAGTCCTGGGGCAAATAGGGTCAGGGTTTGATGCAAACGGTTGAGATTTGGGGCCAAAACAGTCAAGACTTGGGGTAAACGTTTGTGTTTTGGGGCAAATAGTTGAGGTTTGAGGCAACACCGGTCAAGGGTTTGGGGTAAACAGTGAAGATTTGGGACACCATTGGTTGAATTTGGGGCAACCAGTTGAGAGTTGGGGCAAAACCAGTCAAGACCTGGGGGAAAACAATTTGAGTGTTGGGGCAAATGGTTGGGATTTGGGGCAAACAACTGAGAACTGGGGCAAAACTGGTCAAGGGTTTGGGGAAAACAGTGAAGACTTGGGAGAAAATGAGTTGAATTTGGGGGTAACTGTTGAGACCTGGGGGAAAACCATTTGAGTGTTGGGGCAAAACCATTTGAGATTTTAGGCAAACGGTTGAGATTTGGGCAAGCGGAAGATATTTGGGACAAAAGCCTTTGAGGTTTAGGGCAAAAATGGCCAGGTTTGGGATAAATGGTCAAGGTTTGGGGCAAAAGTGGTCGAGATATTGGTCGGGAGCATTGGAAGTTTGGGGCAAGAAGGGTGGAGGTTTGGGGCACAAATGGTCGAGGTTTGCTGCCGATTGATTGAGATTTGGGGATGAAAGAGTCAAGATTTTGTTGAACTGGTCAGTGTTTGTGGCAACTGGTGAAGAGTTGGGGCAAACCATGGAGGTGTGGGGCAAAAACGGTCAGGGCTTGATGCCAGCAGTTGAGATTTGGGCTCCTGGGGGGTCTGGGACACAGACGGGGTCTGGGCTCTGGGCAGGGTCCAGGACTCAGAGCAAAGGGATTTGAGGCCCAAAAGCAGGGGAGGGTTTGGGGCCCAAATGGTCTAGAGTTTGGGCTAAAGAGGGAAGGTTTGGGCCAAAAGAGGTGGAGAGTTGCCCCCGGTCCATGGCGGAGCTGCTGGAGGTGGAGGCAGAGCCCCTGCGGAGGAGGGTGAGGGCAGGGATTTGGGCCAAAAGCCAAGGCTTTGGGGTGGATCCAGGGTTTTGTGGTGGGTGCAAGGGCCCAGACTCGCTCCGAGACCTGGGTCTTTGTGCAAGGGTTGGAGGGAGATGCCGGGATGTGGGGACACGGTGCCGGGGCTGGTGCCACCACCATAACCAGCACCACCATCAGCACATTTGGCGCAGTAGTAGGTGGCCGTGTCGTCGTCCCTGAGGCTGTTCATCTGCAGCGTGACCGTGCTCTGGGAGTTGTCCCTGGAGATGGTGAAGCGCCCCTTGACCGACGGCGCGTAGACTGTGCTACTACCATCGTTCCTAATACTCGCGACGAACTCCAGCCCCTTCCCGGGGGCCTGTCGCACCCAGTGCATTTCGAAGCTGCTGAAGGTGAAGCCGGAGGCCTTGCAGCGGAGGGTGAGGGACCCCCCGGGTTTCTGGAGGCCCCCTCCGGACTCCACCAGCTGCACGGCCGCCATCAGCCCTGGGGAGGGAGGAAGGAGAGAATTGAGTCGCCCGGTCCCGCCATCGCCCCCCATCTCCGTGCCTTGACCGAATGTGGTCGAGGATTGGGTCAAAGGGTTGAGATTTGGGGCAAAAGTTGTTGAGGTTTAAGTCAAGAATGGTCAGGTTTGGGGCAAATGGTCAAAGTTTGAGTCGAATGGTCAAGAGTTGGGGCAAACCATGGAGGTCTGGGACAAAAACAGTCAGGGTTTGATGTGAACTGTTGACATTTGGGGCCAAAACTGTCAAGAGTTGGGGTAACCGTTCCTGTTCTGGGGTAAATGGGTCATGTTTGCCCCTAAACCAGTGAAGACTTTGGAAAAAGAGTCAAGATTTGGGCCAACATTGGTTGAATTTGGGAGAAACGGTTGAGACTTGGGGCAAAACCATTTGAGTTTTGGGGCAAATGGTTGAGACTTGGTTCAAAACGAGTCAAGATTTGGGGCAAACGGCTGGGATTTGGGAAAAAAACAGTCTAGGTTTGTTGCAAAGCCTTGAGGCGTATTGGGGCAAAACCAGTCGAGGTTTGCTGCAAACGGTCGAGGAGTTGGGTCAAAAAGGTGGAGGTTTGGTGCAAAGAGTCAAGTTTTGGGGCAAAATCGATGGAGATGAGCGGAAAATGGTGGAGGTTTGGGGCAAAAAATGGTTGATGTTTTGGTGAAGTGGGTGAGATTTGGGGCAAGGGGAGGATATTTGTGGCAAAAGGTGTAGAGGTTTAGGGCAAAAATGGTTGGGTTTGGGGCAAATGGTCAAGGTTTGAGTCAAATGGTCAAGAGTTGGGGCAAACCATGGAGGTCTGGTGAGAAATCGGTCAGGGTTTGATGCAAATGGCTGAGATTTGGGGCAAAACCAGTCAAGACGGGTAACCGTTCATGTCTGGGGGCAAAAGGTTTAGGTTTTCCCCAAAACCAGTCAAGGGGTTTGGAAAAACTGACCAGATTTGGGCCAGCATTGTTTGAATTTGGGGCAAACAGTTGAGAATTGGGGCAAAATCAGTCAAGACCTGGGGCAAAACCATTTGAGTGTTGGGGCAAATGGTTGGGATTTGGGCAAGCGGACGATATTTGGGACAAAAGTCCTTGAGGTTGAGGGCAAAAATGGTCAGGTTTGGGATAAACAGTCATGGTTTGGGCCAAAAGAGGTGGAGAGTTGCCCCCGGTCCATGGCGGAGCTTCTGGAGGTGGAGGCAGAGCCCCTGCAGAGGAGGGTGAGGGCAGGGATTTGGGCCAAAAGCCAAGGCTTTGGGGTGGATCCAGGGTTTTGTGGTGGGTGCAAGGGCCCAGACTCGCTCCGAGACCTGGGTCTTTGTGCAAGGGTTGGAGGGAGATGCCGGGATGTGGGGACACGGTGCCGGGGCTGGTGCCACCACCATAACCAGCAGCACCATCATCTTGTTTGGCGCAGTAGTAGGTGGCCGTGTCGTCGTCCCTGAGGCTGTTCATCTGCAGCGTGAGCGTGCTCTGGGAGTTGTCCCTGGAGATGGTGAAGCGCCCCTTGACCGACGGCGCGTAGCCTGTGTAACGACCACTGCCGCTAATATATGCGATGAACTCGAGCCCCTTCCCGGGGGCCTGTCGGATCCAGTTCATGGTGACGCTGCTGAAGGTGAAGCCGGAGCCCTTGCAGCGGAGGGTGAGGGACCCCCCGGGTGTCTGGAGGCCCCCTCCGGATGCCACCAGCTGCACGGCCGCCATCAGCCCTGGGGAGGGAGGAAGGAGAGAATTGAGTCGCCCGGTCCCGCCATCGCCCCCCATCTGCGCGCCCGGGGGTGGGGGAAAGGGGGTGAGCGGGGCCGGGTCCTACCTGGGAGGGCGGCCAGGAGGAGGAGGAGGAGGAAGGCGGAGGGGGCTGATGCGCCATGGGTGCTGCTGGGGGGGCTGAGGGGGTCCTGTCTGTCCCGGGGGGCTGGGGTTGGTCAGGGGGATGGTGACACGGTCGAGGTTTGCTGCCAAGAGTCGAGGTCTGGGGCACCAGCGAGAGAGAGGAGAGGGAAAGGGTGGAGGTTTGGGGCAAAAGTGGTCGAGGGCTGGGTCAAAGGGCTGAGATTTGGGGCAAAAGCTGTTGAGGTTTACGTCAGGAATGGTCAGGTTTGGGGCAGAAGGTCAAGGTTTGGGGGAAATGGTCAAGAGTTGGGGCAAACCATGGAGGTCTGGGGCAGAAACGGTCACGGTTTGATGCCAACGGTTGAGATTTGACGCCAAAACTGTCAAGACTTGGGGTAACCCTTCAAGTTCTGGGGCAAATGGTTTAGGTTTGCCCCAAAACCAGTGAAGGGTTTTGGGTAAACAATCAAGATTTGAGCCAACATTGGTTGAATTTGGGGCAAACAGTTGAGAGTTGGGGCAAAACCTTTTGAGTGTTGGGGGAAATGGTTGGGATTTGGGGCAAACAATTGAGGTTTTGGCCAAAACTGGTCAAGGGTTTGGGGAAAACAGTCAAGCTTTGGGACAACATTGGTTGAAATTGGGGGAAACTGTTTAGACCTGGGGCAAAAGCAGTCAAATTTGGGGCAAAACCATTTGAGTTTTGTGGCAAATGGTTGGGATTTGGGGCAAACAGTTGATATTTGGGGCAAACAGTTGAGATTTAGGGCAAGCAGATGATGTTTGGGACAAAAGCCCTCGAGGTTTGGGGCACAAATGATCAGGTTTGAGAGAAATAGTCAACGTTTGGAGAAAAAGTGGTCAAGATATTGGTCGAGAGCATTGGAGGTTTGGGGAAGAACGGTGGAGGTTTGGGGCACAAATGGTCGAGGTTTGGTGCCAGTCATTTGAGATTTGGGGCAAAAATGGTTGAGTTTTAGTCCAAATGGTCACAGTTTGGGGCAAAGGGTCAAGAGTTGGGGCAAACGATGGAGGTCTGGTGAGAAATCGGTCAGGGTTTGATGGTAACAGTCGAGATTTGGGGTAAAAATGGTCGAGGTTTGGGGCACATGGTTCAGATTTGGGGTGATAATGGTCAATTTGGAGCCACAGCCCAGGGATTCTGGGACACGGTGCTGGGGTTGGTGCCACCACCACCAGCATAACGTTTGGCGCAGTAGTAGGTGGCCGTGTCGTCGTCCCTGAGGCTGTTCATCTGCAGCGTGACCGTGCTCTGGGAGTTGTCCCTGGAGATGGTGAAGCGCCCCTTGACCGACGGCGCGTAGGCTGTGCTACCACCACTGTAAATACTCGCAACGTACTCGAGCCCCTTCCCGGGGGCCTGTCGCACCCAGTACATGTGGGAGCTGCTGAAGGTGAAGCCGGAGCCCTTGCAGCGGAGGGTGAGGGACCCCCCGGGTGTCTGTTGTCCCCCTCCGGACTCCACCAGCTGCACGGCCGCCATCAGCCCTGGGGAGGGGGCAGAAGGACAGACCCCCCAGCTCCCCCTGCTCCTGGCTCCAGGCTGCTTCCAACCTCGGGGGAGAAAATCTGGGGTGCCTGGGGGAGGGTCTGGGACTCGGAAGGGCTCTGGGCTCTGGGGAGGGTTCCAAGACACAGAGCAAAGGGATTTTGGGGCCAAAACCAGTTGGGATTTGCTGCAAACATCAAGGGTTGAGGCAAAAGTGGTCGAGGTGTGGTGCAAATAGTTGAAATTTGGGCCCAAACCGGTCAAGGGTTTGGGGAAAAGAGTCAAGATTATGGACACCATTGGTTGAATTTGGGGCAAAGAGCTGACGCTTGGGGCAAAACCAGTCAAGATTTGGGGTAATCCTTCATGTTTTGGGGCAAGTGGTTCGGGTTTGGGGTAAAGAGTTGAGGTTTGGGCCAAAACTGGTCAAGGGTTTGGGGTACAGAGTCAAGATTTGGGACAACATTGGTTGAATTTGAGGCAGATGTTTGAGACTTGGGTCAAAACCCGTCAAGATCTGGGGCAAAAGCATTCAACTTTGGGGCAAATGGTTGGGATTTGGGGCCAAGAGTTGGGATTTGGGGAAAAAACCAGTCAAGATTAGTTGCAAAGCCTTGAGGCGTATTGGGGCAAAACCAGTCGAGGTTTGCTGCAAACGGTCGAGGAGGTGGGTCAAAAAGGTGGAGGTTTGGTGCAAAGTGTCAAGGTTTGGGGCAAAATCGATGGAGATGAGTGGAAAATGGTGGAGGTTTGGGGCAAAAATGGTTGATGTTTTGGTGAAGTGGGTGAGATTTGGGACAAGGGGAAGATATTTGTGGCAAAAGCTGTTGAGGTTTAGGTCAATAGGGGCCAGATTTAGGTCAAATGGTCAAGATTTGGAGCAAAAGCGGTCTAGATATTGGCCAATACTGTTGAAGGATTAGGGGCAAGAAGGGTGGAGGTCTGGGGCACAAATGGTCGAGGTTTCGTTCCAACTGTTTGAGATTTGGGGAAAAAAAGGTCAAGTTTCAGTGCAAATGGTCAGTGTTTGGGGCAACTGGTGAAGAGTTGGGTCAAACCATGGAGGTCTGGTGAGAAATCGGTCAGGGTTTGAAGGAAACGGTTGAGATTTGGGGTAAAAATGGTCGAGGTTCATGGCAAATGCTTCAGATTTGGGCCAATAAGTGTTGATCTGGGGACACAGCCCAGGGATGTTGTTCCATGGGGCTGGGGTTGTTGCAACCACTACCATAATATTTGGCGCAGTAGTAGGTGGCCGTGTCATCGTCCCTGAGGCTGTTCATCTGCAGCGTGACCGTGCTCTGGGAGTTGTCCTTGGAGATGGTGAAGCGCCCCTTGACTGACGGCGCGTATTCTGTGAAACTACCACTGCTGCTAATATATGCGACGTACTCGAGCCCCTTCCCAGGGGCCTGTCGGATCCAGTTCATGTAGGAGCTGCTGAAGGTGAAGCCGGAGCCCTTGCAGCGGAGGGTGAGGGACCCCCCGGGTTTCTGGAGGCCCCCTCCGGACGCCACCAGCTGCACGGCCGCCATCAGCCCTGGGGAGGGAGGAAGGAGAGAATTGAGTCGCCCGGTCCCGCCATCGCCCCCCATCTGCGCGCCCGGGGGTGGGGGAAAGGGGGTGAGCGGGGCCGGGTCCTACCTGGGAGGGCGGCCAGGAGGAGGAGGAGGAGGAAGGCGGAGGGGGCTGATGCGCCATGGGTGCTGCTGGGGGGGCTGAGGGGGTCCTGTCTGTCCCGGGGGGCTGGGGTTGGTCAGGGGGATGGTGACACGGTCGAGGTTTGCTGCCAAGAGTCGAGGTCTGGGGCACCAGCGAGAGAGAGGAGAGGGAAAGGGTGGAGGTTTGGGGCAAAAGGGGTCGAGGGTTGGGTCAAAGGGTTGAGATTTGGGGCCAAAGCTGTTGAGGTTTACGTCAGGAATGGTCAGGTTTGGGGCAGAAGGTCAAGGTTTGGAGCAAAAGCATTTGAGATATTGGCCAAACCCATTGAAGGTTTCGGGCAACAATGGTGGAGGTTTGGGGAAAAAAAATGGTTGAGGTTTAGTGCCAGTCGTTGGAGGTTTGGGGAGAAAATGGTCAAGATTTGGTGGAAATGGTCAAAGTTTGGGGGAAATTGTCAAGAGTTGTTGAAACCATAGAAGTCTGGGGCAAAAACGGTCAGGGATTGACACAAAGGGTTGAGATTTGGGGCAAAACGGTCAAGACTTGGTGTAACCGTTTGTGTTTTGGGGAAAAAGTTGAGGTTTGGGGCAAAACCGGTCAAGGGTTTGGGGAAAATAGTCAAGGCTTGGGCCAACATTGGCTGAATTTGGGGCAAACGGTTGAGAGTTGGTGCAAAACCGGTCAAGCTCTGGGGCAAAACCATTTGAGTGTTGGGGCAAATGTTTGCGACTTGGGGAAAACAGTTGAGATTTGGGCAAGTGGACGATATTTGGGACAAAAGCGCTCGAGGTTTAGGGCAAAAATGGTCAGATTTGAGAGAAATAGTCAATGTTTGGAGCAAAAGTGGTTCAAGAGATTGGTCGAGAGCATTTGAGGTTTGGGGCAAGAAGGGTGGAGGTTGGGGGCACAAATGGTCGAGGTTTGGTGCCGATCATTTGAGATTTGGGGCAAAAATGGTTGAGTTTTAGTCCAAATGGTCACGGTTTGGGGCAAATGGTCAAGAGTTGGGGCAAACGATGGAGGTCTGGGGAGAAATCAGTCAGGGTTTGATGCAAATGGCTGAGATTTGGGGCAAAACCAGTCAAGACGGGTAACCGTTCATGTCTGGGGGCAAAAGGTTTAGGTTTCCCCCAAAACCAGTCAAGGGGTTTGGAAAAACAGTCCAGATTTGGGCCAGCATTGGTTGAATTTGGGGCCAACAGTTGAGAGTTGGGGCAAAATCAGTCAAGACCTGGGGCAAAACCATTTGAGTGTTGGGGCAAATGGTTGGGATTTGGGCAAGCAGATGATATTTGGGACAAAAGCCCTTGAGGTTTAGGTCAAAAATGGTCAGGTTTGGGATAAACAGTCATGGTTTTGGGTAAAAGAGGTGGAGAGTTGCCCCCGGTCCATGGCGGAGCTGCTGGAGGTGGAGGCAGAGCCCCTGCAGAGGAGGGTGAGGGCAGGGATTTGGGCCAAAAGCCAAGGCTTTGGGGTGGATCCAGGGTTTTGTGGTGGGTGCAAGGGCCCAGACTCGCTCCGAGACCTGGGTCTTTGTGCAAGGGTTGGAGGGAGATGCCGGGATGTGGGGACACGGTGCCGGGGCTGGTGCCACCAACATAGGCATTACCATCAGCATTTTTCGCGCAGTAGTAGGTGGCCGTGTCGTCGTCCCTGAGGCTGTTCATCTGCAGCGTGAGCGTGCTCTGGGAGTTGTCCCTGGAGAGGGTGAAGCGCCCCTTGACCGACGACGCGTAGTAGGTGCTACCACCATAACTGTTAATTCTTGCGACGTACTCGAGCCCCTTCCCGGGGGCCTGTCACACCCATTCCATGTTGGAGCTGCTGAAGTCGAAGCGGTCGAGATATTGGCCAAACCCATGGAAGGTTTGGGGCAACAATGGTGGACGTTTGGGAAAAAAATGGTTGAAGTTTAGTGCCAGTCGTTTGAGATTTGGGGAGAAAATGGTCAAGATTTGGTGGAAATGGTCAAAGTTTGGGGGAAATTGTCAAGAGTTGTTGCAAACCATGGAAGTCTGGGGCAAAAACGGTCAGGGTTTGACACAAAGGGTTGAGATTTGGGGCAAAACCATTTGAGTGTTGGGGCAAATGGTTGGGATTTGGGGTAAACAATTGAGATTTGGGGCAAGCGGACGATATTTGGGACAAAAGTCCCCGAGGTTTGGGGCAGAAATGGTCAGGTTTGGTGCCCTCATCACTCCTTGGGGCTTAATTATTTAATTGCCTTCCCCTGTTTCGCAGGGGGGGGGGTGGGGTGGGGTTATTCCCTTGCCACTGCTGCAGCTGGCCCGGGGCTGATGTCATCAGCTTTGTTTTGGGGTAAAAAGGCAGGAAATGAGGGTTTCGGTTTCTCCCTCCCCTCCCCTCCCCCGTGCTCTAAGGCCTCCCTCGCCCTGGGGCATCGAATTTGGGGAAAATAAGAAGATTTTGGGGAATGTCTGGAGATTTCTGGGGGGGTAGGGTAACGATTTGATGCTCGGAGATTTGGAGATTTGGAGCTGATAATGGGATTTTTGGGCAAATCCTCTGGTTTGGGAGGGGGGGAGGGAAAGGCTAGGATTTTGGGCTGCTGAGGATAAGGCAAGGATTTGGGGAAAGCGAGGGGAATTGGGGAAAACGTTGAGATTTTTGGGATGCGGGGGATGGTGATGACCGGAGCAAGGATTTGGGGGAGGATGCTGGGATTTTGGGGAAATTCTTAGACGTTGATGCTTGGGGGTGAGGATTTGGGGGAGGTGCTTGGGATCTGGGGGAAAACCCTGGGATTTTGGGGGGGGTGTGTGGTAGAGGGGGACGCTGTTGTTTGAGAGAAGGATTTGGGGGAGAGAGTGGGATTTTGGGGAAAGGGGCTGGGATTTAGGGATACAGGGACTTTGACGCTCGGGGAAAGGATTGGGGGGAAGAGGCGGGGATTGGGGGCGGCGGGGATGCGGATGCTCGAGGCAAGGATTTGGGGGAGACGCTGGGATTTAGGGATGCTGACGCTCGGAGCAAGGATTTTGGGGCAGATGGTGGCATTTTGGGAGGCGGGGCAGGGCTGTCTGGGCTTGGAGCAAAGACTTTTGGGAAGGTTCTGGGTGTCTGTTGCCCCGATCCGTGACGGAGCTGCTGGAGGTGAAGCCAGAACCTCAGAAGGGGAGGGGTAGGACATGGATTTGGGCCAAAAGCCAAGGCTTTGGGGTGGATCCAGGGTTTTGTGGTGGGTGCAAGGGCCCAGACTCGCTCCGAGACCTGGGTCTTTGTGCAAGGGTTGGAGGGAGATGCCGGGATGTGGGGACACGGTGCCGGGGCTGGTGCCACCACCATAACCAGCACCACCACCAGCATGTTTCGCGCAGTAGTAGGTGGCCGTGTCGTCGTCCCTGAGGCTGTTCATCTGCAGCGTGACCGTGCTCTGGGAGTTGTCCCTGGAGATGGTGAAGCGCCCCTTGACCGACGGCGCGTAGTAGGTGCTACCACCACTGGTAATCTGTGCGACGTACTCGAGCCCCTTCCCGGGGGCCTGTCGCACCCACAACATGGTGAAGCTGCTGAAGGTGAAGCCGGAGCCCTGGCAGGACACGGCTTGGGACAGGGATCAAGGCTCAGGGTAGAGTTTGGGGGGTCCATTCGAGGGTTCTGGGCACCCAGCGAGGGTCTGTGGTAGGTGCAGGGGTGTCGGGAAGGTGCCGGGATGTTGGGATGCAGGACAGGGGGGCTGAGGCTCAAAGGAAAGGGTTCCATCACCGTGTTGGGATGCGGGAAGAGTTTGAGTTGAGTGGTGGGACGTCCCCTGTGTCACCACCATCACTCTGAATACCCGCGACCGACTCGAGCCCCTTCCCGGGCAACTGTTGGATCCATTCCATGGGGAAGCTGCTGAAGTCGAAGCCGGAGCCCTTGCAGCAGAGGGTGAGGGACCCCACGGGTGTCTCCACCAGACTCCACCAGCTGCACGGCCGCCATCAGCCCTGGGGAGGGAGGAAGGAGAGAATTGAGTCGTCCGGTCCCGCCATCGCCCCCCATCTCTGGTCGAGGGTTTGGTCAAATGGCTGAGATTTGGGACAAAAGCTGTTGAGGTTTACGTCAGGAATGGTCAGGTTTGGGGCAGAAGGTCAAGGTTTGGAGCAAAAGTGGTTGAGATATTGGCCAAACCCATTGAAGGTTTGGGGCAACAATGGTGGAGGTTTTGGGGAAAAAATGGTTGAGGTTTCGTGCCAGTCGTTTGAGATTTGGGTCCAAAATGATCAGGATTTGGTTGAACTGCTCAAGGTTTGGGAGAAATGTTCAAGGTTCCGGATCTCAGGGGCTGCTCTCAAGGGGTAACTTGGGGCAAAACTGTGTAGGGTTCCGGATCCCAGAGCAAAGGGATTTGGGGCCAAAACCAGTCAAGGTTTGGTGCCACTTGTTTGAGACTTGGGGCAAAACCAGTTGAGACTTGGGCCCAAACTGGTCAAGGTGGGGACAGAGCGCAGGGCCGGTGGGTGACAATGCCGGGGTTGGTGCCACCACCACGACCAGGAGTTTTCGCGCAGTCGAGAGGGCGAAGGGCTGAGGGATTGGGTCTCCAGTGCGGAAAAAAGACGACCGAGGAGGGGGATCTTATCAACGCTGATAAACACTGACAGGGGGGGTGTCAGGAGGACGGGGCCGGGCTCTTCTCAGTGGTGCCCGGCGACGGGACAAGGGGCAACGGGCACAACCTTGGCCGTCGGAAGTTCCATCTCAAGAGGAGGAGGAACTTCTTTGCCGTGAGGGTGGCAGAGCCCTGGCACAGGCTGCCCAGAGAGGTGGGGGAGTCTCCGTCTCCGGAGACATTCCCAACCCGCCTGGACGCCTTCCTGTGCCACCGGCTGTGGGTGACCCTGCTCTGGCCGGGGGTGGGACTGGGTCATCTCGAGCGGGCCCTTCCCACCCCTGCCCGTCTGGGATTCTGTGACATTGGCCAAAACCAATGAAGGTTTGGGGCAAGAACGGAGCAGGTGCCCCATTTTTGGGTGCAGACGTGGTCGAGGTTTGGTCAAATGGTCAAGGTTTGGGGCAAACGGTGAAGACTTGGTGCAAACCATGGAGGTCTGGGGCAAAATGGGTCAGGGTTTGAAGCGAACTGTTGGGATTTGGGGCAAAAATGATCGAGGTTCATGGCAAATGCTTCCGATTTGGGCCAAGGAGGGTTGATTTGTGGACACAGCCCAGGGATGTTGTTCCCTGGAGAAGGGGTTGGTGCCACCACCACCAGCATAAGCTTTGGCGCAGTAGTAGGTGGCCGTGTCGTCGTCCCTGAGGCTGTTCATCTGCAGCGTGACCGTGCTCTGGGAGTTGTCCCTGGAGAGGGTGAAGCGCCCCTTGACCGACGGCGCGTAGCTTGTGCCACCACCACTGGTAATAAGCGCGACGTACTCGAGCCCCTTCCCGGGGGCCTGTCACATCCATCCCATGCCGAAGCTGCTGAAGTCGAAGCCGGAGCCCTTGCAGCGGAGGGTGAGGGACCCCCCGGGTGTCTGTTGTCCCCCTCCGGACGCCACCAGCTGCACGGCCGCCATCAGCCCTGGGGAGGGAGGAAGGAGAGAATTGAGTCGCCCGGTCCCGCCATCGCCCCCCATCTGCGCGCCCGGGGGTGGGGGAAAGGGGGTGAGCGGGGCCGGGTCCTACCTGGGAGGGCGGCCAGGAGGAGGAGGAGGAGGAAGGCGGAGGGGGCTGATGCGCCATGGGTGCTGCTGGGGGGGCTGAGGGGGTCCTGTCTGTCCCGGGGGGCTGGGGTTGGTCAGGGGGATGGTGACACGGTCAAGGTTTGCTGCCAAGAGTCGAGGTCTGGGGCACCAGCGAGAGAGAGGAGAGGGAAAGGGTGGAGGTTTGGGGCAAAAGTGGTCGAGGGTTGGGTCAAAGGGCTGAGATTTGGGGCCAAAGCTGTTGAGGTTTAGGTCAGGAATGGTCAGGTTTGGGGCAGAAGGTGAAGGTTTCAGTCAAATGGTCAAGAGTTGTTGCAAACCATGGAGGTCTGGGGCAGAAACGGTCAGGGTTTGATGCCAACGGTTGAGATTTGAGCCAAAACTAGTCAAGGGTTTGGGGTAAACAATCAAGATTTGGGATAATATTGGTTGAATTTGGAGCAAACAGTTGAGAGTTGGGGCAAATGGTTGGGGTTTGCGCAAATGGTTGAGATTTGGGCCAAAACTGGTCAAGGGTTTGGGGGAAACAGTCAAGATTTGGGACAACATTGGTAGAATTTGTGTGAAACTGTTGAGATTTGGGGCAAATGGTTGAGATTTAGAGCGAGCGGATGATATTTGGGACAAAAGCCCTCAACGTTTAGGGCAAAATGGTCACGTTTGGGATAAATGATCAAGGTTTGGAGCAAAAGTGGTCGAGATATTGTGCAAAAGTGTTGAAGGTTTTGCTTGAGTTTGGGTTCTGATTGAGATTTGGGGATAAAATGGTCAAGATTTGGTGCAAATGGCCAAAGTTTGGGGTAAATGTTCAAGAGTTGGGGCAAACCATGGAGGTCTGGGGCAAAACTGGTCAGGGTTTGAATCCAAGGGTTGAGATTTGCGGCAAAACCAGTCAAGGTTTTGGTTTAAACAGTGAAGATTTGGGATAATATTGGTTGAATTTGGGGCAAACAGTTGAGATTTGGGGCAAGCGGACGATGTTTGGGACAAAAACCCTTGAGGTTTGGGGCACAAATGGTCAGGTTTGAGAGAAATAGTCAAGGTTTGGAGAAAAAGTGGTCACGATATTGGTCGAGAGCACTGGAGGTTTGGGGCAAGAAGGGTGGAGGTTTGGGGCACAAATGGTTGAGGTTTGGTGCCAGTCATTTGATATTTGGGGCAAAATGGCCAAGATTTTGTGAAAATGCTCAAAGTTTGTGGCAAATGGTCAAGAGTTGGGGCAAACCATGGTCTGGGGCAGAAATGGTCAGGGTTTGATGCCAACGGTTAAGACTTGGGCCAAAACCTGTCCAGGGTTTGGGGAAAACTCTGAAGATTTGGGAAAAAATTGGTTGAATTTGAGGCAAAATGTATAGACCTGGGGCAAAAGCAGTCCCATCTGGGGCAAAACCATTTATGTTTTGTGGCAAATGTAGTCAGATTTGAGGCAAAAGCATTTGAGATTTGTGGCACATGGTTGAGATTTGGGGCAAGCAGACAATGTTTGGGACAAGAGCCCTCAAGGTTTGGGGCACAAATGGTCGAGGTTTGAGAGAAATAGTCAAGGTTTGGAGTCAAAGTGGTTCAAGATATTGGTCAAGAGCATTGAAGGTTTGGGGCAAGAAGGGTGGAGGTTTGGGGCAAAAATGGTCGAGGTTTGGTGCCGGTCATTTGAGATTTGGGGCAAAAATGATTGAGTTTTAGTACACATGGTCACAGTTTGGGGCAAATGGTCAAGAGTTGGGTCAAACCATGGAGATCTGGGGAGAAAACAATGCAGGCTTGATGGTAATGGTTGAGATTTGGGGTAAAAATGGTCGAGGTTTGGGGCACATGATTCAGATTTGGGATGATAATGCTCACTTTGAGGCCACAGCCCAGGGATTCTGGGACACGGTGCTGGGGTTGGTGCCACCACCACCAGCATAACTTTTCGCGCAGTAGTAGGTGGCCGTGTCGTCGTCCCTGAGGCTGTTCATCTGCAGCGTGAGCGTGCTCTGGGAGTCGTCCCTGGAGATGGTGAAGCGCCCCTTGACCGACGGCGCGTAGTAGGTGTAACCACCATTGCTTATCTGCCCGACCCACTGGAGCCCCTTCCCGGGGGCCTGTCGCACCCAAACCATGGCGTAGCCGCTGAAGTCGAAGCCGGAGCCCTTGCAGCGGAGGGTGAGGGACCCCCCGGGTTTCTGGAGGCCCCCTCCGGACTCCACCAGCTGCACGGCCGCCATCAGCCCTGGGGAGGGAGGAAGGAGAGAATTGAGTCGCCCGGTCCCGCCATCGCCCCCCATCTCTGCGCCCGGGGGTGGGGGAAAGGGGGTGAGCGGGGCCGGGTCCGACCTGGGAGGGCGGCCAGGAGGAGGAGGAGGAGGAAGGCGGAGGGGGCTGATGCGCCATGGGTGCTGCTGGGGGGGCTGAGGGGGTCCTGTCTGTCCCGGGGGGCTGGGGTTGGTCAGGGGGATGGTGAAACGGTCGAGGTTTGCTGCCAAGAGTCGAGGTCTGGGGCACCAGCGAGAGAGAGGAGAGGGAAAGGGTGGAGGTTTGGGGCAAAAGTGGTCGAGGGTTGGGTCAAAGGGTTGAGATTTGGGGCCAAAGCACTTGAGGTTTATGTGAACAATGGTCAAAGATTGGGGGAAAAGCAGTTGTGATATTGGCCAAACCCACTGAAGGTTTGGGGCAAGAACAATGAGGGTCTGGGGAACAAATGGTTGAGATTTAGTACGAATCATTTGAGATTTGGGGCCAAAACGGTCAAGATTTGGTGCAAATGGTCAAGGTTTGGGGGAAATGGTCAAGAGTTGGTCAAACCATGGAGGTCTGGGGCAGAAACGGTTGGGGTTTGATGCCAACGGTTCAGATTTGGGCAAAAACCAGTAAAGGGTTTGGGGTAAACAGTGAAGATTTGGGACACCATTGGCTGAATTTGGGGGGAAACTGTTGAGACCTGGGTCAAAAGCAGTCAAGATCTGGGGAAAAACCATTCGAGTGTTGGGGCAAGTATTTGGGATCTGAGGCAAACGGTTGAGATTTGGGGCAAGCAGACAATATTTGGGACAAAAGCCCTCAAGGTTTCGGGCACAAATGGTCAGGTTTGAGAGAAATAGTCAAGGCTTGGAGAAAAAGTGGTGAAGATATTGGTCAAGACTGTTGAAGGTTTGGGGCAAGAATGGTGGAGGTTTGGGGCACAAATGGTCAAGGTTTCGTGCCAGTCATTTGAGATTTGGAGAAAAAATGGCCAACACTTTGTGAAAATGCTCAAGGTTTGTGGCAAATGGTGAAGAGTTGGGGCAAACCATGGAGGTCTGGTGAGAAATCGGTCAGGGTTTGCTGCAAGCGGTTGAGACTCGGGGTAGAAATAGTCGAGGTCTGTGGCAAATGCTTCAGATTTGGGCCAATAGCGGTCGATTTGGAGACACAGGACAGGGATTCTGGGACACGGCGCTGGGGTTGGTGCCACCACCACCAGCATAACTTTTCGCGCCGTAGTAGGTGGCCGTGTCGTCGTCCCTGAGGCTGTTCATCTGCAGCGTGAGCGTGCTCTGGGAGTTGTCCCTGGAGATGGTGAAGCGCCCCTTGACCGACGGCGCGTATCTTATGGTACCACCACTGCTGTAAATACCCGCGACCCACTCGAGCCCCTTCCCGGGGGCCTGTCGCATCCATCCCATGCCGAAGCTGCTGAAGGTGAAGCCGGAGGCCTTGCAGCGGAGGGTGAGGGACCCCCCAGGTGTCTGTTGGCCCCCTTTGGACTCCACCAGCTGCATGGCCGCCATCAGCCCTGGGGAGGGGGCAGAAGGACAGACCCCCCAGCTCCCC
This sequence comes from Sterna hirundo, assembly GCA_009819605.1. NCBI lineage: Eukaryota > Metazoa > Chordata > Aves > Charadriiformes > Laridae > Sterna > Sterna hirundo. Next base: position 228,753 of record WNMW01000084.1, read on the forward strand.
CTGCTCCTGGCTCCAGGCTGGTTCCAACCTCGGGGGAGAAAATCTGGGGTGCCTGGGGGAGGGTCTGGGACTTGGAAGGGCTCTGGGCTCTGGGCAGGGTTCCAAGACACAGAGCAAAGGGATTTTGGGGCCAAAACCAGTCGGGATTTGCTGCAAACATCAAGGGTTGAGGCAAAAGTGGTCGAGGTGTGGTGCAAATAGTTGAGATTTGGGCCCAAACCGGTCAAGGGTTTGGGGGAAAACAGTCAAGATTCTGGACACCATTGGTTGAATTTGGGGCAAACGTTTGAGACTTGGGACAAAACCAGTCAAGATTTGGGGTAATCCTTCATGTTTCGGGGCAAGGGGTTCAGGTTTGGGGCAAAACCGGTCAAGGGTTTGGGGTACAGAGTCAAGATTTGGGACAACATTGGTTGAATTTGGGGCAGACGTTTGAGATTTGGGTCACAAAAGGTCGAGGTTCGATGCACAGAGTCAAGGTTTGGGGCAAAATCGATGGAGATGAGCGGAAAATGGTGGAGGTTTGGGGCAAAAGTGGTTGATGTTTTGGTCAAGTGGGTGAGACTGGGGGCAAGGGGAGGATATTTGTGGCAAAAGGTGTAGAGGTTTAGGGCAGAAATGGTCGGGTTTGGGGCAAATGGTCAAGAGTCGGGGCAAACCATGGAGGTCTGGTGAGAAATCAGTCAGGGTTCGATGCAAATGGCTGAGATTTGGGGCAAAACCAGTCAAGAGTTGGGGTAGCCGTTCATGTCTGGGGGCAAAAGGTTTAGGTTTCCCCCAAAACCAGTCAAGGGGTTTGGAAAAACAGTCCAGATTTGGGCCAGCATTGGTTGAATTTGGGAGAAACGGTTGAGAGTTGGGGCAAAACCATTTGAGTGTTGGGGCAAATGGTTGGGATTTGGGCAAGCGGACGATATTTGGGACAAAAGCGCTCGAGGTTTAGGGCAAAAATGGTCAGGTTTGGGATAAACAGTCATGGTTTTGGCTAAAAGAGGTCAAGAGTTGCCCCCAGTCCATGGCGGAGCTGCTGGAGGTGGAGGCAGAGCCCCTGCAGAGGAGGGTGAGGGCAGGGATTTGGGCCAAAAGCCAAGGCTTTGGGGTGGATCCAGGGTTTTGTGGTGGGTGCAAGGGCCCAGACTCGCTCCGAGACCTGGGTCTTTGTGCAAGGGTTGGAGGGAGATGCCGGGATGTGGGGACACGGTGCCGGGGCTGGTGCCACCACCATAACCCCAACCACCACCAGCTTTTTTTTTGCAGTAGTAGGTGGCCGTGTCGTCGTCCCTGAGGCTGTTCATCTGCAGCGTGAGCGTGCTCTGGGAGTTGTCCCTGGAGATGGTGAAGCGCCCCTTGACCGACGGCGCGTAGTCTGTGTAACGACCACTGCCGCTAATATATGCGACGAACTCGAGCCCCTTCCCGGGAGCCTGTCAGATCCATCCCATGTAGGAGCTGCTGAAGGTGAAGCCGGAGCCCTTGCAGCGGAGGGTGAGGGACCCCCCGGGCTTCTGTTGTCCCCCTCCGGACTCCACCAGCTGCACGGCCGCCATCAGCCCTGGGGAGGGAGGAAGGAGAGAATTGAGTCGCCCGGTCCCGCCATCGCCCCCCATCTCCGCGCCCGGCGGTGGGGGAAAGGGGGTGAGCGGGGCCGGGTCCTACCTGGGAGGGCGGCCAGGAGGAGGAGGAGGAAGGCGGAGGGGGCTGATGCGCCATGGGTGCTGCTGGGGGGGCTGAGGGGGTCCTGTCTGTCCCGGGGGGCTGGGGTTGGTCAGGGGGATGGTGACACGGTCGAGGTTTGCTGCCAAGAGTCGAGGTCTGGGGCACCAGCGAGAGAGAGGAGAGGGAAAGGGTGGAGGTTTGGGGCAAAAGTGGTCGAGGGTTGGGTCAAAGGGTTGAGATTTGGGGCTAAAGCTGTTGAGGTTTACGTCAGGAATGGTCAGGTTTGGGGCAAATGGTGAAAGTTGGGGGGAAATGGTCAAGAGTTGGGGCAAACCATGGAGGTCTAGTGAGAAATCAGTCAGGGTTTGATGCCAACGGTTGAGATTTGGCGCCAAAACTATCAAGACCTGGGGTAACCGTTCCTGTTCTGGGCCAAATGGTTTAGGTTTGCCCCTAAACCAGTGACGGGTTTGGAAAAACAGTCAAGATTTGAGCCAACATTGGTTGAATTTGGGGCAAACGGTTGAGAGTTGTGGCAAAACCAATCAAGACTTGGGGCAAAACCATTTGAGTTTTGGGGCAAATGGTTTAGGTTGAATTTGTGGCAAACAGTTGAGAGTTGGGGCAAAAACAGTCACGATGTGGGGCAAAACCATTTGAGTGTTGGGCAGATATTTGGGATCTGAGGGAAACAGTTGAGGTTTGGGGCAAGGGGAGGATATTTGTGGCAAAAGCTGTTGAGGTTTAGGGCAAAAATGGTCAGGTTTGGGCCAAATGATCAAGGTTTGGTGCAAAAGCGGTCGAGATATTGGCCAAGAGCGCTGGAGGTTTGGGGCACAAATGGTGGAGGTTTGGTTCAAATCATTTGAGATTTGGGGAGAAAATGGCCAAGGTCTGGGGCAACTGGTGAAGAGTTGGGTCAAACCATGGACGTCTTCTGAGAAATTGGTCAGGGTTTGATTCAAACGCTTGAGATTTGGGATAAAAATGGTCAAGGTTTAGGGCAAATGCTTCAGATTTGGGCCAATAGCGGTCGATTTGGAGCCACAGGACAGGGATTCTGGGACACGGTGCTGGGGTTGGTGTCACCACCACTGTAAGCACGTTTGGCGCAGTAGTAGGTGGCCGTGTCGTCGTCCCTGAGGCTGTTCATCTGCAGCGTGAGCGTGCTCTGGGAGTTGTCCCTGGAGATGGTGAAGCGCCCCTTGACCGACGGCGCGTAGTAGGTGTAACCACCGCTGCTGTAAATACCCGCGACCCACTCGAGCCCCTTCCCGGGGGCCTGTCGCACCCAGTACATGTCGAAGCTGCTGAAGGTGAAGCCGGAGGCCTTGCAGCGGAGGGTGAGGGACCCCCCGGGTGTCTGGAGGCCCCCTCCGGACTCCACCAGCTGCACGGCCGCCATCAGCCCTGGGGAGGGAGGAAGGAGAGAATTGAGTCGCCCGGTCCCGCCATCGCCCCCCATCTCCGTGCCCCGACCAAAAATAGTCGAGGATTGGGTCAAAGGGTTGAGATTTGGGGCAAAACCTGTTAAGGTGTACGTGAAGAATGGTCACGCTTGGGGAAAATGGTCAAGGTTTGAGTCAAATGGTCAAGAGTTGGGGCAAATCATGGAGGTCTGGGGCAAAAACAGTCAGGGTTTGATACAAACGGTTGAGATTTGGGGCAAAAACAGTCAAGACGTGGGGTAACCGTTCCTGTCCTGGGGCAAATGGTTCAGGTTTGTCCCACAACCCGTCAAGGGCTTGGGGTAAACAGTCAAATTTGGGCCAACATTGGTTGAATTTGTGGCAAACAGTTGAGACTTGGGGCAAAACCATTTGAGTGTTGGGGCAAATGGTTGGGATTTGGGGAAAACAGTCAAGATCTGGGGGAAGCGGACGGTATTTGGGACAAAATCCCTCGAGGTTTCGGGCAAAAATGGTCAGGTTTGGGATAAATGGTCAAGGTTTGTGGCAAAATCGGTCAAGATATTGGTCAAGAGCATTGAAGGTTTGGGGCAAGAACAGTGGAGGCTTGGGGCACAAATGGTCGAGGTTTGCTGCCGATTGTTTGAGATTTGGGAATAAAATGGTCAAGAATTTGTTGAACTGGTCAAGGTTTGGGGCAAATGGTCAGGAGTTGGGGCAAACCATGGAGCTCTGGGGCAAAAACGGTCAGGGTTGGTGATAACAGCTGAGATTTGGGCCAAAAGAGGTCAAGGGGTTGTGGTAAACGGTCAAGATTTGGGACAACATTGGTTGAATTCGGGGCAAAACCATTTGAGTGTTGGGGCAAATGGTTGGGATTTGGGGTAAACAATTGAGCTTTGGGCAAGCGGACGATATTTGGGACAAAAGCCCTTGAGGTTGAGGGCAAAAATGGTCAGGTTTGGGCTAAAGAGGGAAGGTTTGGGCCAAAAGAGGTGGAGAGTTGCCCCCGGTCCATGGCGGAGCTGCTGGAGGTGGAGGCAGAGCCCCTGCGGAGGAGGGTGAGGGCAGGGATTTGGGCCAAAAGCCAAGGCTTTGGGGTGGATCCAGGGTTTTGTGGTGGGTGCAAGGGCCCAGACTCGCTCCGAGACCTGGGTCTTTGTGCAAGGGTTGGAGGGAGATGCCGGGATGTGGGGACACGGTGCCGGGGCTGGTGCCACCACCATAACCAGCACCACCACCAGCTTTTTTCGCGCAGTAGTAGGTGGCCGTGTCGTCGTCCCTGAGGCTGTTCATCTGCAGCGTGAGCGTGCTCTGGGAGTTGTCCCTGGAGATGGTGAAGCGCCCCTCGACCGACGGCGCATATCTTGTGGTACCACCATCGCTGTAAATACCCGCGACGTACTCGAGCCCTTTCCCGGGGGCCTGTCGCACCCATCCCATGCCAACGCTGCTGAAGGTGAAGCCGGAGCCCTTGCAGCGGAGGGTGAGGGACCCCCCGGGTGTCTGTTGTCCCCCTCCGGACTCCACCAGCTGCACGGCCGCCATCAGCCCTGAGGAGGGAGGAAGGAGAGAATTGAGTCGCCCGGTCCCGCCATCGCCCCCCATCTCCGCGCCCGGGGGTGGGGGAAAGGGGGTGAGCGGGGCCGGGTCCTACCTGGGAGGGCCGCCAGGAGGAGGAGGAAGGCGGAGGGGGCTGATGCGCCATGGGTGCTGCTGGAGGGGCTGAGGGGGTCCTGTCTGTCCCGGGGGGCTGGGGTTGGTCAGGGGGATGGTGACACGGTCGAGGTTTGCTGCCAAGAGTCGAGGTCTGGGGCACCAGCGAGAGAGAGGAGAGGGAAAGGGTGGAGGTTTGGGGCAAAAGTGGTTGAGGGTTGGGTCAAAGGGCTGAGATTTGGGGGAAAAGCTGTTGAGGTTTATGTGAAAAATGGTCAAGGTTTGGAGCAAAAGCGGTTGTGATATTGGCCAAACCCACTGAAGTTTTGGGGCAAGAACAATGAGGATCTGGGGAACAAACAGTTGAGATTTAGTACGAATCATTTGAGATTTGGGGACAAAACACTCAAGATTTGGTGCAAATGGTCAAGGTTTGGGGGAAATGGTCAAGAGTTGGGGCAAACCATGGAGGTCTGGAAAGAAATCGGTCAGGGTTTGCTGCAAGCGGTTCAGACTCGGGGTAGAAATAGTCGAGGTTCATGGCAAATGCTTCAGATTTGGGCCAATAGCGGTTCCAAGACACAGAGCAAAGGGATTTTTGGGCCAAAACCAGTCGAGATTTGCTGCAAACATCAAGGGTTGAGGCAAAAGTGGTCGAGGTGTGGTGCAAAGAGTCAAGGTTTGGGGTAAAATCGATGGCGGGACCGGGCGACTCAATTCTCTCCTTCCTCCCTCCCCAGGGCTGATGGCGGCCGTGCAGCTGGTGGCGTCTGGAGGGGGCCTCCAGACACCCGGGGGGTCCCTCACCCTCCGCTGCAAGGGCTCCGGCTTCACCTTCAGCAGCTTCCCCATGTTCTGGGTGCGACAGGCCCCCGGGAAGGGGCTGGAGTTCGTTGCGGCTATTAGCAACGATGGTAGTGGCACCAACTACGCGCCGTCGGTCAAGGGGCGCTTCACCATCTCCAGGGACAACTCCCAGAGCACGCTCACGCTGCAGATGAACAGCCTCAGGGACGACGACACGGCCACCTACTACTGCGCCAAACGTGACGGTGGTGCTGGTTCTGCTGGTTATCTTGGTGGCACCAGCCCTGGCACCGTGTCCCCACATCCCGGCATCTCCCTCCAACCCTTGCACAAAGACCCAGGTCTCGGAGCGAGTCTGGGCCCTTGCACCCACCACAAAACCCTGGATCCACCCCAAAGCCTTGGCTTTTGGCCCAAATCCCTGCCCTCACCCTCCTCTGCAGGGGCTCTGCCTCCACCTCCAGCAGCTCCGCCATGGACTGGGGGCAACTCTCCACCTCTTTTGGCCCAAACCTTCCCTCTTTAGCCCAAACTCTAGACCATTTGGGCCCCAAACCCTCCCCTGATTTTGGGCCCCAAATCCCTTTGCTCTGAGTCCTGGACCCTGCCCAGAGCCCAGACCTCGTCTGTGTCCCAGACCCCCCAGGACCCCAAATCTCAACCCCTGGCATCAAACCCTGACCGGTTTTGCCCCACACCTCCATGCTTTGCCCCAGCTCTTGACCAGTTGTCCCAAACCTTGACCAGTTCAACAGGATCTTGACCATTTTATCCCCAAATCTCAATCAGCAGCAAACCTCGACCATTTGTGCCCCAAACCTCCACCCTTCTTGCCCTAAACCTTCTGTGCTCTCGACCAATATCTCAACCACTTTTGCTCCAAACCTTGACCATTTATCCCAACCCTGACCATTTTTGCCTTAAACCTCAAAGGCTTTTGTCCCAAATATCATCCGCTTGCCCAAATCTCAACCGTTTGCCCAAAATCTCAAATGGTTTTGCCCCAACACACAAATGGTTTTCCCCCGGATCTTGATTGGTTTTGCCCCAACTCTCAACTGATTGCCCCAAATTCAACCAATGTTGTCCCAAATCTTGACTCTTTACCCCAAACCCTTGACCGGTTTTGCCCCAAACCTCAACTCTTCACCCCAAACCTGAACCATTTGCCCCAAAACATGAAGGATTACCCCAAATCTTGACTGGTTTTGACTCATGTCTCAAACGTTTGCCCCAAATTCAACCAAAGGTGTCCATAATCTTGACTCTTTACCCCAAACCCTTGACCGGTTTTGGCCCAAATCTCAACTATTTGCACCACACCTCGACCACTTTTGCCTCAACCCTTGATGTTTGCAGCAAATCCCGACTGGTTTTGGCCCCAAAATCCCTTTGCTCTGTGTCTTGGAATCCTCCCCAGAGCCCAGACCCCTTCCAAGCCCCAGACCCTCCCCCAGGCACCCCAGATTTTCTCCCCCGGGGTTGGAACCAGCCTGGAGCCAGGAGCAGGGGGAGCTGGGGGGTCTGTCCTTCTGCCCCCTCCCCAGGGCTGATGGCGGCCGTGCAGCTGGTGGAGTCCGGAGGGGGACAACAGACACCCGGGGGGTCCCTCACCCTCCGCTGCAAGGCCTCCGGCTTCACCTTCAGCAGCGTCGGCATGGGCTGGATGCGACAGGCCCCCGGGAAGGGGCTCGAGTACGTTGCGACTATTAGGAGCGATGGTGGTGGCCCATGGTACGTGCCGTCGGTCAAGGGGCGCTTCACCCTCTCCAGGGACAACTCCCAGAGCACGCTCACGCTGCAGATGAACAGCCTCAGGGACGACGACACGGCCACCTACTGCTGCGCGAAAAATGCTGATGGTGGTGGCGGCACCAACACTGGTCCCGTTTCCCAACATCCCTACGCTGCATCCCCAAATCAACCCTCCTTGGCCCAAATCGGAAGCATTTGCCACAAACCTCGATGAGTTTTGCCCCAAATCTCAACCGCTTGCAGCAAACCCTGACCGATTTCTCACCAGACCTCCATGGTTTGACCCAACTCTTCACCAGTTGCCCCAAACCATGACCAGTTGCACTGAAACTTGACCATTTTTTCCCCAAATCTCAAAGAATCGGGTATTTGTGCCCCAAACCTCCACCCTTCTTGCCTGAAACCTTCAACGGTCTTGGCCAATATCTTCACCACTTTTGCTCCAAATCTTGACCATTTGACCCAAACCTGGCCTCTATTGACCTTAACCTCAACACCTTTTGCCACAAACACCCCCCCCTTTCCCCAAATCTCACCCGCTTGACCAGAACATCAACCATTTTTGCCCCAAACCTCCACCAGTTTCCACTCATCTCCATCGATTTTGCCCCAAACCTTGACTCTTTGCACCAAACCTCCACCTTTTCGACCCACCTCCTCGACCGTTTGCAGCAAACCTCGACTGGTTTTGCCCCAATACACCTCAAGGCTTTGCGACAAATCTTGACTGGTTTTTGCCCCAAATCCTAACTCTTGGCCCCAAATCCCAAACAGCTGCCCCAGAGTTGAATGCTTTTGCCCCAAATCTTGATGGGTTTTGACCCAAGTCTCAAACATCTGCCTCAAATTCAACCAATGTTGTCCCAAATCTTGACCATTTACCCCAAACCCTTGACCGGTTTTGGCCCAAACCTGAACTCTTTGCCCCAAACCTGAACCACTTGCCCCAAAACATGAAGGATTACCCCAAATCTTGACTGGTTTTGCACCAGCTCTCAATTGTTTCCCCCAAATTCAACCAATGTTGGCCCAAATCTTGACTCTTTACCCCAAACCCTTGACTGGTTTTGGCCCAAATCTCAACCCTTGGCATCAAACCCTGACAGTTTCTGCCCCAGACCTCCATGGTTTGCCCCAACTCTTGACCATTTGCCCCCAAACTTTGACCATTTGCCCCAAACCTGACCATTCCTGACGTAAACCTCAACAGCTTTGGCCCCAAATCTCAGCCCTTTGACCCAACCCTCGACCACTTTTGCCCCAAACCTCCACCCTTTCCCTCTCCTCTCTCTCGCTGGTGCCCCACACCTCGACTCTTGGCAGCAAACCTCGACCGTGTCACCATCCCCCTGACCAACCCCAGCCCCCCGGGACAGACAGGACCCCCTCCTCAGCCCCCCCAGCAGCACCCATGGCGCATCAGCCCCCTCCGCCTTCCTCCTCCTCCTCCTCCTCCTGGCCGCCCTCCCAGGTAGGACCCGGCCCCGCTCACCCCCTTTCCCCCACCGCCGGGCGCGCAGATGGGGGGCGATGGCGGGACCGGGCGACTCAATTCTCTCCTTCCTCCCTCCCCAGGGCTGATGGCGGCCGTGCAGCTGGTGGAGTCCGGAGGGGGACAACAGAAGCCCGGGGGGTCCCTCACCCTCCGCTGCAAGGGCTCCGGCTTCGACTTCAGCAGCTTCGGCATGAACTGGATCCGACAGGCCCCCGGGAAGGGGCTCGAGTTCGTCGCGGCTATTACCAGCAGTGGTGGTACCACAGTCTACGCGCCGTCGGTCAAGGGGCGCTTCACCCTCTCCAGGGACAACTCCCAGAGCACGGTCACGCTGCAGATGAACAGCCTCAGGGACGACGACACGGCCACCTACTACTGCGCCAAACGTTCTCACAGTGGTGGTGACACCAACCCCAGCACCGTGTCCCAGAATCCCTGTCCTGTGGCTCCAAATCGACCGCTATTGGCCCAAATCTGAAGCATTTGTCCTAAACCTCGACTGTTTCTACCCCAAATCTCAACCGCTTGCAGCAAACCCTGACCGATTTCTCCCCAGACCTCCATGGTTTGACCCAACTCTTGACCATTTGCCACAAACCTTGACCATTTTCACAAAGTCTTGGCCATTTTTGCCCCAAATCTCAAATGACCGGCACCAAACCTCGACCATTTGTGCCCCAAACCTCCACCCTTCTTGCCCCAAACCTCCAATGCTCTCGACCAATATCTTGAACCACTTTTGCTCAAAACCTTGACTATTTCTCTCAAACCTGACCATTTGTGCCCCCAACCTCGAGGGTTTTTGTCCCAAACATCGTCCACTTGCCCCAAATCTCAACCGTTTGCCCCAAAACTTAAATGGTTTTTCCCAAAATCTTGACTGTTTTTGCCCCAGGTCTCAACAGTTTGTCCCAAATCTGGACTGTTTTCCCCAAACCCTTGACCAGTTTTGGCCCAATCCTCAATTGTTTGCCCCAAATCCCAACCATTTGACCCAACACTCAAATGGTTTTGCCGCAGGTCTTGACAGTTTTTCCCTCAACTCTCAACTGTTTGCCCCAAATTCAACCAATATTATCCCAAATCTTCACTGTTTAAACCAAACCCTTGGCTGGTTTTGCCCCAAACCTCAACCCTTGGCATCAAACCCTGACCGGTTTTGCCCCAGACCTCCATTGTTTGCCCCAACTCTTGAACATTTGCCCCAAACTTTGGCCATTTGCACCAAATCTTGACCATTTTATCCCCAAATCTCAATCAGAACCCAAACTCAAGCAAAACCTTCAACACTTTTGCACGATATCTCGACCACTTTTGCTCCAAACCTTGACCATTTATCCCAAACGTGACCATTTTTGCCCTAAACGTCGAGGGCTTTTGTCCCATATATCATCCGCTCGCTCTAAATCTCAACCATTTGCCCCAAATCTCAACAGTTTCACACAAATTCAACTAATGTTGTCCCAAATCTTGACTCTTAACCCCAAACCCTTGACCAGTTTTGGCCCAAATCTCAACCATTTGCCCCAAACCCCAACCATTTGCCCCAACTCTCAACTGTTTGCTCCGAATTCAACCAATGTTGGCCCAAATCTTCACTGTTTACCCCAAACCCTTGACTAGTTTTGGCCCAAATCTCAACCGTTGGCATCAAACCCTGACCGTTTCTGCCCCAGACCTCCATGGTTTGACCCAACTCTTGACCATTTGACTCAAACCTTCACCATTTGCCCCAAACCTGACCATTCCTGGCGTAAACCTCAACAGCTTTTGTCCCAAATCTCAACCCTTTGACCCAATCCTCGACCACATTCGGTCGAGGCACGGAGATGGGGGGCGATGGCGGGACCGGGCGACTCAATTCTCTCCTTCCTCCCTCCCCAGGGCTGATGGCGGCCGTGCAGCTGGTGGAGTCCGGAGGGGGCCTCCAGAAGCCCGGGGGGTCCCTCACCCTCCGCTGCAAGGCCTCCGGCTTCGACTTCAGCAGCATCTGGATGCACTGGGTGCGACAGGCCCCCGGGAAGGGGCTCGAGTGGGTTGCGACTATTAGTACCAGCAGTGGTAGCACCTACTACGCGCCGTCGGTCGAGGGGCGCTTCACCATCTCCAAGGACAACTCCCAGAGCACGCTCACGCTGCAGATGAACAGCCTCAGGGACGACGACACGGCCACCTACTACTGCGCGAAATGTTATGGTAGTGGTTGTGGTTATGGTGGTGACACCAACCCCAGCACCGTGTCCCAGAATCCCTGGGCTGTGGCTCCAAATTGACCATTACCACACCAAACCTGAACCATGTGCCCCAAACCTCCACCATTTTTACACCAAATCTCAACTGTTATCATCAAACCCGCATCGTTTTCTCCCCAGACCTCCATGGTTTGCCCCAACTCTTGACCATTTGCCCCAAACCATGACCATTTGTCCTAAAATTCAACCATTTTTGCCCCAAATCTCAAAGACCGGCACAAAACCTCGACCATTTGTGCCCCAAACCTCCACCCTTCTTGCCCCAAACCTCCAATGCTCTCGACCAATATCTTGAACACTTTGACTCCAAACCTTGACTATTTCTCTCAAACCTGAACATTTGTGCCATAAACCTCGAGCGTTTTGTCCCAAATATCATGCGCTTGCCCAAATCTCAACCATTTGCCCCAAATCCCAACCATTTATCGCAACACTCAAATGCTGTTGCCCCAAGTCTTGACTGGTTTTGGCCCAAGTCTCAACTGCCCCAAATTCAACCAATTTTGTCACAAATGTTGAGCCTTTTTTCCAAACCCTTGACTGGTTTTGGCCCAAATCTCTACCACTGCCATCAAACCCTGACCGTTTTTTCCCCACACCTCTATGGTTTGCCCCAACTCCTGACTATTTGCCCCAAACTTTGACCATTTTTGACCTAAACCTCAACAGCTTTTGTCCCAAATCTCAACCCTTTGACCCAATCCTCGACCATTTCCCTCTTGAGACCCTTGAACTGGCCCCAAACTCTACCCTGAGCCTTGATCCCTGTCCCAAGCCGTGTCCTGCCACGGCTCCGGCTTCACCTTCAGCAGCTTCCAAATGGACTGGGTGCGACAGGCCCCCGGGAAGGGGCTCGAGTACGTCGCGGATATTTGGGATGATGGTGGTTACACAGAATACGCGTCGTCGGTCAAGGGGCGCTTCACCATCTCCAGGGACAACTCCCAGAGCACGCTCACGCTGCAGATGAACAGCCTCAGGGACGACGACACGGCCACCTACTACTGCGCCAAACGTGACGGTGGTGCTGGTGCTGGTAATGCTGATGGTAATCCTTTGCGCCCCAAACCTCCGCCCTTCTTGCCCGAAACCTTCAACAGTCTTGGCCAATATCTCGACCGCTTTTGCCACAAACCTTCACCATTTGCCCCAAATCTGACCATTTTAGCCCTAAACCTTGACAGGTCCTGCCACAAATATCCTCCCCTTGCCCCAAATCTCACCCACTTCACCAAAACATCAACCATTTTGGCCCCAAACCTCCACCAGTTTCCACTCATCTCCATCGATTTTGCCCCAAACCTTGACTCTTTGCACCAAACCTCCACCTTTTTGACCCACCTCCTCGACCGTTTGCAGCAAACCTCGACTGGTTTTGCCCCAATACGCCTCAAGGCTTTGCAACAAATCTTCACTGGTTTTTGCCCCAAATCCCAACTCTTGGCCACAAATTCCAACCATTTGCCCCAAAGTTAAATACTTTTGCCCCAAATCTTGACTGGTTTTGACTCAAGTCTCAAACATCTGCCTCAAGTTCAACCAATGTTGTCCCAAATCTTGACTCTTTACCCCAAAGCCTTGACCGGTTTTGGCCCAAACCTCAACTGTTTGCCCCAAAAAACGAACCGTTACCCCAAGTCTTGACCGTATTGGCCCCAAATCTCAACCGTTTGCATGAAACCCTGACAATTTTTTCCCCGAGACCTCCATGGTTTGCAACAACTCTTGACAGTTTCCCCCAAACCTTGACCATTTCCACCAAATCTTGACCATTTTGCCCCCAAATCTCAAACGACTGGCACTAAACTTCAACCATTTTTTCCCCAAACCTCCACCATTGTTGCCCCAAACCTTCAATGGTCTTGGCCAATATCTCGACCGCTTTTGCTCCTAACCTTGACCTTCTGCCCCAAACCTGACCATTCCTGACCTAAACCTCAACAGCTTTGGCCCCAAATCTCAGCCCTTTGACCCAACCCTCGACCACTTTTGCCCCAAACCTCCACCCTTTCCCTCTCCTCTCTCTCGCTGGTGCCCCAGACCTCGACTCTTGGCACCAAACCTCGACCGTGTCACCATCCCCCTGACCAACCCCAGCCCCCCGGGACACACAGGACCCCCTCAGCCCCCCCAGCAGCACCCATGGCGCATCAGCCCCCTCCGCCTTCCTCCTCCTCCTGGCCGCCCTCCCAGGTAGGACCCGGCCCCGCTCACCCCCTTTCCCCCACCCCCGGGCGCGGAGATGGGGGGCGATGGCGGGACCGGGCGACTCAATTCTCTCCTTCCTCCCTCCCCAGGGCTGATGGCGGCCGTGCAGCTGGTGGCGTCCGGAGGGGGACAACAGACACCCGGGGGGTCCCTCACCCTCCGCTGCAAGGGCTCCGGCTTCACCTTCAGCAGCGTCGGCATGGGATGGGTGCGACAGGCCCCCGGGAAAGGGCTCGAATACGTCGCGAGTATTTACAGCGATGGTAGTAGCACCTACTACGTGTTGTCGGTCAAGGGGCGCTTCACCATCTCCAGGGACAACTCCCAGAGCACGCTCACGCTGCAGATGAACAGCCTCAGGGATGATGACACGGCCACCTACTACTGCGCCAAATATTATGGTAGTGGTTGCAACAACCCCAGCCCCATGGAACAACGTCCCTGGGCTGTGTCCCCAAATCAGCCCTTCTTGGCCCAAATCTGAAACATTTTCCACGAACCTCAATCATTTTTGCACCAAGTCTCAACCGTTTGCAGCAAACCCTGACCGATTTCTCACCAGACCTCCATGGTTTGACCCAACTCTTCACCAGTTGCCCCAAACACTGACCATTTACACCAAACCTTGAGCGTTTTATCCCCAAATCTCAAATGATTTGAACCAAACCTCCACCATTTGTGCCCAAAACCTCCACCATTTTTGGCCAATCTCTTGACTGTTTTTTCCATAAACCTTGACCATTTGCCCCAAACCCAACCATTTTTGCCCTAAACATCAACAGCTTTTGCCACAAATATCCTCCCCTTGCCCCAAATCTCACCCACTTCACCAAAACATCAACCATTTTTGCCCCAAACCTCCACCAGTTTCCACTCATCTCCATCGATTTTGCCCCAAATCTTGACATTTTGCACCAAACCTCCACCATTTTGACCAACCTCCTTGACCGTTTGCAGCAAACCTCGACTGGTTTTGCCCCAATACGCCTCAAGGCTTTGCGACAAATCTTGACTGCTTTTGCCCCAAATCCCAACTCTTGGCCCCAAATCCCAACCAGTTGCCCCAGAGATGAATGCTTTTGCCCCAGATCTTGACTGGTTTTGACCCAAGTCTCAAACATCTGCCTCAAATTCAACCAATGTTGTCCCAAATCTTGACTGTTTTCTCCAAACCCTTGACCGGTTTTGGCCCAAATCTCAGTTGTTTGCCCAAATCCCAACCATTTGTCCCAAAACTCAAATGGTGTTGCCCCAAGTCTTGACTGGTTTTGTCCCAACTCCAAACTGCCCCAAATTCAACCAATTTTTTCACAAATATTGAGTCTTTTTCCCAAACCCTTGACTGGTTTTGGCCCAAATCTCAACCGTTGGCATCAAACCCTGGCTGGTTTTGCCCCAGACGTCCATGGTTTGCCCCAACTCCTGACTATTTGCCCCAAATCTCAACCCTTTGACCCAATCCTCGACCATTTCCCTCTTGAGACCCTTGAACGGGCCCCAAACTCTACCCTGAGCCTTGATCCCTGTCCCAAGCCGTGTCCTGCCAGGGCTCCGGCTTCACCTTCAGCAGCTTCGGCATGAACTGGGTGCGACAGGCCCCCGGGAAGGGGCTCGAGTTCGTCGCGAATATTAATAGCAATCGTGGTAGCACCTACTACGCGCCGTCGGTCAAGGGGCGCTTCACCATCTCCAGGGACAACTCCCAGAGCACGCTCACGCTGCAGATGAACAGCCTCAGGGACGACGACACGGTCACCTACTACTGCGCGAAAGAAGCTGGTGGTGGTGGCACCAACCCCAGCACCGTGTCCCAGAATCCCTGGGCTGTGGCTCCAAATTGACCATTATCACCCCAAATCTGAACCATGTGCCCCAAACCTCGACCATTTTTACCCCAAATCTCAACCGTTACCATCAAACCTGCATCGTTTTCTCCCCAAACCTCCATGGTTTGACCCAACTCTTGACTGTTTGCCCCAAACTGTGACCATTTGCACTAAAACTCAACCATTTTTGCCCCAAATCTCAAATGACTGGCACCAAACCTCGACCATTTGTGCCCCAAACCTCCACCGTTCTTCCCCAAACCTCCAATGCTCTCGACCAATATCGTGACCACTTTTTCTCCAAACCTTGACTATTTCTCTGAAACCTGATCATTTGTGCCCCAAACCTCGAGGGTTTTTGTCCCAAACATTGTCTGCTTGCCCTAAATCTCAACTGTTTGCCCCAAATATCAACTGTTTGCCCCAAATCCCAACCATTTGCCACAAAACTCAAATGGTTTTGCCCCAAATCTTGACTGCTTTTGCCCCAGGTCTCAACAGTTTCCCCCAATTTCAACCAATGTTGTCCCAAACCTTGACTATTTTCCCCAAACCCTTGACCAGTTTTGGCCAAAACCTCAATTGTTTGCCCCAAATCCCAACCATTTGCCCCAACACTCAAATGGTTTTGCCCAAAGTCTTGACTGGTTTTGCCCCAAC
The DNA here is from genome assembly GCA_009819605.1 of Sterna hirundo. Taxonomy (NCBI): domain Eukaryota; kingdom Metazoa; phylum Chordata; class Aves; order Charadriiformes; family Laridae; genus Sterna; species Sterna hirundo. The sequence goes on from WNMW01000084.1 coordinate 244,477, forward strand.
TCTCAACTGTTTGCCCCAAATTCAACCAATGTTGTCCCAAATCTTGACTGTTTACCACAACCCCTTGACCTCTTTTGGCCCAAATCTCAGCCGTTATCATCAAACCCTGACCATTTTTGCCCCACACCTCCATGGTTTGCCCCAACTCCTGACCATTTGCCCCAAACACTGACCAGTTCGACAAAATCTTGACCATTTCATCCCCAAATCTCAATCAATCGGCACCAAACCTCGACCATTTGTGCCCCAAACCTCCACCCTTCTTGCCCCAAACCTTCAATGCTCTCGACCAATATCTTGACCAATTTTGCCCCAAACCTTGACCATTTATCCCAAACTTGACCATTTTTGCCATAAACCTCGAAGGCTTTTGTCCCGAATATCATCCACTTTCCCAAATCTAAACTGTTTGCCTTAAATCTCAAATGGTTTTCCCCCAGGTCTCAACAGTTACCCCCAAATTCAACTACTTTTGTCCCAAGTCTTCACCGTTTTCCCCAAACCCTTGACCAGTTTTGGCCCAAATCTCAACCTTTGGCATCAAACCCTGACCATTTTTGCCCGAGACCTCCATGGTTTACCCCAACTCCTGACCATTTGCCCCAAACCTTGACCAGTTCAACAAAATCTTGACCGTTTTGGCCCCAAATCTCAAATGATTCATACTAAATCTCAACCGTTTGTTCCCCAGACCTTCATTGTTCTTGCCCCAAACCTTCAGTGGGTTTGGCCAATATGACAACCACTTTTGCTCCAAACCTTGACCTTCTGCCCCAAACCTGACCATTCCTGACCTAAACCTCAACAGCTTTGGCCCCAGATCTCAACCCTTTGACCCAACCCTCGACCACTTTTGCCCCAAACCTCCACCCTTTCCCTCTCCTCTCTCTCGCTGGTGCCCCAGACCTCGACTCTTGGCAGCAAACCTCGACCGTGTCACCATCCCCCTGACCAACCCCAGCCCCCCGGGACAGACAGGACCCCCTCAGCCCCCCCAGCAGCACCCATGGCGCATCAGCCCCCTCCGCCTTCCTCCTCCTCCTCCTCCTCCTGGCCGCCCTCCCAGGTAGGACCTGGCCCCGCTCACCCCCTTTCCCCCACCCCCGGGCACGGAGATGGGGGGCGATGGCGGGACCGGGCGACTCAATTCTCTCCTTCCTCCCTCCCCAGGGCTGATGGCGGCCGTGCAGCTGGTGGCGTCCGGAGGGGGCCTCCAGACACCCGGGGGGTCCCTCACCCTCCGCTGCAAGGGCTCCGGCTTCACCTTCAGCAGCTTCGGCATGGGATGGATGCGACAGGCCCCCGGGAAGGGGCTCGAGTTCGTCGCGGGTATTGAGAGCGATGGTAGTTACACAGAATACTCGCCGTCGGTCAAGGGGCGCTTCACCATCTCCAAGGACAACTCCCAGAGCACGCTCACGCTGCAGATGAACAGCCTCAGGGACGACGACACGGCCACCTACTACTGCGCCAAAAATGCTGATGGTGGTGGCGGCACCAACACTGGTCCCATTCCCCAACATCCCTACGCTGCATCCCCAAATCAACCCTTCTTGGCCCAAATCGGAAGCATTTGCCATGAACCTCGATGAGTTTTGCCCCAAATCTCAACCGCTTGCAGGAAACCCTGACCGATTTCTCACCAGACCTCCATGGTTTGACCCAACTCTTGAACAGTTGCCCCAAACACTGACCATTTGCACTGAAACTTCACCATTTTTTCCCCAAATCTCAAAGAATCGGAACCAAACCTCGACCATTTGTGCCCCAAACCTCCACCCTTCTTGCCCCAAACCTTCAACAGTCTTGGCCAATATCTCGACCACTTTTGCTCCAAATCTTGACCATTTGCCCCAAACCTGGCCCCTATTGACCTAAACCTCAACAGCTTTTGCCACAAATATCCTCCCCTTGCCCCAAATCTCACCCACTTCACCAAAACATCAACCATTTTGGCCCCAAACCTCCACCAGTTTCCACTCATCTCCATTGATTTTGCCCCAAACCTTGACTCTTTGCACCAAACCTCCACCTTCTCGACCCACCTCCTCGAGCGTTTGCAGCAAACCTCGACTGGTTTTGCCCCAATACGCCTCAAGGCTTTGCGACAAATCTTGAATGGTTTTTTCCCCAAATCCCAACTCTTGGCCCCAAATCCCAAACAGCTGCCCCAGAGTTGAATGCTTTTGCCCCAAATCTTTATGGGTTTTGACCCAAGTCGCAAAGCTCTGTCTCAAATTCAACCAATGTTGGCCCAAATCTTGACTCTTTACCCCAAACCCTTGACCGGTTTTGCTCCAAACCTCAACTCTTTGCCCCAAACCTGAACCACTTGCCCCAAAACATGAAGGATTACCCCAAATCTTGACTGGTTTTGCCCCAACTCTCTATTGTTTGCCCCAAATTCAACCAATGTTGGCCCAAAACTTCACTCTCTATCCCAAACCCTTGACTGTTTTGGCCCAAATCTCAACCATTGGCATCAAACCCTGACCATTTAGGCCCCAGACCTCCATGGTTTGACCCAACTCTTGACCATTTACCCCAAATATTGACCATTTTTGCCTGAAAACTCAACAGCTTTGGCCCCAAATCTCAGCCCTTTGACCCAGCCCTCGACCACTTTTGCCCCAAACCTCCACCCTTTCCCTCTCCTCTCTCTCGCTGGTGCCCCAGACCTCGACTCTTGGCAGCAAACCTCGACCGTGTCACCATCCCCCTGACCAACCCCAGCCCCCCGGGACACACAGGACCCCCTCAGCCCCCCCAGCAGCACCCATGGCGCATCAGCCCCCTCCGCCTTCCTCCTCCTCCTCCTCCTGGCCGCCCTCCCAGGTAGGACCCGGCCCCGCTCACCCCCTTTCCCCCACCCCCGGGCGTGCAGATGGGGGGCGATGGCGGGACCGGGCGACTCAATTCTCTCCTTCCTCCCTCCCCAGGGCTGATGGCGGCCGAGCAGCTGGTGGAGTCCGGAGGGGGCCAACAGACACCCGGGGGGTCCCTCACCCTCCGCTGCAAGGGCTCCGGCTTCACCTTCAGCAGCTCCGACATGCAATGGGTGCGACAGGCCCCCGGGAAGGGGCTCGAGTGGGTCGCGGCTATTAGCAACACTGGTCGTACCACAAACTACGTGCCGTCGGTCAAGGGGCGCTTCACCCTCTCCAGGGACAACTCCCAGAGCACGCTCACGCTGCAGATGAACAGCCTCAGGGACGACGACACGGCCACCTACTACTGCGCCAAAGATGGTCGTGATGGTGGTTATGCTGATGGTAGTGGTGGCACCAACCCCAGCAGCGTGCTCGCAACGTCCCTGCACTGTGTCCCCACTTCCCAGCCTCTCCCCAAAACCCCAACACCCTTCCTAGTCTCTTTCACCACCCATGGACTCCAGCTCCCAACCCCACACCGTGCCCCGAACCTCAACCATCGACCCCAAGACCAGAATTCTTGCCCCTAGTCCGGACCCCACGAGCCGGCCTGGAACCCTGCCACGGTGCCCAACTCCTTGCGTGGGGCAGAAACCCAACACCTGGAGTCATCTCAGGGCACCTTGATGCCCCCCGGCCCCGAGCCCAGAACCCTGCAAGGGCTCCGGCTTCTCCTTCAGCAGCTTCGAAATGGAATGGGTGCGACAGGCCCCCGGGAAGGGGCTTGAGTGGGTCGCGGAGATTAACAGTTACGGTGGTGGCACCTACTACGCATCGTCGGTCAAGGGGCGCTTCACCATCTCCAGGGACAACTCCCAGAGCACGCTCACGCTGCAGATGAACAGCCTCAGGGACGACGACACGGCCACCTACTACTGCGCGAAAAGTTATGCTGGTGGTGGTGGCACCAACCCCTTCTCCAGGGAACAACATCCCTGGGGTAGCGTCCCCAAATCAACCCTCCTTGGCCCAAATCGGAAGCATTTGCCACAAACCTCAGCCATTTTGGCCTCAAATCCCAACAGTTCGCTTCAAACCCTGACCGTTTTAGCCCCAGACCTCCATGGTTTGACCCAACTCTTGACTGTTTACCCCAAACGTCGACCATTTGACCAAACCTCGACCACTTTTGCCCCCAAAAATGGGGCAACTACCCCGTTCCTGCCCCAAACCTTCATTGGTTTTGGCCAATGTCACAGAATCCCAGACGGGCAGGGGTGGGAAGGGCCCTCTGGAGCTCACCCAGTCCCACCCCCGGCCAGAGCAGGGTCACCCACAGCCGGTGGCACAGGAAGGCGTCCAGGCGGGTTGGGAATGTCTCCGGAGACGGAGACTCCCCCACCTCTCTGGGCAGCCTGTGCCAGGGCTCTGCCACCCTCACGGCAAAGAAGTTCCTCCTCCTCTTGAGATGGAACTTCCGACGGCCAAGGTTGTGCCCGTTGCCCCTTGTCCCGTCGCCGCGCACCACTGAGAAGAGCCCGGCCCCGTCCTCCTGACACCCCCCGTCAGTGTTTATCAGCGTTGATAAGATCCCCCTCCTCGGCCGTCTCTTTTCCGCACTGGAGACCCAATCCCTCAGCCCTTCGCCCTCTCGACTGCGCGAAAACTCCTGGTCGTGGTGGTGGCACCAACCCCGGCATTGTCACCCACCGGCCCTGCGCTCTGTCCCCACCTTGACCACTTTGGGCCCAAGTCTCAACTGGTTTTGCCCCAAGTCTCAACCAAGTGGCACCAAACCTTGACTGGTTTTGGCCCCAAATCCCTTTGCTCTGGGATCCGGAACCCTACACAGTTTTGCCCCAAGTTACCCCTTGAGAGCAGCCCTTGAGATCCGGAACCTTGAACATTTCTCCCAAACCTTGAGCAGTTCAACCAAATCCTGATCATTTTGGACCCAAATCTCAAACGACTGGCACTAAACTCCCACCATTTTTGTTCCAAACCTCCACCATTGTTGCCCCAAACCTTCAATGGTCTTGGCAATATCTCGACCACTTTTGCTCCAAATCTTGACCTTCTGTCCCCAAACCTTCACTTTCAGCAGCAAAGGCATGGGATGGACGTGACAGGCCCCCGGGAAGGGGCTCGGGTTCGTCGCGCTTATTAATAGTGATGGTAGTTACACAAACTACGCGTCGTCGGTCAAGGGGCGCTTCACCCTCTCCAGGGACAACTCCCAGAGCACGGTCACGCTGCAGATGAACAGCCTCAGGGACGACGACACGGCCACCTACTACTGCGCGAAAAGTTATGGTAGTGGTTGTAACAACCCCAGCCCCATGGAACAACATCCCTGGGCTGTGTCCCCAAATCAGCCCTTCTTGGCCCAAATCGGACGCATTTGCCACGAACCTTGACCTTTTTTTACCCCAAATCTCAACCGTTTCCATCAAGCCCTGACCGATTTCTCACCAGACGTCCCTGGTTTGACCCAACTCTTCACCAGTTCCCCAAACCGTGACCATTTGCACTGAAACTTGACCATTTTTTCCCCAAATCTCAAACAGTTGGAACCAAACCTCGACCATTTGTGCCCCAAACCTCCACCCTTCTTGCCCCAAACCTTCAACGGTCTTGGCCAATATCTCGACCACTTTTGCTCCAAATCTTGACCATTTGACCTAAACCTGGCCCCTATTGACCTAAACCTCAACAGCTTTTGCCACAAATATCCTCCCCTTGCCCCAAATCTCACCCACTTCACCAAAACATCAACCATTTTTGCCCCAAACCTCCAACATTTTCCTCTCATCTCCATCGATTTTGCCCCAAACCTTGACTCTTTGCACCAAACCTCAACCCTTTCTTACACAAATCTCAAACATCTGCCTCAAATTTAACCAATGTTGTCCCAAAACTTGACTCTGTACCCCAAACCCTTGACCGGTTTTGCCCCAAACCTCAACTGTTTGCCCCAAAACACGAACCGTTACCCCAAGTCTTGACCGTATTGGCCCCAAATCTCAACCGTTTGCGTGAAACCCTGACCATTTTTGCCCCAGACCTCCCGTGGTTTGCAACAACTCTTGACAGTTTCCCTCAAACCTTGACCATTTCCACCAAATCTTGACCGTTTTGTCCCCAAATCTCAAATGACTGGCAATAAACTTCAACCATTTTTTCCCCAAAACTCCACTATTGTTGCCCCAAACCTTCAATGGGTTTGGCCAATATCTCGACTGCTTCGACTTCAGCAGCTTCAACATGGAATGGGTGTGACAGGCCCCCGGGAAGGGGCTCGAGTTCGTCACGGGTATTAATCCCAGTGGTGGTAGCACAGCCTACGCGCCGTCGGTCAAGGGGCGCTTCGCCATCTCCAGGGACAACTCCCAGAGCACGCTCACGCTGCAGATGAACAGCCTCAGGGACGACGACACGGCCACCTACTACTGCGCGAAAAATGCTGATGGTGGTGCTGGTTATGGTGGTGGCACCAGCCCCGGCACCGTGTCCCCACATCCCGGCATCTCCCTCCAACCCTTGCACAAAGACCCAGGTCTCGGAGCGAGTCTGGGCCCTTGCACCCACCACAAAACCCTGGATCCACCCCAAAGCCTTGGCTTTTGGCCCAAATCCCTGCCCTCACCCTCCTCTGCAGGGGCTCTGCCTCCACCTCCAGCAGCTCCGCCATGGACCGGGGGAAACTCTCCACCTCTTTTGGCCCAAACCATGACTGTTTATCCCAAACCTGACCATTTTTGGTCAGGTTTTTTGCCCTCAACCTCAAGGGTTTTTGTCCCAAATATCGTCCGCTTGCCCAAATCCCAACTATTTGCCCCAACACTCAAATGGTTTTGCCCCAGGTCTTGACTGATTTTGCCCCAATTCTCAACTGTTTGCCCCAAATTCAACCAATGCTGGCCCAAATCTGGACTGTTTTTCCAAGCCCCTTGACTGGTTTTGGGGGAAACCTAAACCTTTTGCCCCCAGACATGAACGGCTACCCATCTTGACTGGTTTTGCCCCAAATCACAGCCATTTGCATCAAACCCTGACTGATTTCCAACCAGACCTCCATGGTTTACCCCAACTCTTGACCATTTGACTCAAACCTTGACCATTTGACCCAAACCCGACCATTTTTGCCCTAAACCTCAACAGCTTTTGCCACAAATATCCTCCCCTTGCCCCAAAGCTCACCCACTTCACCAAAACATCAACCACTTTTGCCCCAAACCTCCACCATTTTCCACTCATCTCCACTGATTTTGCCCCAAACCTTGACTCTTTGCACCAAACCTCAACCCTTTCTTACACAAATCTCAAACGTCTGCCCCAAATTCAACCAATGGTGGCCCAAATCTTGACTGTTTACCACAAACCCTTGACCGGTTTTGGCCCAAACCTCAACTGTTTGCCCCAAAACATGAACAGTTACCCCAAGTCTTGACCGTATTGGCCCCAAATCTCAACCGTTTGCATCAAACCCTGACCATTTTTGCCCGAGACCTCCATGGTTTGCAACAACTCTTGACAATTTCCCCCAAACCTTGACCATTTCCACCAAATCTTGGCCATTTTCTCCCCAAATCTCAAACGACTGGCACTAAACCTCAACCATTTTTTTCCCAAGCCTCCACCATTGTTGCCCCAAACCATCAGTGGGTTTGGCCAATATCTCGACCGCTTTGACTTCAGCAGCTCCAACATGGAATGGGTGTGACAGGCCCCCGGGAAGGGGCTCGAGTTCGTCGCGTATATTAGCGGCAATGGTGGTTACACCTACTACGCGCCGTCGGTCAAGGGGCGCTTCACCATCTCCAGGGACAACTCCCAGAGCACGCTCACGCTGCAGATGAACAGCCTCAGGGACGACGACACGGCCACCTACTACTGCGCGAAAAATGCTGATGGTGGTGGCGGCACCAACACTGGTCCCGTTCCCCAAAATGCCTACGCTGCATCCCCAAATCAACCCTCCTTGGCCCAAATCGGAAGCATTTGCCACAAACCTCGACGAGTTTTGCCCCAAATCTCAACCGCTTGCAGCAAACCCTGACCGATTTCTCACCAGACCTCCATGGTTTGACCCAACTCTTCACCAGTTGCCCCAAACACTGACCATTTGCACTGAAACTTGACCACTTTTTCCCCAAATCTCAAAGAATCAGGTATTTGTGCCCCAAACCTCCACCCATCTTGCCTGAAACCTTCAACGGTCTTGGCCAATATCTTCACCACTTTTGCTCCAAATCTTGACCATTTGACCCAAACCTGGCCCCTCTTGACCTAAACCTCAACAGCTTTTGCCACAAATATCCTCCCCTTGCCCCAAATCTTACCTGCTTGACCAAAACATCAACCATTTTTGCCCCAAACCCCCACCAGTTTCCACTCACACCATCTATTTTGCCCCAAACCTTGACTCTTTGCACCAAACCTCCACCTTTTCGACCCACCTCCTCGACCGTTTGCAGCAAACCTCGACTGGTTTTGCCCCAATACACCTCAAGGCTTTGCGACAAATCCCGACTGTTTTTTTCCCCAAATCCCAACTCTCGGCCACAAATTCCAACCGTTTGCCCCAAAGTTGAATGTTTTTGCCCCAAATCTTGATGGGCTTTGACCCAAGTCGCAAAGCTCTGCCTCAAGTTCAACCAATGTTGTCCCAAATCTTGACTCTTTACCCCAAACCCTTGACCGATTTTGGGCAAAACCTCACCAGTTTGCCCCAAACCTGAACCACTTGCCCCAAAACATGAAGGATTACCCCAAATCTTGACTGGTTCTGCTCCAAGTGTCAGCTGTTTGCCCCAAATTCAACCAATGGTGTCCAGAATCTCGACTGTTTTCCCCAAACCCTTGACCGGTTTGGGCCCAAATCTCAACTATTTGCACCACACCTCGACCACTTTTGCCTCAACCCTCGGTGTTTGCAGCAAATCCCGACTGGTTTTGGCCCAAAAATCCCTTTGTTCTGTGTCTTGGAACCCTCCCCAGAGCCCAGAGCCCTTCCGAGTCCTAGACCCTCCCCCAGGCACCCCAGATTTTCTCCCCCGAGGTTGGAACCAGCCTGGAGCCAGGAGCAGGGGGAGCTGGGGGGTCTGTCCTTCTGCCCCCTCCCCAGGGCTGATGGCGGCCGTGCAGCTGGTGGAGTCCGGAGGGGGACAACAGACACCCGGGGGGTCCCTCACCCTCCGCTGCAAGGGCTCCGGCTTCACCTTCAGCAGCTTCTCCATGTTCTGGGTGCGACAGGCCCCCGGGAAGGGGCTCGAGTTCGTCGCGCTTATTAACAGTGATGGTCGTTACACAGACTACGCGCCGTCGGTCAAGGGGCGCTTCACCATCTCCAGGGACAACTCCCAGAGCACGCTCACGCTGCAGATGAACAGCCTCAGGGACGACGACACGGCCACCTACTACTGCGCGAAATGTGCTGATGGTAATGCTTATGGTGGTGGCACCAGCCCCGGCACCGTGTCCCAGAATCCCTGGGCTGTGGCTCCAAATTGACCATTATCACCCCAAATCGGAACCATGTGCCCCAAACCTCAACTATTTTTACCCCAAATCTCAACCGTTATCATCAAACCCTGACCGAGTTCTCCCCAGACCTCCATGGTTTGCCCCAACTCTTGACTGTTTGCCCCAAACCTTGACCATTTGCACAAAATCTTGGCCATTTTTTCTCCAAATCTCAAATGACTGGCACCAAACCTCAACCATTTGTGCCCCAAACCTCCACCCTTCTTGCCCCAAACCTCCAATGCTCTCGACCAATATCGTGACCACTTTTTCTCCAAACCTTGACTATTTATCTCAATCCTGACCATTTGTGCCCCAAACCTCAAGGGTTTTTGTCCCAAACATCGTCCGCTTGCCCCAAATCTCAACTGTTTCACCCAAATTCAACCAATATTATCCCAAATCTTCACTGTTTAAACCAAACCCTTGACTGGTTTTGGCCCAAATCTCAACCCTTGGATTCAAACCCTGACCGGTTTTGCCCCAGACCTCCATGGTTTGCCCCAACTCTTGAACATTTGCCCCAAACTTTGGCCATTTGCACCAAAGCTTGACCATTTTATCCCCAAATCTCAATCAGAACCCAAACTCAAGCAAAACCTTCAGCCGTTTTGCAAAATATCTCGACCACTTTTGCTCCAAACCTTGACCATTTATCCCAAACGTGACCATTTTTGCCCTAAACGTCGAGGGCTTTTGTCCCAAATATCATCCGCTCGCTCTAAATCTCAACCATTTGCCCCAAATCTCAACAGTTTCACACAAATTCAACTAATGTTGGCCCAAATCTTGACTGTTTCCCCCAAACCCTTGACCAGTTTTGGCCCAAATCTCAACCGTTGGCATCAAACCCTGACCGTTTCTGTCCCAGACCTCCATGGTTTGCCCCAACTCTTGACCATTTGACTCAAACCTTCACCATTTGCCCCAAACCTGACCATTCTTGACGTAAACCTTAACAGGTTTTGCCCCAAATCTCAACCCTTTGACCCAATCCTCGACCACATTCGGTCGAGGCACGGAGATGGGGGGCGATGGCGGGACTGGGCGACTCAATTCTCTCCTTCCTCCCTCCCCAGGGCTGATGGCGGCCGTGCAGCTGGTGGAGTCCGGAGGGGGCCTCCAGAAACCCGGGGGGTCCCTCACCCTCCACTGCAAAGGCTCCGGCTTCACCTTCAGCAGCTTCACCATGGAATGGATCCAACAGGCCCCCGGGAAGGGGCTCGAGTTCGTCGCGAGTATTTACAGCGATGGTCGTTACACAGACTACGCGCCGTCGGTCAAGGGGCGCTTCACCATCTCCAGGGACAACTCCCAGAGCACGCTCACGCTGCAGATGAACAGCCTCAGGGACGACGACACGGCCACCTACTACTGCGCGAAAAAAGCTGGTAGTGGTGATTATGGTGGTGGCACCAGCCCCGGCACCGTGTCCCCACATCCCGGCATCTCCCTCCAACCCTTGCACAAAGACCCAGGTCTCGGAGCGAGTCTGGGCCCTTGCACCCACCACAAAACCCTGGATCCACCCCAAAGCCTTGGCTTTTGGCCCAAATCCCTGCCCTCACCCTCCTCTGCAGGGGCTCTGCCTCCACCTCCAGCAGCTCCGCCATGGACCAGGGGCAGCTCTTGACCTCTTTTAGCCAAAACCATGACTGTTTATCCCAAACCTGACCATTTTTGCCCTAAACCTCAAGGGCTTTTGTCCCAAATATTGTCCGCTTACCCAAAGCTCAATTGTTTACCCTAAATCCCAACCATTTGCCCCAACACTCAAACGGTTTTGCCCCAACACTCAAATGGTTTTCCCCCAGGTCTCAGTTACCCCCAAATTCAACTAATTTTGTCCCAAGTCTTCACTGTTTTCCCCAAACCCTTCACCAGTTTTGGCCCAGTTCTCAATTGTTTGCCCCAAATCCCAACCATTTGCCCCAACACTCAAATGGTTTTCTCCCGGGTCTTGATTGGTTTTGCCCCAACTCTCAACTGGTTGCCCCAAATTCAACTAAATGTGGCCCAAATCTTCACTGTTTACCCCAAACCCTTGACCGGTGTTGCCTCAAACCTCAACTATTTGCCGAGAACACAAACATTTAGCCCAAGTCTTGACCGTTTTGGCCCCAAATCTCAACCGTTTGCATCAAACCCTGACCCTATTTGCCCCAGGACTCCATGGTTTTCCCCCATGATTTGCCCCAACTCTTCACCAATTGCCCCAAACTTTGACCATTTTCTTCAAACCTGACCATTCTTGACATAAACCTCAACAGCTTTTGTCCCAAATATCAACCCTTTGACCCAATCCTTGACCTTTTTTGCCCAGAACGTCCACCCTTTTCCTCTCATCTTATCGCTGTTTTGCCACGAACCTCGACGAGTTTTGCCCCAAATCTCAACCGCTTGCAGCAAACCCTGACTGATTTCTCACCAGACCTCCATGGTTTGACCCAACTCTTGAACAGTTGCCCCAAACACTGACCATTTGCACTGAAACTTGACCATTTTTTCCCCAAATCTCAAAGAATCGAAACCAAACCTCAACCATTTGTGCCCCAAACCTCCACCCTTCTTGCCCCAAAACTTCAACAGTCTTGGCCAATATCTCGATCGCTTTTGCCACAAGTCTTGACCATTTGACCGAAACCCGATAATTTTTGCCCTAAACCTCAACAGCTTTTGCCACAAATATCCTCCCCTTGCCCCGACTCTCACCCACTTCACCAAAACATCAACGATTTTTGCCCCAAACCTCCACCATTTTCTGCTCATCTCCATCGATTTTGCCCCAAACCTCGACTCTTTACACTAAACCAGACCCTTGAACGGGCCCCAAACTCTACCCTGAGCCTTGATCCCTGTCCCAAGCCGTGTCCTGCCAGGGCTCCGGCTTCACCTTCAGCAGCTTCGGCATGAACTGGGTGCGACAGGCCCCCGGGAAGGGGCTCGAGTACGTCGCGAGTATTAATAGCAATGGTGGTTGGACAGAATACGCGCCGTCGGTCAAGGGGCGCTTCACCATCTCCAGGGACAACTCCCAGAGCACGCTCACGCTGCAGATGAACAGCCTCAGGGACGACGACACGGCCACCTACTACTGCGCGAAAAAAGCTGATGGTGGTGCTGGTTATGGTGGTGGCACCAGCCCCGGCACCGTGTCCCCACATCCCGGCATCTCCCTCCAACCCTTGCACAAAGACCCAGGTCTCGGAGCGAGTCTGGGCCCTTGCACCCACCACAAAACCCTGGATCCACCCCAAAGCCTTGGCTTTTGGCCCAAATCCCTGCCCTCACCCTCTCTGCAGGGGCTCTGCCTCCACCTCCAGCAGCTCCGCCATGGACCGGGGGCAACTCTCCCCCTCTTTTGGCCCAAACCTTCCCTCTTTAGCCCAAACTCTAGACCATTTGGGCCCCAAACCCTCCCCTGCTTTTGGGCCCCAAATCCCTTTGCTCTGAGTCCTGGACCCTGCCCAGAGCCCAGACCCCGTCTGTGTCCCAGACCCCCCCCCGAGGACCCCAAATCTCAACCGTTGGCATCAAGCCCTGACCATTTTTGCCCCACACCTCCATGCTTTGCCCCAACTCTTCACCAGTTGCCACAAACTTTGACCATTTGCACCAAACTTGACCATTTTGCACCAAGCCTCAGAGGATTCGTACTAAACCTCGACCATTTTTGCCCTAAACCTCCACCATTTTCCACTCATCTCCATCGATTTTGCCCCAAACCGTGACTCTTTGCACCAAACCTCCACCTTTTCGACCCACCTCCTCGACCGTTTGCAGCAAACCTCGACTGGTTTAGCCCCAATACGCCTCAAGGCTTTGCAACAAATCTTGACTGTTTTCTTCCCCAAATCCCAACTCTTTGCCCCAGATCCCAACTGTTTGCCCCAAAGTTGAATGCTTTTGCCCCAAATCTTGACTGGTTTTGACCCAAGTCGCAAACCTCTGCCTCAAATTTAACCAATGTTGTCCCAAATCTTGACTCTTTACCCCAAATCCTTGACCGATTTTGGGCAAAACCTCACCAGTTTGCCCCAAACCTGAACCACTTGCCCCGAAACATGAAGGATTACCCCAAATCTTGACTGGTTTTGCCCCAACTCTCAATTGTTTGCCCCAAATTCAACCAATGTTGGCCCAAGTCTTCACTCTCTATCCCAAACCCTTGACTGTTTTGGCCCCAAATCTCAACCGTTGGCATCAAACCCTGACTGTTTCTGCCCCAGACCTCCATGGTTTGCCCCAACTCCTGACCATTTACCCCCAATATTGACCATTTTTGCCTGAAAACTCAACAGCTTTGGCCCCAAATCTCAGCCCTTTGACCCAGCCCTCGACCACTTTTGCCCCAAACCTCCACCCTTTCCCTCTCCTCTCTCTCGCTGGTGCCCCAGACCTCGACTCTTGGCAGCAAACCTCGACCGTGTCACCATCCCCCTGACCAACCCCAGCCCCCCGGGACAGACAGGACCCCCTCAGCCCCCCCAGCAGCACCCGTGGCGCATCAGCCCCCTCCGCCTTCCTCCTCCTCCTCCTGGCCGCCCTCCCAGGTAGGACCCGGCCCCGCTCACCCCCTTTCCCCCACCCCCGGGCGCGCAGATGGGGGGCGATGGCGGGACCGGGCGACTCAATTCTCTCCTTCCTCCCTCCCCAGGGCTGATGGCGGCCGTGCAGCTGGTGGAGTCCGGAGGGGGACAACAGACACCCGGGGGGTCCCTCACCCTCCGCTGCAAGGCCTCCGGCTTCGACTTCAGCAGCAAAGCCATGGCATGGGTGCGACAGGCCCCCGGGAAGGGGCTCGAGTACGTCGCGCAGATTAGCAGTGGTGGTAGCACAGAATACGCGCCGTCGGTCAAGGGGCGCTTCACCATCTCCAGGGACAACTCCCAGAGCACGCTCACGCTGCAGATGAACAGCCTCAGGGACGACGACACGGCCACCTACTACTGCGCGAAAAGTGCTGATGGTAATGCTTATGGTGGTGGCACCAGCCCCGGCACCGTGTCCCCACATCCCGGCATCTCCCTCCAACCCTTGCACAAAGACCCAGGTCTCGGAGCGAGTCTGGGCCCTTGCACCCACCACAAAACCCTGGATCCACCCCAAAGCCTTGGCTTTTGGCCCAAATCCCTGCCCTCACCCTCCTCTGCAGGGGCTCTGCCTCCACCTCCAGCAGCTCCACCAGGGACAGGGGGCAACTCTCCACCTATTTTGGTCCAAATCCTCCCTGTTTATCCCAAACCTGACCATTTTTGCCCTCAACCTCAAGGGCTTTTGTCCCAAATATCGTCCGCTTGCCCAAAGCTCAATTGTTTACCCCAAATCCCAACCATTTGCCCCAACACTCAAATGGTTTTGCCCCGAATTCAACCAATGTTGTCCCAAATCTTGACCGTTTACCACAACCCCTTGACCTCTTTTGGCCCAAATTTCAGCCGTTATCACCAACCCTGACCGTTTTTGCCCCAGAGCTCCATGGTTTGCCCCAACTCCTGACCATTTGCCACAAACCTTGACCAGTTCAACAAATTCTTACCATTTTATCCCCAAATCTCAATCAATCGGCAGCAAACCTCAACCATTTGTGCCCCAAACCTCCACTGTTCTTGCCCCAAACCTTCAATGCTCTCGACCAATATCTCGACCAATTTTTCCACAAACCTTGACCATTTATCCCAAACCTGACCATTTTTGCCCGAAACCTCGAGGGCTTTTGTCCCAAATACCGTCAGCTTCCCCCAGATCTTGACTGTTTTCCCCAAATCCCAACCATTTGCCCCAAAACGCAAAGGGTTTTGCCCCAAGTCTCAACTGTTTGCCACAAATTCAACCAATGTTGGCCCAAATTTGACTGTTTACCCCAAGCCCTTGACGGGTTGTGGGACAAACCTGAACCATTTGCCCCAGGACAGGAACGGTTACCCCAAGTCTTGACTGTTTTTGCCCCAAATCTCAACTGTTTGTATCAAACCCTGACTGTTTTTGCCCCAGACCTCCATGGTTTGCCCCAACTCTTGACCATTTCCCCCAAACCTTGACCATTTTCCCCAAACCTGACCATTCTTGACGTAAACCTTAACAGGTTTTGCCCTAAATCTCAACCCTTTGACCCAATCCTTGACCATTTTTGGTTGAGGCACGGAGATGGGGGGCGATGGCGGGACCGGGCGACTCAATTCTCTCCTTCCTCCCTCCCCAGGGCTGATGGCGGCCGTGCAGCTGGTGGCGTCCGGAGGGGGCCAACAGAAACCCGGGGGGTCCCTCACCCTCCGCTGCAAGGGCTCCGGCTTCGACTTCAGCAGCTTCGGCATGTTCTGGGTGCGGCAGGCCCCCGGGAAGGGGCTCAAGCTGGTTGCGGTGATTAACAGTGGTGGTAGCACCTGGTACGCGCCGTCGGTCAAGGGGCGCTTCACCATCTCCAGGGACAACTCCCAGAGCACGCTCACGCTGCAGATGAACAGCCTCAGGGACGACGACACGGCCACCTACTACTGCGCGAAAAGATATGCTGGTGGTGGTGGCACCAACCCCAGCACCGTGTCCCAGAATCCCTCTCCTGTGTCTCCAAATTGACCATTATCACCCCAAATCTGAACCATGTGCCCCAAACCTCGACCATTTTTACCCCAAATCTCAACCGTTACCATCAAACCTGCATCGTTTTCTCCCCAGACCTCCATCGTTTGACCCAACTCTTGACCCTTTGCCCCAAACTGTGACCATTTGTCCTAAAACTCAACCATTTTTGCCCCAAATCTCAAATGACTGGCACCAAACCTCGACCATTTGTGCCCCAAACCTCCACCCTTCTTGCCCCAAACCTCCAATGCTCTCGACCAATATCTTGAACCACTTTTGCCCCAAACCTTGACGATTTATCCCAAACCTGACCATTTTTGCCCGAAACCTCGAGGGCTTTTGTCCCAAATACCGTCCGCTTGCCCCAAAGCTTGACTGTTTTCCCCAAATCCCAACCATTTGCCCCAACACTCAAACGGTTTTGCCCCAAGTCTTGACTGGTTTTGCCTCAACTCTCAACTCTTTGCCCAAAATTCAACCAATGGTGGCCCAAATCATCACTGTTTACCCCAAGCCCTTGACGGGTTGTGGGACAAATCTGAACCATTTGCCTCAGAGCAGGAACGGTTACCCCAAGTCTTGACTGTTTTGGCCCCAAATCTCAACACTTTGCATCAATCCCTGACCGTTTCTGCCCCAGACCTCCATGGTTTGCCCCAAGTCTTGACCGTTTGCCGCAAACCTTCACCATTTACACCAAACCTTGACCATTTTCTCCCCAAATCTCAAATGATTGGAACCAAACCTCCACCATTTGTGCCCCAAACCTCCAACGTTCTTGGCCAATCTCTTGACTGCTTTTTCCACAAGCCTTGACCATTTGCTCCAAACCCGACCATTTTTGCCCTAAACCTCAACAGCTTTTGCCACAAATATCCTCCCCTTGCCCCAGATCTCACCCACTTCACCAAAACATCAACCATTTATTGCCCCAAACCTGCACCATTTTCCACTCATCTCCATCGATTTTGCCCCAAACCTTGACTCTTTGCACCAAACTTCAACACTTTGTGACCCAAATCTCAAACATCTGCCTCAAGTTCAACCAATGTTGTCCCAAATCTTGACTCTTTACCACGAACTCTTGACCGGTTTTGCCCCAAACCTCAACTCTTTGCCCCAAACCTGAACCATTTGCCCCAAAACATGAAGGATTACCCCAAATCTTGACTGGTTTTGCCCCAAGCGTCAGCTGTTTGCCCCAAATTCAACCAATGGTGTCCATAATCTTGACTGTTTTCCCCCAAACCCTTGACCGGTTTGGGCCCAAATCTCAACTATTTGCACCACACCTCGACCACTTTTGCCTCAACCCTTGACGTTTGCAGCAAATCTCGACGGGTTTTGGCCCCCAAATCCCTTTGCTCTGTGTCTTGGAACCCTCCCCAGAGCCCAGAGCCCTTCCAAGCCCCAGACCCTCCCCCAGGCACCCCAGATTTTCTCCCCCGAGGTTGGAACCAGCCTGGAGCCAGGAGCAGGGGGAGCTGGGGGGTCTGTCCTTCCGCCCCCTCCCCAGGGCTGATGGCGGCCGTGCAGCTGGTGGAGTCCGGAGGGGGACAACAGACACCCGGGGGGTCCCTCACCCTCCACTGCAAGGGCTCCGGCTTCACCTTCAGCAGCGTCGGCATGAACTGGGTGCGACAGGCCCCCGGGAAGGGGCTCGAGTACGTCGCGGGTATTAATAGCAATGGTGGTTGGACAGGCTACGCGCCGTCGGTCAAGGGGCGCTTCACCATCTCCAGGGACAACTCCCAGAGCACGCTCACGCTGCAGATGAACAGCCTCAGGGACGACGACACGGCCACCTACTACTGCGCCAAAGCTTTTGATAGTGGTTGCACTTATTGGCCCAAATCGGAAGCATTTGCCATGACCCTCGACCATTTTTACCCCAAATCTCAACCGTTTCCATCAAACCCTGCCCGATTTCTCACCAGATCTCCATGGTTTGACCCAACTCTTTTTGGTTTGACCCAACCCAACCAGTTGCCCCAAACTGTGACAATTTGCACTAAATATTGACCAGTCTTATCCCAAAATCTCAAACAATTGGAACCAAACCTCGACCATTTGTCCCCAAACCTCCACCCTTCTTGCCCCTAATCCTTCAACAGTATCGGCCAATATCTGGACCACTTTTGCTCCCAATCTTGACCATTTGACCCAAACCTGGCCCCTATTGACCTAAACCTCAACAGCTTTTGCCACAAATATCCTCCCCTTGCCCCAAATCTCACCCACTTCACCAAAACATCAACCATTTTTTGCCCCAAACCTCCACCATTTTCCACTCATCTCCATCGATTTTGCCCCAAACCTTGACTCTTTGCACCAAACCTCCACCTTTTTGACCCACCTCCTCCACCGTTTGCAGCAAAAATCGACTGGTTTTGCCCCAATACGCCTCAAGGCTTTGCGACAAATTTTGACTGTTTTTTTCCCCAAATCTCAACTCTTGGCCCTAAATCCCAACCGTTTGCCCCAAAGTTCAATGTTTTTGCCCCAAATCTTGATGGGCTTTGACCCAAGTCGCAAACATCTGCCTCAAATTCAACCAATGTTGTCCCAAATCTTGACTCTTTACCCCAAACCCTTGACCGGTTTTGCCCCAAACCTCAACTCTTCACCCCAAACCTGAACCATTTGCCCTGAAACATGAACGATTACCCTAAATCTTGACTGGTTCTGCTCCAAGTGTCAGCTGTTTGCCCCAAATTCAACCAATGGTGTCCAGAATCTTGACTGTTTTCCCCAAACCCTTGACCGGTTTGGGCCCAAATCTCAACTATTTGCACCACACCTCGACCACTTTTGCCTCAACCCTTGATGTTTGCAGCAAATCCCGACTGGTTTTGGCCCCAAAATCCCTTTGCTCTGTGTCTTGGAACCCTCCCCAGAGCCCAGAGCCCTTCCAAGTCCCAGACCCTCCCCCAGGCACCCCAGATTTTCTCCCCCGAGGTTGGAAGCAGCCTGGAGCCAGGAGCAGGGGGAGCTGGGGGGTCTGTCCTTCTGCCCCCTCCCCAGGGCTGATGGCGGCCGTGCAGCTGGTGGAGTCCGGAGGGGGCCAACAGACACCCGGGGGGTCCCTCACCCCTCACCCTCCGCTGCAAGGGCTCCGGCTTCACCTTCAGCAGCTTCTCCATGTTCTGGGTGCGACAGGCCCCCGGGAAGGGGCTGGAGTTCGTCGCAGAGATTAGCAACAGTGGTGGTTGGACAGGCTACGCGCCGTCGGTCAAGGGGCGCTTCACCATCTCCAGGGACAACTCCCAGAGCACGGTCACGCTGCAGATGAACAGCCTCAGGGACGACGACACGGCCACCTACTACTGCGCCAAACGTGCTTACAGTGGTGGTGACACCAACCCCAGCACCGTGTCCCAGAATCCCTGGGCTGTGGCTCCAAATTGACCATTATCACCCCAAATCGGAACCATGTGCCCCAAACCTTGACTGTTTCTACCCCAAATCTCAACCGTTATCATCAAACCCGCATCGTTTTCTCCCCAGACCTCCATCGTTGGACCCAACTCTTGACCATTTGCCCCAAACTGTGACCATTTGTACTAAAACTCAACCATTTTTGCCCCAAATCTCAAAGACTGGCACCAAACCTCAACCATTTGTGCCCCAAACCTCCACCCTTCTTGCCCCAAACCTTCAGTGCTCTCGACCAATATCTTGAACCACTTTTGCTCCAAACCTTGACTACTACTCTCAAACCTCACCATTTGTGCCCCAAACCTCGAGGGCTTTTGTCCCAAACATTGTCTGCTTGCCCTAAATCTCAACCATTTGCCCCAAATATCAACTGTTTGCCCAAAATCCCAACCATTTGCCACAAAGCGCAAATGGTTTTGCCCCAAATTTGACCGCTTTTGCCCCAGGTCTAAACAGTTTCCTCCAATTTCAACCAATGTTGTCCCAAACCTTGACTATTTTCCCCAAACCCTTGACCAGTTTTGCCCCAATCCTCAATTGTTTGCCCAAATCCCAACCATTTGACCCAACACTCAAATGGTTTTACCCCAAGTCTTGACTGGTTTTGCCCCAACTCTCAACTGTTTGCCCCAAATTCAACCAATGTTGGCCCAAATCGTCACTGGTTTTGGGGCAAACCTAAACCATTTGCCAAAGAACTTGAACGGTTACCCCAAGTCTTGACAGTTTTGGCCCAAATCTCAACCGTTGGCATCAAAACCTGACCGTTTCTGCCCCAGACCTCCATGGTTTGCCCCAACTCTTGACCATTTCCCCCCAACTTTCACCATTTGCCCCAAACCTGACCATTCCTGACGTAAACCTCAACAGCTTTTGCCCCAAATCTCAACCCTTTGACCCAACCCTCGACCACTTTTGCCCCAAACCTCCACCCTTTCCCTCTCCTCTCTCTCGCTGGTGCCCCACACCTCGACTCTTGGCAGCAAACCTCGACCGTGTCACCATCCCCCTGACCAACCCCAGCCCCCCGGGACACACAGGACCCCCTCAGCCCCCCCAGCAGCACCCATGGCGCATCAGCCCCCTCCGCCTTCCTCCTCCTCCTCCTCCTCCTGGCCGCCCTCCCAGGTAGGACCCGGCCCCGCTCACCCCCTTTCCCCCACCCCCGGGCGCGGAGATGGGGGGCGATGGCGGGACCGGGCGACTCAATTCTCTCCTTCCTCCCTCCCCAGGGCTGATGGCGGCCGTGCAGCTGGTGGCGTCCGGAGGGGGCCTCCAGAAACCCGGGGGGTCCCTCACCCTCCGCTGCAAGGGCTCCGGCTTCGACTTCAGCAGCATCTGGATGCACTGGGTGCGACAGGCCCCCGGGAAGGGGCTCGAGGGGGTCGCGACTATTAGTACCAGCAGTGGTAGCACCTACTACGCGCCGTCGGTCGAGGGGCGCTTCACCATCTCCAGGGACAACTCCCAGAGCACGCTCACGCTGCAGATGAACAGCCTCAGGGACGACGACACGGCCACCTACTACTGCGCCAAAGAAGCTGGTAGTGGTGGTGACACCAACCCCAGCACCGTGTCCCAGAATCCCTCTCCTGTGTCTCCAAATTGACCATTATCACCCCAAATCGGAACCATGTGCCCCAAACCTCCACCATTTTTACACCAAATCTCAACCGTTATCATCAAACCCGCATCGTTTTCTCCCCAGACCTCCATGGTTTGCCCCAACTCTTGACCATTTGCCACAAACGGTGACCATTTGTCCTAAAACTCAAACATTTTTGCCCCAAATATCAAAGACCGGCACAAAACCTCGACCATTTGTGCCCCAAACCTCCACCATTCTTTTCCCAATCCTCCAATGCTCTCGACCAAGATCTTGAACACTTTGACTCCAAACGTTGACTATTTCTCTCAAACCTGAACATTTGTGCCATAAACCTCGAGCGTTTTGTCCTAAATATCGTGCGCTTGCCCAAATCTCAACCATTTGCCCCAAATCCAAACCATTTATCCCAACACTCAAATGGTTTTTCCCCAAGTCTTAATTGTTTGCCCCAAATTCAACCAATGTTGGCCAAAATCTTGACTGTTTTCCCCAAACCCTTGACCAGTTTTGGCCCAATCCTCAATTCTTTGCCCCAAATCCCAACCATTTGCCCCAACACTCAAATGCTGTTGCCCCAAGTCTTGACTGGTTTTGCCCCAACTCTCAACTGCCCCAAATTCAACCAATTTTGTCACAAATGTTGAGCCTTTTTTCCAAACCCTTGACTGGTTTTGGCCCAAATCTCAACCATTGGCATCAAACCCTGACCGTTTCTGCCCCACACCTCCATGGTTTACCCCAACTCCTGACTATTTGCCCCAAACTTTGACCATTTTTGACCTAAACCTCGATAGCTTTTGTCCCAAATCTCAACCCTTCGACCCAATCCTCGACCATTTCCCTCTTGAGACCCTTGAACGGGCCCCAAACTCTACCCTGAGCCTTGATCCCTGTCCCAAGCCGTGTCCTGCCAGGGCTCCGGCTTCACCTTCAGCAGCGTCAGCATGAACTGGGTGCGACAGGCCCCCGGGAAGG
>WNMW01000085.1:0-162724 GCA_009819605.1 Sterna hirundo
ACCACCGTGCCCAGCGGAACCAGGGAGTCTGTGACATCAACCCTGGCAACCAGGGCACCCTGGGCAACGCCAGCGCTGCGGGCACCGTGCCGGCTGCTGCTCTGGTGGCGACGAGCCCTTGGTTCTTGTAGCTACCACGTGCTGCTGCCAGCCATGATTTTGCTCCTCGTCCTCATCCTGCTGGCCCTGTGCTGGCCCGTGCATGCCGCGTGGGACACCTGTGGGTAAGTGGCGGAGGCTCGGGGAGGGAACTCAGGCAGCCCTTACGGGGTTCACTTGTCCCCCGTGGCCACCACCGCACAGCTTCCCCAACCCCATGTGGGAGCCTCAGAGCCTCGCCAGCCCCCAGGCCGCTGGCACAACCCGTCTGTGGGGCCAAAGCAGGAACAGGGGCGGGCGCACGCGCGCCCCGGGGCTTCCCTGGCCCCGCTGCCCACGCAGCGCCTGCTGGGGAGGGAGGACGGCTGACCTTCAGCCAGAGCAGCAGCAAGCCATGGAGCAGCACTGTCACGAGTTTCTGGTTACAGAGCGACCTGCGGGCTCCGGCCCATGGCTTATCACTACGGCACGTCGCGTGTGGTGGGTGGCACGGACGCCCAGCCAGGGGCCTGGCCCTGGATCGTCAGCATCCAGGACCCCTGGGAAGCAGGCACGGGGCACATCTGCGGAGGGTCCCTCATCAGCTCGCAGTGGGTCCTCACGGCAGCACACTGCTTCATCAACGCCAGGTAAGGAGGATCGGGGACGGGGCCGTCCCCACCACGCTGGCAGGTGCCCTGTGCCAGCACCACGTGCTGCTCCCGCCCCGGTTCCTTGCCCGCTGCCTGGGCTCTCCTGGGCCGGCGCAGACACTGCTCGGGAGAAGGCTGCGCTCGTGCCACATCTCCCCAGCAGCCCCCGGCTCGACATCGCCGGCGCCCGAGGCACGCCAGGGCCGTTGCACCCTCCGCAGCGCGGCTTTCCCCTCTCCCCGGGGCAGCAGAAGGCAGGGAACTGCTGGGCTGCTGCAGCACATGGCTCCGCTCCCTCTGAGCCCCCGCTCCATCTCCTTCCAGGCACATCACCATGTGGCGCGTGGTGGTCGGGGCCACCCGCTTGTCTCGGCTGGGCCCGGAGGTCCAAGTGCGCAATATTCGGCGGCTCCTGGTTCACGAGCACTATAATAACATCTCACAGAGCAACGACATTGCGCTGCTGGAACTGAACCACCCCGTCCAGTGCAGCTACTACACACAGCTCGCCTGTGTGCCCGACGCCTCGCTGAGAGTGTCGGAGCTGACCACCTGCTACGTCAGTGGTTGGGGTGCCACGGCTGCAAGATGTGAGTTCCCCAAAAGCGCTCGTGTCCCGAGGGCAAGCTTGGCTCACTGGGGAGACAGGCTGGGCTTCCTGAGAGCAGAGGGGAAAGCCAGAGTCGGGCCGTGGGGACATTGGCCTACGGAGAGAGGGGCCCGACCCATTCCCCAACGCAAGACCAAAGGGCAACACCGGTACAAGGCCTTCAGGACAGGCAAAGCCAAGAACCCGGGGAAGGGCTTCACCAGACGGGGGGGAGAACGGGCAAAGAGCTGCTGGCCGCTAATTCCTTTCTGTGCTCACAGCTGCCAAATCAGCTGATGTCCTGCAGGAGGCCCAGGTCCGCCTCATCGATGTCAACCTCTGCAACAGCAGCCGGTGGTACAGAGGCGCCATCCACAGCCACAACCTGTGTGCTGGCTACCCACAGGGTGGCATCGACACCTGCCAGGTAGGAGCGTGCCACAAGCCCAGCCCCAGCAGCACAGGCAGCCCTGTCACAGCCGCCCAAACACACCCCGGGGCGGGCTCTGCCCGCCAAGTCGCCCTCCCGCCGCTGGCTCCCCACCCCTGCCGGGGCTCACCTCCCCTTCCCCCACCTGCGCGTCCTTGCCCCGTGTCCGCCTTGTCCCAGAGGCCGGGGACTCTGCCCAGGAAGCCCATCCGTGCTCTTGGCAGCCACAGCTCCAGATCCCAATCCCACAACATCGCTCTTTCACACAGCCAGCAGCCAGCCCTAGTGCTGACGGTGGCCACCCAACACACCTCAGGCCTCTCTCCTCCGCTGCAGGGTGACAGCGGTGGTCCTCTGGTGTGCAAAGACAACAGTGCGGAATACTTCTGGCTTGTCGGTCTGACCAGCTGGGGGAGAGGCTGCGCAAGAGCCAGGCAGCCCGGCATCTACACCTCCACGCAGCACTTCTACGACTGGATCCTGCTCCAGATGGGACTGCGCTCGGCACCAACAGCTACCCCGACACCACAGACAGCCTTCACTTCCACCCCCTATCAGAGGCCAAGGCCAACACCAACACAATCGGGCACGTTTGGATCCTGCCTGTTTCCACGCCAGAAGCTGGTGGAATTCTTTAATCTGTTGCAGGAGCTCCTGCGGTTCCTAAGGGGGGAAAAGGCTTGAGCAGCAGGATGCACAGGATCCAGCGCAGGCTGCAGCGTTCCACCGCGTTTCCTTCTAGGGCAATGCCTGCTGATGCAAAGGCAGCCTCATTGCCAAAGGCCTGCTCTGTCCTGCCCACGCTCCTCCGAGTGCTCGCGGATGCTGACCATGACTTCGTTGTTGAAATAAAGTTGCCGATTTTCTCAGCTAACCGTGCCTCGCTCCAGTTCCGTCTCCTGTGCAAGGGAAGGACTTCCATGCCCAGCACCTGCGGAGTGGGGCTGCAGGCACACAGTGGGGCACAAAGGGCAAGAGTCGCTCCCGAGGGCTGGGGATGTGCCTGCTCAGAGAGGAGGGTGCTCAGAGCCACCGTGGGATGGAGAAGACCGGCACATTGAGGATAGGAAGCCATGACGTGAGATGCAGACAGCTCGGGGATATGCATTAAGCACACGAGCTGACGAGCAGGGCCTGGCATAAGCCTCAGGGAAATGAACCGACCCTGGGCAACTCCTGAGCATGCCAAGAGACATTGCCGACCCCAGGGAGCAGAGTGAGAAGCCGACAGGAGTTACAGTGCCATAAGGAAGAGCCAGATTTCATGGGTACTTATGGGGGATGATGAGGGGAGGGCACACTTCACAAATAACTGAAGGAAGAGTTGGGGTCATTTTGGGGAGAGGACTCTGGCAGGGACAGCAGTACCCAGCAAAGCCCACCAGTAATGCCATGGAAGTCCAAGGCGACCCAGCTCACAGGGCCTGAAACACCAACGCTGTTCACAGATGGAGCAAACCGGGGAGCAGGGGGGAAATAGGCGGGGGTGGGTCCCTTGTCTGGGAGGGGAGAGAAGGGCAGAGAAAGGGAGGAGACAGGGAAGGTGAGGGGGAGGTACAAGCGTGGAAAAGGGAGACAAGGCCGGGTGAAGGAGCCCATCACACAGAAGCAAGCTGCTGGCCGGTTTCCTTGTTTGCCTGAGCTGCCTGTCACTGGGCTGCTGCAGTGCTCTGTATAACCGGCACGCCAAGACAACACAGAGGAGCTCTCCACACGCTCGCCAGCGTCCCCGCCACCCCATTTCACAGCACCAACCCCTCTGCTAGTTGCAGCACCCCAGCCTGCAAACACCCCTGCACCCCAGCCAGCGCCCCGCAGCACCCTCTCCTTGCTGCTCTGCCCCCCCAGACCCACAGTCCCAGGCTGCTGCAAGCGCAAAACGGAGACCAGGCTGCTGCGCACGAAAATTGGTAGTGCTTGCTTGAGAAAGGTGTCCCTCCGTGGAGCTGCGCTCGGCTTCACAACAGCGCCGCACAGATGCCACTGCGGGGGCTGGAGAAGGGTCCCGAGTTGCCCTCGGCAGAGCAGCTGCCCTGCAGCCACCCCGCGGATGCCACGCTCCCGCTGTGCCCTGCGGACCCTCGTCCTTGTGGTCTGTGGTCTGCAGCCCTCCGACTCCAGGCTGAGCTTTTCCCGCCTCTCAGCTCTTCTCAGCCCTCGGCACCAGCCCGCCTCGGGGGCACGCTCCCTTCCCCTCAGTGCCAAGTGGCTCCTGCAAACGCCACGCGTGCCATCAGCGCGGCGTGGGGGACCCCGCTACCCGGGGAGCAGTGCAGAGCCGGCTCAGCGACAGCTTTGTATGGAGGAGGGCACAGGGGGTGACACAGCTCTGAGGGGAGCAGCGGCATCCTCAGCAGGGCCCAGCTCCCAGCCTCGGCGGACGGAGGATGAGGGAGACGCAGGGATGTGGCTCCCGGGGGACAACCCGAGCGGGGAGCTGTTCCCCTGCGCGTGTGTAACAGGCACACTGCCCTCACGCCACAGCAGCCCCACGGCCGCCCTCCCTACACTGACCCCATGGCTGCCCTCCCTACACCCACTCCACGACTGCCCTCACCTCATGCCGACGCCACGGCCGCCCTCCCTACACTGACCCCATGGCCTGCCCCCATCTTCTGTGCCCGCCACCTCCTCCCGCTGCCAGCTCCCTCCTTCCCTCCCCCCCTCCTCTGCCTCCCCTCGGCATCCCCGAGTCCTGGTAAGCAGATATGGAGCCCGGGCACCCAGAGCCCCTTTGGGGTCCCGCTGGCTGCAGGGGCAGGGGTAGGTGGGCAGCTCCCGCAGCAGATGCGGGGGACAGAGCCCGGCCAGGCCCTGGCAAGGGATGGTGAGGGACGGCACGGGAGAGTGGGGGGCAGACAGGGGTGCACAGGCTGACACCAACAGCCAAACTGCACAGCAACACACACACCCACCCCAACTGCACAGCAACACACACCCAGTGCACAGCACCGCACACTGACTCTCTTCTCCTAGGGAGCAGGCGATGGGACAAGAGGAAACAGCCTCAAGTTGTGCCAGGGCAGGATACTAGGATTGGATACTAGGAAAAAAATTACACCAAAAGGGTTATCAAGCATTGGAACAGGCTGCCCAGGGAAGTGGTGGAAACGCCATCCCTGGAGGGATTGGAGGGATGGGTAGACGTGGTGCTGAGGGACGTGGTTTAGTGACGGTTTTGGTCAGTGTTAGGACAATGGTTGGACTCGATGATCTGAAAGGTCCCTTTCAACGCAGACAGTTCTACGATTCTGTGATTCAAGGGACACTGACACACACACTGGCTGCACACCAACTCTGAACGCCCCCACGCTGCTCACCAACACTCACACTGACTGCGCACCAACACACACAACACACACGAACTCTCCGAGTGCCGCACGCGCAGTACACAAGCAGGTCATGCACGGCGAGCGGCAGGCACGCGCACTCAGCGTGGCACAGACTCGCACCAAGTGCATGCACAGACAGCCTGCCTGCGTGCACAGACGCCCGCACACACGGCACACGCCCTGCCCTGTGGACGCACACGTACGGTGTGTGCACACGCGTGGTGTGCGCACAGGCTCAGCTACACCACACTGCAGCTCTACTGTGTGCACCTCCATGTGCGTATGGAGATGTAGAGTGCACCCGGACACCGAGTGCACCCACACATGGCGCACGCACACACAGACTGCACGACACAAACCGACATGCCGGGGTGTGTGCACCAGGCGTGCGCACACACACAGCGAGCGCCGGGGGGGCGGTGCTGGGCTCGTCCCACGCGCACATCACTGCTCGCCCGCCGCGGCTGTCACCAGGTGGGCCCTGCAGCACCCGACCACGTGCGTCCTGCCTGTAGTAGGTCTGTTCTCTGGTGTATGTGCTTTGGGAAGGACCTGGCGGCAAAGGGCTGCAGGGCGCAGGGTGGCCGTGAACGTCCCAAAGGGGCTGGGATGCCACGTTGCTTTGTCCCTGCAGGCTGTCAGCAGGCAGTGCTCCGAGCCGGGCGCTGCCGCCTGCCACGGGGCACACACGCAGGCAGAGCGTTCAGCGGGGCTCTGGTGGGGGTGTCCCAGCCCAGCTTCTGCCTCCCCTCCTGCTCGGAACACCCCACGTTGCTCCCCCTTCCCCCGAGAGACCACCGTGCCCAGCGGAACCAGGGAGTCTGTGACATCAACCCTGGCAACCAGGGCACCCTGGGCAACGCCAGCGCTGCGGGCACCGTGCCGGCTGCTGCTCTGGTGGCGACGAGCCCTTGGTTCTTGTAGCTACCACGTGCTGCTGCCAGCCATGATTTTGCTCCTCGTCCTCATCCTGCTGGCCCTGTGCTGGCCCGTGCATGCCGCGTGGGACACCTGTGGGTAAGTGGCGGAGGCTCGGGGAGGGAACTCAGGCAGCCCTTACGGGGTTCACTTGTCCCCCGTGGCCACCACCGCACAGCTTCCCCAAGCCCACGTGGGAGCCTCAGAGCCTCGCCAGCCCCCAGGCCGCTGGCACAACCCGTCTGTGGGGCCAAAGCAGGAACAGGGGCGGGCGCACGCGCGCCCCGGGGCTTCCCTGGCCCCGCTGCCCACGCAGCGCCTGCTGGGGAGGGAGGACGGCTGACCTTCAGCCAGAGCAGCAGCAAGCCATGGAGCAGCACTGTCACGAGTTTCTGGTTACAGAGCGACCTGCGGGCTCCGGCCCATGGCTTATCACTACGGCACGTCGCGTGTGGTGGGTGGCACGGACGCCCAGCCAGGGGCCTGGCCCTGGATCGTCAGCATCCAGGACCCCTGGGAAGCAGGCACGGGGCACATCTGCGGAGGGTCCCTCATCAGCTCGCAGTGGGTCCTCACGGCAGCACACTGCTTCATCAACGCCAGGTAAGGAGGATCGGGGACGGGGCCGTCCCCACCACGCTGGCAGGTGCCCTGTGCCAGCACCACGTGCTGCTCCCGCCCCGGTTCCTTGCCCGCTGCCTGGGCTCTCCTGGGCCGGCGCAGACACTGCTCGGGAGAAGGCTGCGCTCGTGCCACATCTCCCCAGCAGCCCCCGGCTCGACATCGCCGGCGCACGAGGCACGCCAGGGCCGTTGCACCCTCCGCAGCGCGGCTTTCCCCTCTCCCCGGGGCAGCAGAAGGCAGGGAACTGCTGGGCTGCTGCAGCACATGGCTCCGCTCCCTCTGAGCCCCCGCTCCATCTCCTTCCAGGCACATCACCATGTGGCGCGTGGTGGTCGGGGCCACCCGCTTGTCTCGGCTGGGCCCGGAGGTCCAAGTGCGCAATATTCGGCGGCTCCTGGTTCACGAGCACTATAATAACATCTCACAGAGCAACGACATTGCGCTGCTGGAACTGAACCACCCCGTCCAGTGCAGCTACTACACACAGCTCGCCTGCGTGCCCGACGCCTCGCTGAGAGTGTCGGAGCTGACCACCTGCTACGTCAGTGGTTGGGGTGCCACGGCTGCAAGATGTGAGTTCCCCAAAAGCGCTCGTGTCCCGAGGGCAAGCTTGGCTCACTGGGGAGACAGGCTGGGCTTCCTGAGAGCAGAGGGGAAAGCCAGAGTCGGGCCGTGGGGACATTGGCCTACGGAGAGAGGGGCCCGACCCATTCCCCAACGCAAGACCAAAGGGCAACACCGGTACAAGGCCTTCAGGACAGGCAAAGCCAAGAACCCAGGGAAGGGCTTCACCAGACGGGGGGGAGAACGGGCAAAGAGCTGCTGGCCGCTAATTCCTTTCTGTGCTCACAGCTGCAAAATCAGCTGATGTCCTGCAGGAGGCCCAGGTCCGCCTCATCGATGTCAACCTCTGCAACAGCAGCCGGTGGTACAGAGGCGCCATCCACAGCCACAACCTGTGTGCTGGCTACCCACAGGGTGGCATCGACACCTGCCAGGTAGGAGCGTGCCACAAGCCCAGCCCCAGCAGCACAGGCAGCCCTGTCACAGCCGCCCAAACACACCCCGGGGCGGGCTCTGCCCGCCAAGTCGCCCTCCCGCCGCTGGCTCCCCACCCCTGCCGGGGCTCACCTCCCCTTCCCCCACCTGCGCGTCCTTGCCCCGTGTCCGCCTTGTCCCAGAGGCCGGGGACTCTGCCCAGGAAGCCCATCCGTGCTCTTGGCAGCCACAGCTCCAGATCCCAATCCCACAACATCGCTCTTTCACACAGCCAGCAGCCAGCCCTAGCGCTGACGGTGGCCACCCAACACACCTCAGGCCTCTCTCCTCCGCTGCAGGGTGACAGCGGTGGTCCTCTGGTGTGCAAAGACAACAGTGCGGAATACTTCTGGCTTGTCGGTCTGACCAGCTGGGGGAGAGGCTGCGCAAGAGCCAGGCAGCCCGGCATCTACACCTCCACGCAGCACTTCTACGACTGGATCCTGCTCCAGATGGGACTGCGCTCGGCACCAACAGCTACCCCGACACCACAGACAGCCTTCACTTCCACCCCCTATCAGAGGCCAAGGCCAACACCAACACAATCGGGCACGTTTGGATCCTGCCTGTTTCCACGCCAGAAGCTGGTGGAATTCTTTAATCTGTTGCAGGAGCTCCTGCGGTTCCTAAGGGGGGAAAAGGCTTGAGCAGCAGGATGCACAGGATCCAGCGCAGGCTGCAGCGTTCCACCGCGTTTCCTTCTAGGGCAATGCCTGCTGATGCAAAGGCAGCCTCATTGCCAAAGGCCTGCTCTGTCCTGCCCACGTTCCTCCGAGTGCTCGCGGATGCTGACCATGACTTCGTTGTTGAAATAAAGTTGCCGATTTTCTCAGCTAACCGTGCCTCGCTCCAGTTCCGTCTCCTGTGCAAGGGAAGGACTTCCATGCCCAGCACCTGCGGAGTGGGGCTGCAGGCACACAGTGGGGCACAAAGGGCAAGAGTCGCTCCCGAGGGCTGGGGATGTGCCTGCTCAGAGAGGAGGGTGCTCAGAGCCACCGTGGGATGGAGAAGACCGGCACATTGAGGATAGGAAGCCATGACGTGAGATGCAGACAGCTCGGGGATATGCATTAAGCACACGAGCTGACGAGCAGGGCCTGGCATAAGCCTCAGGGAAATGAACCGACCCTGGGCAACTCCTGAGCATGCCAAGAGACATTGCCGACCCCAGGGAGCAGAGTGAGAAGCCGACAGGAGTTACAGTGCCATAAGGAAGAGCCAGATTTCATGGGTACTTATGGGGGATGATGAGGGGAGGGCACACTTCACAGATAACTGAAGGAAGAGTTGGGGTCATTTTGGGGAGAGGACTCTGGCAGGGACAGCAGTACCCAGCAAAGCCCACCAGTAATGCCATGGAAGTCCAAGGCGACCCAGCTCACAGGGCCTGAAACACCAACGCTGTTCACAGATGGAGCAAACCGGGGAGCAGGGGGGAAATAGGCGGGGGTGGGTCCCTTGTCTGGGAGGGGAGAGAAGGGCAGAGAAAGGGAGGAGACAGGGAAGGTGAGGGGGAGGTACAAGCGTGGAAAAGGGAGACAAGGCCGGGTGAAGGAGCCCATCACACAGAAGCAAGCTGCTGGCCGGTTTCCTTGTTTGCCTGAGCTGCCTGTCACTGGGCTGCTGCAGTGCTCTGTATAACCGGCACGCCAAGACAACACAGAGGAGCTCTCCACACGCTCGCCAGCGTCCCCGCCACCCCATTTCACAGCACCAACCCCTCTGCTAGTTGCAGCACCCCAGCCTGCAAACACCCCTGCACCCCAGCCAGCGCCCCGCAGCACCCTCTCCTTGCTGCTCTGCCCCCCCAGACCCACCGTCACAGGCTGCTGCAAGCGCAAAACGGAGACCAGGCTGCTGCGCACGAAAATTGGTAGTGCTTGCTTGAGAAAGGTGTCCCTCCGTGGAGCTGCGCTCGGCTTCACAACAGCGCCGCACAGATGCCACTGCGGGGGCTGGAGAAGGGTCCCGAGTTGCCCTCGGCAGAGCAGCTGCCCTGCAGCCACCCCGCGGATGCCACGCTCCCGCTGTGCCCTGCGGACCCTCGTCCTTGTGGTCTGTGGTCTGCAGCCCTCCGACTCCAGGCTGAGCTTTTCCCGCCTCTCAGCTCTTCTCAGCCCTCGGCACCAGCCCGCCTCGGGGGCACGCTCCCTTCCCCTCAGTGCCAAGTGGCTCCTGCAAACGCCACGCGTGCCATCAGCGCGGCGTGGGGGACCCCGCTACCCGGGGAGCAGTGCAGAGCCGGCTCAGCGAGAGCTTTGTATGGAGGAGGGCACAGGGGGTGACACAGCTCTGAGGGGAGCAGCGGCATCCTCAGCAGGGCCCAGCTCCCAGCCTCGGCGGACGGAGGATGAGGGAGACGCAGGGATGTGGCTCCCGGGGGACAACCCGAGCGGGGAGCTGTTCCCCTGCGCGTGTGTAACAGGCACACTGCCCTCACGCCACAGCAGCCCCACGGCCGCCCTCCCTACACTGACCCCATGGCTGCCCTCCCTACACCCACTCCACGACTGCCCTCACCTCATGCTGACGCCACGGCCGCCCTCCCTACACTGACCCCATGGCCTGCCCCCATCTTCTGTGCCCGCCACCTCCTCCCGCTGCCAGCTCCCTCCTTCCCTCCCCCCCTCCTCTGCCTCCCCTCGGCATCCCCGAGTCCTGGTAAGCAGATATGGAGCCCGGGCACCCAGAGCCCCTTTGGGGTCCCGCTGGCTGCAGGGGCAGGGGTAGGTGGGCAGCTCCCGCAGCAGATGCGGGGGACAGAGCCCGGCCAGGCCCTGGCAAGGGATGGTGAGGGACGGCACGGGAGAGTGGGGGGCAGACAGGGGTGCACAGGCTGACACCAACAGCCAAACTGCACAGCAACACACACACCCACCCCAACTGCACAGCTGTTGGAGAATGGCTATATGAGAACGGGCATGGCTCCATGCAGGATTTGTGTGAGGCAAGTAAGCTATGCCTGCCTGCATGGAAAATTCTGAGTCACGCTGGTAAGGAAGATGCTGAAGGTCGTGCTGACCTTGCTTAAATTAGATGAACAACTTTGAGAAAGTAGACCGTGAGAGAACAGGAATGAACCCGGACCCAAGAAACCGCATGTAGGAGGAGTAGGATAATGTATTCTTTAGCGCACAGCCAATAGCTGTAAGACACATATGCATATTTAAGTGTAAGAATATAAAAGTCTGATGATTCTGCAATAAAGCTGAAGCTTGCTTTTTCACTCATATTGAGTCGACTGCTTGTTTCCCTCGCTCATCGCAAGTGGCGCCCGAACAGGGACCCCCAATCCTTGTTCTCCACCGGACAGTGAGCCCGGAGAAGCACTGGTAGCAGCGACCAGGGAGCAGAAGATCAGTGACAAGACGTGCCTGATCTGTGCTTGGACCCAGGATAATAAAGAAGGGGTTCACCCTCCGAGAGGAAGCTACCCAAGGGAAAAGGCTGCATCTGACCGGATAATAAAGAAGGTCATTACGTCGCACATGGATAAAGAGGTAGCTTTCAAAATCTTAAAATGCTTTTTAGAAAAGCGGGAAGTAGGCCCTTTAAAAGACCTGGCCGAGTTAATTGCTATGGGGAAGGCGAGAGGGTTTTTTACAAAACCGGACAGTCTGTTTGAAGTGGAGGAATGGCGTAATTATGGAGATTGTTTATGGGACTTAGTCATAGATGAAGACAGAGCAGCAAAAAAGCTCATGAAGTTGTGGATTGAAACACCAGCGAAACAGTTGCTCAAACCGATTAAGCCGGGGCAGGAGATGGGGAAACAAGTAACAAAAGAAGAAGGGGCTGTATTAAGACTTCTCCTGCATATCCTCTCTAAGAGAGGGGTGAAATACGATGAGCGTCTGCTACGAAGGTTGTTAACTTGGTGCAGAGAGAACAGATTCGCACCAGAGCCCAGATAACTTTTAAACCAGAAATACGGGAGGCTGTTGGGAAAAGACTGTGGGAAGTGATAAGTAACGGAGACAAACAGGCATCACCGTTAGCGACAATGTG
The DNA here is from genome assembly GCA_009819605.1 of Sterna hirundo. Taxonomy (NCBI): domain Eukaryota; kingdom Metazoa; phylum Chordata; class Aves; order Charadriiformes; family Laridae; genus Sterna; species Sterna hirundo. Next base: position 11,671 of record WNMW01000085.1, read on the forward strand.
GCGGTTGGTGTATTCGACCTTACAAGATATAGAAGCAGAGCGAGCTGCAACGGCCGAAGCTTTTGCAGCATTACAACCGACGGGAGGGGGATCAAACAGGCCAGGTCCGAAGATCTGGGACAATCCCCTGCTCGAGAGAATTCCGGATGGACGTACAGCAACTTATACTCGGAAGCCAATGCATCTGCCCCCACTTCAGATGGAGGAGGCAGAATGTCAGCAGAGAAGGACAGAGCCGGAGCTGTTTGCTCCTACCATTGCCCGCCTCACCCCCTCCCGCCCCGTCGTCTCCCTGAGATAGAAGTGCTGGTTTTGTGTGTCTGCTGTGTAAGTGTGTGTGGGTGCCAGCTTATACCTGCTGATCAGCATGTGTGCTACTGTTTGTTTTTTGTTGTGTGCAGTGTTGTTAGGTGACTCCACTTGAGCAGGTGTTCTGCCCGGTGTGGTACTGTTCTCGTACGCGACTAGGGCTGACACTCCGTCAAGTGAAGAAGTTTGTATATACACAATGTTTAGACGTAAGGCGAGCGCGCCCCAGGTAGATACACCAGGATGGGCCGTAGAACTGATGGAAGTCCTGAAATATTGGGGGAGTTTTCACCAGCCGACACGTTTACGGTCTCGGGAACGGCTCGTCCGTGCAGGGCGTATCGCTGGTTGCTTGTTGTTTGTCTATAAGGTCATGGTTGATTGGGAAAAGGAGTTGAGCCAAAATCTCTACGATGCTCTGTAGAAAAATGAGAAATTTAAGGAAAAATGAGAAACTGAGCTCTTGTTGCAAAGGCAGACTTTTATGTCAGTCGTAAGCAATGGAAAAAAAAAAAAAAAACAAAAAACAAACAAACAAAAAAAACACCGAACAGGAACAATTAGATGGGAAATGTGCCACGTTAGCACAAAAGTATGCCAGAAGCATTATGAGAAAGCATCAGAAAAAGAGAAATAGGACACCTGATTCAAAGCAGTACCATAGAGATATGTTTTTGGGTTTTTTTTCCTATATGTGTATATGTCATTGCATGCCTTAGTAGATTGCTCTGTGTTATACCCTGCGAGGCTAAAATGAATCCAGCAGAAGCGGTCTCTTGAGCAAGGGGGTGGAATATGGGAAAGCAACAGAAGATCGGTGAGGAGGACTGTAAATACACTCAAGGGACTCGCACCTGGGTGCTGGAAATCACAGCAATTGTTATTCAGTCTCGGGTGCTGGCAGGAAAATATTTGGATGACGTAAGCCTGTAATGGACTCACAGACACCTTATCTAGCTGCTTGGGAATCTTGGCCTGTTGTGGAAGAAGATCAAAGCACAGTACCAGCAAGAAGAGGGAGTCCGCATGCGCTCTTTCTAACAAGGACTCTGTTGCTGCCAAGGATTCTTGCTAACAAGGACTCTCTTGCTGCCAAGGATAAGTTTAACAATGCTACTAGTACCGCTATTTCTGAGTTATTGCTAGATGTAGATAGTATTCGATATGCAATGTTGTAAAACAGAACTGCTACTGATTTTTTGCTTTCAGCTCACAGACATGGTTGTCAAGATTTTAAAGGACTGTATTGTATGAATCTAAGTGACCACTCCAAATCCATCCATGCCCAGTTGCAGGAACTGCACCGACCGAACCAGCAACTTGTGGAGACCACTTTTGAAAATCCTTTTGCTGAATGGACTTGGGGGTGGGGTTGGTTGAAGCAAGTTATACTCATTGCCTGTGTGGAATTAATTTGTCTGTTATGTTTAGTATGCTGTTTGCCGTGTTTAATAAGCATTATACGATCAGTTGTAGATGCCGCTTAGCATCGTACCCTTGTACGAGTTGTAGAATATGTTGATCTAAAAACTATGTGTGTATCCATGAGAGCCTGACCTTCACAGAAGATAACAAGAAGGGATTACAACAATGTAGTCACATATCAGACAGCCGCTGTTAGCAAAGCTGGATCATGAGTTTGGTGGGACTCGCTGCGTGCACTGGCCACGCGTGCAGCGACTCTAGCCTGTACGTTTCTACTCAATCAAGTGCAGGATATAAGGGGGCTGTCTCGGGTCAGGGAGGGGGAGAGAGACATGAGCAAGGGGGAGAGAGACATGAGCGCACTTTGAAGATACAGGGGATGCCCTGAAGCGCTGTATCTGCCCCTGCACCGCCCCCCCCCCCCAAAGTTCTATGTTCATTAACCCCAACAGCTCCAAAGGCATTACAGCATGTTGCAAGATAAGATATAGTCTACTGCTGCTGCAAGACACATTGAACACCTTCCTACAAGAATTTCAACTTTATGCCCTGACAGGACAGTGGGATGATGCACTCGCAAAGAGCCTGACTGCATTAGAGTGGGTATTTTTGCCACATACCTTTTCAAAAACAGTAACTATGATGATTGAAATGTTACCACGATTGTTTTTCCAGGTTCGTTTGTGCTGTCACCAGCTTTCTGGAATGGATCCAAGCCACATACATGTCCCCATCAAAAAGGATGACCTTGACCCTTGGTTATCACAAAGTCTTAACCTTCTTAGTACATTATATTGGGCAAATAAATTATTCTTTCCCCTAGCACAGACTATTACAGTCACTTTCACAAATTCCTTTACAGCCGCGCATCCTGCTAGCACCAAAGCCTCTTGATGGCACCTGTTCGGTGTTTGTAGATGGTTCAGGGACACAGTAAATCCTTTTGACTTATTTCAACAGGAACTGTTAAATGTAAGCAGAATCTCAATATGTTACTGGTATTGTTCAAAGACTTGAAGGAGAATTTATAAAGCAAGTAGAGAACCAATTGTTATTTAGTCTCTTACTGCAATTAATGTTGCTTTTATGAAAAAGACAGCTTCGTTATTTTATTGTCCACATACGCTCTCATAGCTGTTTACTTGGTCCTTTAACTGAGGGAAACACAGTTGCGGATTATCACACTGTTGGTAACAACTCCGAACATTGTGCAGCAAGCTGAAATGTCGCATGATTTTTTTTTTTTTCTTTCATCAAAATGTGAAGGCATTGAGGAAGCAATTTTCTTTAACACAACAACAAGCACATGATATTGTGTGAACTTGTGCTGATTGTCAACCATTTATACCTAACTGCAACCGAGGCATCAGTCCCCGAGGGCATGGACCTTTGGAGTTCTGGCAGACAGATGTAACCCATGTGTCAGAATTTGGAAAACTGAAATTTATACACCTGAGTGTAGACTGTTATTCAACTGCAATTTGGGCAACTGCACAGATTGGTGAATCTAGTAAACATGTACAAAAGCATTTGTGATCTGCGTTTGTGGCCTTAGGTGTACCGCGTGTGATAAAGACTGATAATGGCCCAGGGTACGTAGCCCGTTCAACACAGGTATTTCTACAGCTGTGGGGCATTACACATGTGACTGGCACACCACATTCTCCGACCGGTCAAGCCATAGTGGAACGCATGAACCAGTCTTTAAAAAAAAATTTTTTTTCAAAAACAAAAAGGGGGAGAGCAAGGGCTGAGTCCTGTAGATCGACTGAACAAAGCTGTTTATGTCCTGAACTTCCTACGCCTTCCTCAACACTGCCTTGTACCTCCAATTGTGCGGCACGGCACAGGCCTGCATAGAGACCTGGGAGATTTTAGGCAGGAAAATGGCATGGTAGCAGTTAAAAACAGTGTGACGGGGAAGTGGGAAGGACCGTGTAGATTATTAACCTGGGTTCGAGGATATGCCTGTGTCGTTACAGATACCGGAACCAGATGGGTACCAGCCAAGTGGATAAAGCCCTGGTTTGAGCAGACGGATTCGAATGAGTTACCCCACAATACCAACAACGACGATGAGGGCTGAAGAAGTGCAGTGCCCTAGGTGTGGAACTGCGACCCATAGATCCTTGTGCCTTGTGAGGATTGTTGAGGCCGGTGGTGGTTTGAAAGACCACGTGCTGCGGCCTGGTGTGCTGTGTATTTTAATTCCGGTGTGCTGTGTGTTTTAATAAGGAATTAAGTAAGGTGATGGGTTTAATTCATTTAGCTATTGCAATAGAGTAACAAGGAGTTAAGTAAGGTGACAGGGTGTGCTGTGTATTTTAATTCCGGTGTGCTGTGTGTTTTAATTCCGGTGTGCTGTGTGCTTAAAATCCGGTGTGCTGTGTATTTTAATTCTAGTATTTTAATTCCGGTGTGCTGTGTGTTTTAATAAGGAACTAAGTAAGGACGGGTTTAATTCATTTAGCTATTACAATAGAGTACATAGAGTCAGGTTCACCTCAACACAAGCTGGCTAAGCAACAGGAGATTAGGGAAGTCTACCATCCACAAGGATTGGTCAGGGTGTGGCACACAGTGCTGTTACACAGTGCTACTGCCAGAGGTTTGGTCGGTTCCGGAGGACTAGTGGGAACAGGTAGCACGTCACTGTAGCAACAGGTTCGGTCATCTACAGCACAGAAAGAAGGGCAAGGGTACTGATATTTGAAGATGCCAAGGGTACTGATATTTGAAGATGCCACTGGGAATTAGTGTCGGGCTTATCCTTGTGATTGGAAGTTGCAGCTGAGCACAAAAATTGCTTCTTTTAATACAGCAGGATTCAATTCAGTTTACCCAACATTTAACACGACCCTAGTGAACTTTTGCGTAGACACCACAGGGGTGATGATTGGTTTTTGCTGTTAGCTCAGAGTCATGAATGTGAAGATTTTGAAGGTATGTGTTGTATGAACCTTTCTGACCACTTATCATCCATTCATAAGCAGTTACAGGAGCTGAAGGATAACATGTCCAAACTAAAAGCGGTTAAAAACAGTTTTGATGATTGATTAAGCTCATGGGGTATAACGGGATGGTTATCAGACTTACTAAAACAAGGGTTCATGCTATTGTTGGTTATATTATTATTGATTATGGTGGCCTCATGTGTTCTCCGCAAAGTGACTGACATGATAGAAAATGCCATGTATAAGGTCTGGCTGACTCAAGAAGAAAAAGGGTGTATTGTAGGAATGCGTCTGAGAGAAAATGGCCATGTGAGCCAGCCTCCCTACTATGAGAGATTAGATTAAGGGCAAAACAGGTGGTAGAAGATGGAATTAGTACCATGGGAAAAACGGGAACTGAGAAGGTAGAAAACATGTTGTGCTAATGACTAAGCAATTTACTATGTGAATTCTTGTAACCAGTCTGATCTGTGAATGAACTGCATGGACAGCGCGTGGACAGTGTAACTAGCTAATCAGAAATAAGCAAGTGGCATGTACGGCTACAACACAGGGTATAAAAGATGATGATCTGTGCTTAATAAACGGCTTCTGTTGATTCACATTGGATCGTCTGGAGTCCAGTTATTTCTCCTCAGAAAATGCCTCCTTCCTCCCCACCAACCATTCATGGAGTCCTGAAGGCGACACTGTGGCACATATTGCACTGTAGTTCTGCTCCATGAATTTGAAGACATTCCCCTGGCTCGTTTCCCCTCTTCCTAAGACCAGAGAGGTCCAAGGGAAGCACCTCAGGGCTTTCATTCCCACAGGGTTTCACTGGCACAGTGCTCACTTTCTGTGACACAGAGAGTGGACCTGCAGCAGGAACCTTCAGGAGACTCTTTTATAAACCCAAGAGGCCCTGCAGAGCTGGTGATATTCAGGTGCTGCTGAAGACTCACAGAAGGAGACGCTGACAGAGGAATGCAAGGACAGAGCAAGGACTAAGTCACGGGTCAGGGTCTGCAGGCAGAATTCGAAAGGGGAGGATGGAACGGGGAAGAGGCAGAAGATAGCACCCAGACCTTGCCTTTCACCCTCCAGTACCCTCAGAGGAAAGGTGGTCGTATCGTGCTAGGGATTACAGGTAAGTGCTGGAATTGCTGAGGCAGGTGTGGTTAATGTGCAAGTGGCTCTTTGCACAGCGTCAACTGGGAAGTGAGACCATGGGTCTTGGTACTGTCCTGTTCTGCACGTCTTCTTATTCCAACTCGCTCTTTCCTCTAGATACCCTCTCTGTGTCTTTGCGCTCGCTGAACAGAGATAGGAGCAGTGTGATAGTACAGTCAGAGCTGTGGGGCGTCAGCTAATGGGCGCTCAGGCACCTCATTGGACATGAAGAGGTTGGGGTAGAGTGTATGGGGCCAGTGTGCCAATACTCTCTCTGTCTCTTTCCACATCTTGCTTGTGTCTTAGGGTTCGGTCTCAGTCCCTCAGCTGTCTCACAGCTGTCTCTCAGCCATCCGTATGGGATGTGACTTACTGAGCACAGTGAATCTGGGGCACCATCCCCATGTCCCTGTTCAGGAACAATGCGTCCCAGAGTAGGTGGGCTGAAGCACTGAGTAAAAGGGCTCCTCCATCCCAGGAGCTCCCTGGGCTCTCGAGGTGCCTGCCTTGGCCATCTCCAACTTGCTGAAAAATGTGTAAAGTTTGAGGCAGGGAATTATCAGGGACGGTATTTTGTCTGACCCAAGTGTTATGAAAGCCAAAAGAGGAGGTATGGGCAAAGTACTCTCTCTTTCAGCCACAGACGTGCCGTGGGCAGGCAATCAGACATGTATCAGGCATTTACCAGCAACCTCTGCTTGGTCATGATCCTGCCCTGCCTCAGCTCCCACTCACCCTCGGGACACTCTTGTGTCTTCGTTGCAATGCTGAACACGGAGCCCTGAGATCTCAGATGGCAATGCTGAGGTCCAGGAGTCATGCTGCTGCAGGAAGGCAGCCCAAATACACACAGAAATTGAAGGCGAGGAGGAAAAGATGTCCAGCAAATGACCATCACCCCTGTCCTTTTTCCCCTCCTCCTCGTGCAACATCACTTTTCCTCATCTGGCTTAGAGAGCTCAGGTCCCTCTTCTCTGGAATTCAGTTTTTCCCACCCTTTCTCTCCCAAATTCACATCTGCTTCTAAGTCTCCTGTCTAACAGACCCTTTGCAATGCCTTCAATGACGAAGTCAGTAACTCCTGGCCATTCTTGGTCAGGGGAAAGAGAGGGACTGTCCAGGGACAGAATTGTCTCATCAGAAAGCAAATGTTTCAGGGAGCTGTGACCACTAATCCTGTTCAGTGTCCATTCTTCCTCAGTGGGAAGAAACAGTTTATGGCATGATGCGTTTCCCTAAAGGTTTATTGCATGATGTTTTTTTTCTGTCTGGGACACCTTTCTGTTGCTTGAAAGCAGGACTTGACCGACGTCTAGGCCAGGTACTACTGGGAATAACTTAATGCATCATAATCTAATGTGAGTAAAAGAACATTCTCTTTCATTCCACAGAAACAGGCACCTCAATGCGGCAACTCATCTTGCTAATCAGAGGAGGTTCTTCTAAGAAGAGCAGTTTGGCCCTCTTGAAGAACCTGTTCCTGCCCTTTCGTTACGGATAGTGCCCCTAAACAAAGGCTGAATCCAGTCGCATGAGGGAAAACCTCCATGTTGTTTCTGGCAGTGACTTCTTCCCCATTCCTTTTTACAAAAACCACAGAAATGCATGCCCTTCCTCAGGTTCCCTTCCTGCCACGTGGGGAAAGGAAAGAGGAAGGGGACAACCAGACTTCACCAGTGGAGCTCCTCCTGCTGGGACTGAGTAATGTCCCCAGGCTTCAGGTGCCTCTCTCTCTCCTCTCTCTCATGATCTACATGGTGACCATGTTTGGCAACCTCCTCATTGTTGTGCTGGTGGTGACAGATCGGCATCTTCACACTCCCATGTACTTCTTCCTGGGGAATTTCTCCAGTGTAGAAATCTGCTATACCTCCACTCTCCTGCCCAGGCTGCTGGCCAGCTTCCTACCCAGAGACAGAACCATTTCTGCTCAAGGCTGCATGGCGCAGTTCTTTTTCTTTGGCTGTTTTGCAGGTGCCGAGTGCTATCTGCTGGCCACCATGTCCTATGATTGGTACTTGGCCATATGTCAACCCCTGCTCTATGCAAGCCTCATGAACTGGAAGCTCTGCCTCCAGCTGGCGGCTGGATCCTGGATAGCAGGGTTACTAATGTCTACCATAGTCACGGGACAATTTTCCAAGTTACAGTTCTGCGGTCCCAATACAATTGATCACTTCTTCTGTGATTTTGCCCCATTGCTAGAGCTTGCCTGCAGTGACACAACGGTGCTTAGGCTGGTTACTCTCATAATCTGCTTTCTGGATGTAGTCTTCCCATTTGTATTCACATTGGTATCCTATATCTGCATCATAGCTGCGATCCTGAGGATCCCAACCACCATGGGGAGGCAGAAGGCCTTCTCCACCTGCTCCTCTCACCTCATTGTGGTCACTGTTTTCTATGGCACCCTCATTGCTGTCTATATGATACCCAGGACAGCCGCACTGAGGCAGATCAATAAAGTGCTCTCCTTTTTCTACACTGTTCTCACACCCATGGTCAACCCACTCCTCTACAGCCTGCGGAACAGGGAGGTCAAGGAGGCTCTAGAAAATGCACTCAGAAAAACTGGCCTCGAGATCTCATACTAGTTGAGATCCACCAGGAATAAACAGGCTGTGGGTCTCTTCTGATTGAGCGTGGACAACTCCTAAGTTATAATTTTGTGTACCAGGTATATCCTCACAAGTGCAGAATCTGTGGACTGTTCGTGAAATGAGAAGTGGGAGAAGGGAATTCGTTTCTTAAAGAAATATAGATCTGGTGTTGAAGAGTGTTAAAAAAATATTCCGTGCCTTTCTTCCTTCTTTAAAGTAAACACAATCGTGATGCTGCAGGTGGGAGCTGTGAAATGCCACACCTGCCCAGGAGTGGGAGAAAACTTACTGTAAACATGCCGTTTCCTCTTCTGTCACCCAGTCAAACCGAGGGGTGGGATTCTTGCATGCCTGGGATTCCTCAGGGCATCTCCATATTGGGGTGAGAAGTGGGCAGCTGAATCAAGCCCTTCTACTGGACATGTCCAAATCTGAATAGATGTATCCCATCCCTCGTGTCCTCTGGGCTTTCTAGCAGAGAACAACTGTGAAAAGTAGTCTCACAGGGTCAGCCTCTCTGAAAAAAAATAGAAATTAAAAAAAAAAAAGGCAGATTAATCTTCAGAAGCAAGCTGGGTCTCGGCTACCCAATTTTTTAACATAGAAATCATTGCTTCCCCCTTCTCTCCTTCTCCTAATCAGACACTCCCCCAGCCCTCCTCCCATCAATGAAATTTCTTATTTGTTTCCCACTGGCTGACTTAGGTATTGGAAACTGAGTCCTCCTATGTTCTTGTTTCTTGCAAAAGAGAGCAAGGTCAACTCATGGGGCACAACTGCGCACAGACACCCCCAGCAGCGGGCATTCCCTGTTTCCTAGGCTGAAGCATGTGCACCAGGTGGAAAGGTCTCCATCTCCCCTGACTTGTGCAAGGTCCTTCAGCCCTGACATACTCCACAACACACTTATTCCTCCTCCACCCACAGACTTAAATTCCTTCCCACTTCCAGGCTCAAATCATGGTTGCAAGGATTTTCTGCAGTTCAGAAGAGGCCTTGAGCATCTTCCATCTTCTTGGTGCTTATGAAAATGTTCTTGTCTGCGTCCAGATTTGATGAACTTGTCTATAATCAGGACATTATAACAAACTTTTATGAAATCTTTGGTTTTCGTCATTCCTATGTGTGGAAAGATTAGACAAAGAACTCAATACACCAAAAAGGATGCTGAGTGAAGTGCCTGTACGAGCCAGGTGACATACCCCCATGGCTGCGGTTTCCTGGCAAGACGTCTGTCCTGAGAGGGGGATCCAGCCTCTGCCAATCTGGAGTTGGGAATCAGCAGTGTCCGTGCCACCTGGGGACACAGTGACTTTTTAAAGACCACCCTTCATCTGAACTGCTTTAGATTTGTCCTTGAGGATGGGGTATCGTGGCTTATATTGCAAATCCTGATTTAATTGGCATTGCCTAAAGTGGCTATCGCAGATGCAAACCGCTATATTTAGATTTAGGCAGATTAATGTTGGTGGGGGTTTTGTTTGGGTTTTTTGGTTTCTTTTCCTTTCTTTTTTTTAAGATCTTGATAGTTTTGGGGAAATCACACAAGCACCTGAAGGATTGTTGAAGGATTACTGACAGAAGCCCCAACATTTCTTGTATCTCAAGGAATGAGATGGCAGAGGCCAAGGGAAAGATGGTTTGGGCACTGTCTAGGGATTTGGGAAACTGGTACGTGCTCCCCTCCTCAGTGAGGGCTGTGAGAAACTCTGCCAACTAGGTCCGAACTCACAGTCGTGCCAGGCAGCCTGTGTATAACTGTAGCCAATGTGGTCCTGGCAGCGCAGGATTTGAGTTTCCATTTGAGTCCAAATCATTACCATTCACTCTGCCTCCATCTTCCCCCTGACTCTGGGTGTTGTGTCATGCAACTGTCCTGGCTCTCCAGGCAGGACGGCCAAAAGTTTCATATCCAAATTGGGACATTTCCCCTTGCTGGAAATATGAATGCAGCAGGCTCAAGACAAGAGGACCAAGAAACAAAACTTCCCACAGGGCCAACTAATGAAAACTTTCCACAGGCTGTGGGTCTTTCTCTTTACTGACAGAATTTGTGAGTCTGGACAATAGAGCTTCACCTATTTTCCCCCCCTCTCTTTTCAATTTGTCTCTCAGCATTTATGTAGAATAGAATCATAGAATGGTTTAGGTTGGGAAAGACCTTTAAGATCATTGAGTCCAACCGTTAACCTAGCTGTGCAAAGTCCACCACAAAACCATGTCCCCAGGTGCCGCATCTACATGCCTTAAATACTTCCAGGGCTGGTGACTCCACCACTTCCTTGGGAAGCCTGTTCCAATACTCGACAGCCCTTTTGGTAAAGAAATTTCTCATAATGTCCTACCTAAACCTCCCCTGCATCCCACAGGCTGTCCCTGGCCTCTATTGTTGCAGGAACTTAGTCCTTCCCAGGAAAAGGACTTTAGCTTATGCTCCTGCTGGGCCATCCCACTGGCCTGTCTAAGGAAACTTTGGGATGGCAGCCTCAACTTCAGGGTAGTGTCTGCTCTCTTCAGTCACCTACAAATGTTATGAAAAAACACCCTCTCATCTCCTCAGGGTCATTATAGACGTGTCAAACAGGGCAGGTTACGGTATAGACCCCCGCAGGACCCTACTGGCTAGATGCCTTCAGGCAGAGTAAAACACATGGACCATGTGGCTCTGAGCTCAGCAGTCCAGTTGTTTTTTCACCCACCTCCTTATCCACCCGTGCAGACTATAATATCCTAATGTAGACTGTTGTGGTTTTGGCCAGATTGGCCAATCACAATGAGAGATGGCCCGCTGCCCTCTCTCTCCAAAGAGAGGAGAGGAAGAGATAAGGAGCTTTACGAGTTTGGAAAAAGAACTAAACTACTTTAATGAAAATAAAAATAAATTAGGAAATAGTAAATAATAATAGAATAATAAAAATTAAAAAAAAAAAGTATATAATATATACAAAACCGTATCCAGCTCCCAGGATGACAATCGCATCAGCAGCAGACACAGGGAAAGTTCCAGACTGGAGTCAGCGATGGACAGGAGCTGAATTCTGGATATGGAGTCAGGAATACTCATATTGGGATCAAAGGCAGATGAACAGACAGGGTCCTCCTCGGACGCCAGCCACTGAAGGAAGAGGCTGACCCTTTTATCCCTCAGCTTTTATGCTGAGCATGGGGCAGCTGGGATGGAATACCCTGTTGGTCAGTTTCAGGTCACCTCTCCTGTCCGCTCCTCTCCGCAGGTGTGACATCTCTATCCTCTTCTGCTTCTGACCCTCCAATGGGGCAAATAAAGAAATTAGCTGACCTTGGTTTTTATAGCAATAGGTATCAGCAAGAGCCTCTGTGCATGCCATACCTTGGCATAAATTAGAAACAGTCAGGACTTATCACTCTGGGAGCCAAACAGTGCCTGGACAATACGCTGTTAATTTCAGAGAGTTCAGTTAGTTAAAAGAGCGTTAAACTGAAAGTAAAATTACTGAACAGAAAATTGGTTCTGTTTTACCAGGACACTCAGACATGATTTTAGGCATTGTTTCTCACTGTGCCTTCAGCCCCTCCTCTCCCCACACACAGCCCCAGCAGCACCTTTGCTTCCAGCATCAGGCTTTCTCTCATCTCCTCCTTAGGAGCCACCAAGAGGGAGATGGCCCTGGGCAGTGCCCTGCTGCCAGGAGGGGTCTGCAGGGCAGAGCTGAGCCCCCAGCGGGTGGGATGGGCTGTGGGAGCAGTGAGAGGGAGGAGACCTGGGCCCAGAGAAGCAGCTCCTGGCAGGGGCAGCTCCAGGCAGCAGAGAGCCCCTCCACCCGGCTGCATCCCTCTCTGCTCCGCTGCACAGGGAAAGAGAAACCAGAGGGGAGAAACCGACTTTGAAACTGGACTCTTCCACACTCATAAAAGGCCATTTTCTTCTTAAAGGATGTTGTTAATGAGACCGTTCTCCAACAGAGAGAGGGTAAGCACAGGACACCTGGGTGGCGCCCAGCAGCTCTGCTGACTCTGCACTAGGGCACAGAGAGCCCTTTTGTCCCTCAGGGCTCAGCAGTGTTCAGGCTCAAGGCAATGGGAAAGAGAAAGATTTCTGCCCCTGCAAAGAAAGTGCCCTCAGCAGCACAAACCTGATCTCAAAAAAAGGAGCTGAATGAAATTATTCCAAGGAAAGAGAAGTCATTTTGGGGAGACGTTTTTTGGAAACACAATGAGATGGGCTCAAAGAAGTCTGCCTTCCTTCACTTCTCAGTGTCTTGTCGTGTTTAAACAGTCCCCCATGCCCAGAGTGAACAAATGTCCAACAGCAGCTCCATCACCCAGTTCCTCCTCCTGGCATTCGCAGACACACGGGAGCTGCAGCTCTTGCACTTCGGGCTCTGTGACACCAGGGCCATCTCCTACTTGGGGTGTGCTGCCCAGATTTTTCTTTTTCTTTTTTTGATGTCATGGGAGTATTGTCTTCTCACTGTCATGTCCTATGACCGCTATGTGGCCATCTGCAAACCCCTGCACTACGGGACCCTCCTGGGCAGCAGAGCTTGTGTCCACATGGCAGCAGCTGCCTGGGGCAGTGGGTTTCTCTATGCTCTCCTGCACACGGCCAGTACATTTTCCCTGCCCCTCTGCCAGGGCAATGCTGTGGACCAGTTCTTCTGTGAAATCCCCCAGATCCTCAGGCTCTCCTGCTCAGACTCAGACTACCTCAGAGAAGTTGGGCTTCTTGTGGTTAGTGCCTGGGTTGCTTTTGTTTGTTTTGTTTTCATCGTGCTGTCCTATGTGCAGATCTTCAGGGCCGTGCTGAGGATCCCCTCTGAGCAGGGACGGCACAAAGCCTTTTCCACGTGCCTCCCTCACCTGGCCGTGGTCTCCCTGTTGCTCAGCACTGGCGTATTTTCTCATCTGAAGCCCCCCTCCATCTCCTCCCCAGTTCTAGACCTGGTGGTGGCTGTGCTGTACTCAGTGGTGCCTCCAGCAGTGAACCCCCTCATCTACAGCATGAGGAACCAGGAGCTCAAGGATGCAGTCTGGAAATTGGTGACCAGATGATTTTCAGAAGCAATAAACTGTCTTATTTTGGAAATCACTCACAATGTAACTCCTTACAGTGCAAGCCAATATTCTGTATTTTTTATTGGGTTTGGTTTGAGTTTGTGTTTTTGGCATTGTTTTTCTATGTATAGTGCTGTCCACAAAGAAGTGTCATCATTTTTGCTGTTTCTAATTATGCATCTATCTTAATTTGTGAATCCCACAGACATTGTAAAAGAGGACCTGTGTTCTCTGTGTATTTAAACAGAATAAAGAATCTTCTAGCGACTTGTTTGCCCAAGATCCTTCCTTTGGGACCTGCTCTGGAGCTGCAGGGCTATGCCTGTGAGCAGAGGTGGAGGGGAAAGGGTCTCAGCACAGCAGCACTGTCAGGGAGCATCAGCCTTGCTCTTTTCAGCCTTATTCTCTTTCTGGTTCCACACTCTCCTGCTGACCGCAGGTGTTGCTGTAAGGACTGAGTGCTCTGGCAGCTCATACTGCTGCTGTGTGCAGTCCTGTCCCCTCAGGCAGGGACAGGCACTGGGTGCTTCTCTGGCAGAGCTGGCCTCCCCAACAGCTCCTCCATCACACCATGGCATTGCCTCAGTGCGGTGCCTGAAGGCTTAGGCCTTCTTCCAAAGTTGCTGTCTAGAAAATGCCCAGAAAAGTGCCCTGCAAGCGAAAACACCTGTGTGCAGCTTAACTGTGTGAGTGTGCAGGCTGGGGACAAGCGGCAGCTTCCTCACTCAGCCAGGGCTCATGGGAAAGACATGAAGGACCATCAGAGCGGGTTCTTCTCTGTCCCTGTGTGTGCTGGACACCCCAGGGAAGGTGCCACAGGGCAATCCTCACACACCTCTCCAGTAACAACCACCATTTCTAGCAGTGGCCTCTCGTCCCAGCTTGGGGAGGTTGTTGTCCCTCTAAAGAAGTCCATGTTTGTATTGTAGGAATGAGATGTAAGCATGCACATCATGTGTGTGTGGTGAGATTAACCTGAGAGAGCACAAACACCATCAGCTGTTCCTTGGGATTCCATGAAGGCCTGTGGGACAGACAGCGTCTGAAGGTCACTTCACTTGGAGAGTAACGTGCCCTGGGAAACCCCCTGAATGCAGCACTGGGATGGGCACCCTTGACCCCAGGTCCCTGTGTCCAGTCTGCTGCAGGGCCTCTGCCCGTGCCAGGGAAGGACTCGTGTCTCTGAACAGCCCTGCCAGAGCCCTGACAGTGCTGGGTGTGTCTCCAGGAACAGCCTGTGTGCTCCCTCACCCTCCCCTCTCTTCATGGCCTGTCCCTTTTATTACACGGTGTGACAGAAGCACCTCTGTGGAGCATCTCACCTGTGCAGGCAGAAAGGGTTCTGCAGGCATGAGTGGCATTGCCCTCTAGAAGATGGCATTTCTCACCTTTCACAAAGCACAGAGCATGTCTAGGGAGTAGGAACGCAGTGAGAGGCACACACCCCTCCATGTTTCACCTCTCTGAATGTCCTTCACAATGTCTTTAAGCACCAAACAGCGAAACAAATGCCCCCAGTAATAGGTGTCCTCAACCTTCAGAAAAAACCCTCTTCCTCATGACCAGCCCAATCACTGTGGTTGGGAACACCCTCCTCATCGTTGGGATTCTGCTGAAAAAACTGTAAACCTGCTCCAGCTCCACACCCTGACTGTCCTCTGACTGGGGACAGCACAATCTCTGCTCACAGCAATGGTAGTGCTCTTGCCTGCACCTTTGGCATGTACAGAGTGTTTCCTGCTGGTGGCCATGTCCTACGATGAGTACTGGGCTGTCTGCCACCCCCTAATCTCTGCAAGGCTCGGGAACTGGAAGGGTTGTCTCCAGAAGAAGGCTGCACCTTGGCTAGGGGGATTTCTGTCATCTACAGCTATCATTTCATTCTTGTCCCAGGTAAATGTTGGGGTCCCCATGTCCTGGACCACTTCTGTGGTTTTGTCCTAATGCTGGAACTCCCCTGCACTGAAACCGTCACACTCAAGGACTTTGCTTTCAAAACATGATATTGAGATCCAGTCTTCTCCTTCCTGTTCATGCAGGAGTCCTGTGTGTGCATCAGAGCTGCCACCCAGGGGTGGCTCTCTGGCCCAACGTTTGCAGGCAGAAGGCTTCTCAACCTGCTCTTCTCACCATACTTGGGTGGGACATTGGCTGAACAAAAATAGTAAAATATCATCTGTGGTGCAAACTCCACCTAGAAGCCACTTAGTAGTGCCGTCCCTCAGTGACTAGCCCTTGACAACCACAACGGGAGAAAATTCACTTTCATGCCATTTGTGGATGAAGCCAAATTGTGGGAAGTCCTGGAGCAATCTCACGTAGTTAACAGTGCCTATAGCAGGAGAGGTGAGCAGGATGACTGTGGTGGGTTAAACTTGGCTGGCTATCAGGTGCCCACCAGGAAATTCTCTCACTCACCCTCCTCAGCAGGACACGGGAAGGAAAAAGGATAAAGAACAAGGTGGGGAAGCGAGATGGGTGTCTCCAGTATCAAGGGAAAAAGAAGCAGATGTAGGATAGCATAAGACAACCTGCGGTGGAGATGGCAAAGGGCACTGGCAAGGCTGGAAGTCACCAAGAGAACGTAAGTCTTTGTCCCCTTGGGCACAGCAATGGTCTCTGCCACCAAGGCCTGTGGGGAGACATGTTGTCCTAAGGCACTGGGGGGGCCTCATGGCCTCCTTGCACACCCCCAGCAAGGATGGGCACTGTCCCACTGGAGTCCTTCACTCAGCATCACACCCCCCACCTCCCACTGCCCCAGGAAGAGCCCTGAGCCATGCGGGAGGGACAGGATCTGCCTTCCCAGGGCCTGGGGCTCAGGGCTTGGCCTTTCTGCTCCATCAAACAAAGCCAGGGCTTTCTCAGCAGCTCAGCTGCCTGCACAGCACCTTTGCCTGCCTGCGATCATGGCCTCCTCTCAGCTGCTCTAGCGAGTCCCTGGGGAGGCTTTCTCAGGGTTTGCCCTCAGAGGGACTCATTCCTACTTCAAGGTACTTTCTTTCTTCTCACTTTGACTTCCTGAGAGCTTTGTGCAATCTGAGGCTCAAGGGCTCAGCACCGAATGCACCATGGGGCTCATTGCAACAAAGAAAGCCCGAACAGACCATGTCTCTTCCTGTTATTTTTTTCTACTCTTGTACAGTCAATAAGAGAAGCTTTCTAGTGTACTTATGGAGAAACATTTCAAAGAGCTTATAAAAAAATGGCTGTTTATTTTCAAGGGTGTAGTTTATTATGTTTCAGTTTAGAGAAGAGGTGATGACAGCATTCTCTGACGGATATGGATCCAGGGTCTCTCACAAGGAGATCTGGACTGGTGGCAGAAGCTGTCCCTTGAGGTCTGACACAGGATGGCCAACCTTGCTCCTCACCTCCCCAACCCCACCATGGCTCTCATCGGCCACCTGGGACTTGCCTCCCTTTTCCTTCCATCACACTTCTCCACCGCAGTCTGCAGCTGGATGTGCCAGCTCCTTTGCACCAACTCCCACCTGCTTTCCTCAGAGACCTGCTGCACACAGGCAGAGAGGGATTGTCTTATTTTTGAACAAACACAAAAACCTGATAGGATTCACTTTGAAAATAAAACTCTTTTCAACTCTTTGAGAAGTACAATCTGCCACCAATGAGGTGCACCTTCCACAAGGCAGAACCATGCAAGAAATATTTTAGAGAAATGAAAACTTATCAAACACACACACCTAAGGACTGTGCTAAAGGCAGAATGATGCAGAATACTGGAAGATAAACAAGCTTTTGACTCCCTGAATCTCAAAGCAGCAACTGGACTGTTGAGAGGTGTCTGAATGATCAAAGAGGAAGGGGAAGGGAAATCTAGAGAGCAATCACAAGTGCTTCTGTGCAGATGCGCTGCTGGAAAGGTGACTTCAGACATGTCAGTTTAAGTTGGAGAGGTGGAAATACATGAAAGATGAGGGAGATTAAATGCACGGCCTGATCAAAGACTACTGACAATGGAAATAGAGTGGAAGGTCAACAGCTCTCCTCTTGCTGTTAATGCACATGCTGAAATGTCCTCATTTTGATCTCACAGGGAAACAATGACATTATTAAAAGTATTCAATTTTGTCATCTGATGAGGTTGTCCTCATACTTTTAGACACAGGTAAAAATTTCTCAGGCTTTCAGGCAGAGCTACGCTGTGTGACTGTCAGTGTCCAGCAGTACCTCCAAAGGACCCAGTGTCTATGAAGCACATGAATTTCTTATTTTGCTTTGCTCGTGTGCATGGTTTTTGCTTTACGTCTTAAACTCTCTTTATCTCAACCCATGTGTTTCCTCACTTTTACCATTCTGATTCTCTCCCCCATCCCACTGGCGGGGAGTGAGTGAGCGGCTGTGAGGGGCTTAACTGCCAGCTGGTGTTTAACCATGACAGGCCCCAAACCCCTTCATGACAGACTTCCTCATCACAATATGCTGTTAATTTCGGAGAACTAGAAGAGGCCTAGCTAAGAAGTAAAAGTACTGAACAGAAAATTGGTTCTGTTTTACCTCAAACCAGGACAGGGGTGTTGCACCCATCATGGTTTGCGGTGCCCATCGCTGCCTGGTGGGTTTGTAACCCCCATCCTGTGGGAGCCATTGTATGTCCTTCAGCAGCAGGAGTCATTTCCCGTTGCCTTTATCTGTAGAGCTCAACCCCTGGACGAGATCTCCACTGGGACACAGGGGCCTCCTCTCTCTTTAGTCCCCAGCCATGCATACCATGATATGGACCTTGGATGAACTTCCCAGAGTACGTAAGTGTGGGAGCAGCATGACCACTGCATGGGTAAAGATGTTTCAAGGATGCACCCAAGCCCTGGCCCACTGGAAAACAGTCATGCAGGAATTATGGCTTCTCCCTCCAACAAAGGTTGCAGGATCAATAGCCCAACTGAAGTGCATCTCCACCAATGCACGCAGCATGGGCAACAAACAGGAAGAGGCGGAAGCCATTGTGCAGCTGAAAAACTACGATGTAGTTGATGGGTGGACTGTTCGGTGGATACGCAACTGGCTGGATGGTCGCATCCAGAGGCTGGTGGTCAATGGCTCGATGTCCAGATGGAGAGGGGTTACAAGTGGTGTCCCTCAGGGATCCGTACCGGGACCGGTGTTGTTCAATATCTTCATCAGTGATTTAGAGAGTGGGATCAAGTGCACCCTCAGCAAGTTTGCCGACGACGCTGAGCTGAGTGGTGTGGTTGATGTGCCAGAGGGACAGGTTGTCATCCAGAGGGACCTGGATGAGCTGGAGAGGTGGGCCCAAGCAAACCTCATGAAGTTCAACAAGGCCAAGAGCAAGGTCCTACATTTGGGTTGGGACAGCCCTCATTATCAATAGGCTGGGGGATGATGCGATAGAGAGCAGCCCTGCGGAAAAGGACTTGGGGGTGCTGGTGGATGAAAAGCTGGAAATGAGCCAACAATGTGTGCCTGCAGCCCAGAAGGCCAATTGCATCCTGGGCTGCATCAAAAGAAGCGTGGCCAACAGATCCAGAGAGGTTATTCTGCCCCTCTCCTCTGCTCTGGTGAAACCCCACCTGGAGTACTGGGTCCAGCTCTGGAACCCTCAGCACAAGAAGGACATGGACTTTTTTTTTGCCTTTTTGTTTTGATTCTCCTCTCTAGCTGGTGGTGGGAGGTGGGGGTGAGGGGTGTGTGAGCAAAAAGACAGCGTGTTTTTTTTGTTGCTGGCTGGGGCTAAACCATGACATGATTCTATGCACAAAGGTCTTCTGGTCAGGATCAGTGCTCAAGTTTCCCTGTGAGAAGACTGCACCCCACTGTGGTTCCACAGCTGAGATGCTGTGTCCCAAATTTGCACTGCCAGGAGTAGCCCCACATCTTGTAACAGACCTGTGACATTTTTTAATTAAATGAGATGTGGTGGGACAGCTTGCACATCTGTGGTGCTGCAGTGGAGGGTTACAGGTTCTGTTGGAGGGAGTGCCAGGGAGGATGAGGATGGAGGGATGCCCCATATGTGAAGTGCACCTCAGGTATGTGGCACTCCTCTATGAAAGAGGCAACAGGTTGAGTGAGAATGAGAAGAGAAGTCAGTAAGGGTGACATTGTCTTGACAGTTATGAACTACTTGATCAGGGAGAGTAGGCAGAACAAGTCTTCTGTCAGCAACCCAAAGAAGTCTCCAGGTCAATAAGCAGGTTCCTATGGGGGACTGTAAGTGCCCTGGCATTCACTGGCCATGCAAAGAAACAAGATGCCAACAGCCTTGAGGCTCTTGGGATGAATTCTTAGCACAGCTGCCAGGTGGGCCAAAAAGGGTGATGCTTGCTTGGACTTGACCCTGACCAACAAGGAAGAGCTGGTCAGGGATATGATAACCTGTGTCAGCCTTTGCTGTCATGACCATAAAATAGCGGGGTCCCAGGCACCAAAGGGCAGTGAGTAAGGCCAGCAGCAGAGCACAGGCCACTGGACTCCAGGGGAGGAGTCTTTGGTGTACCTGAGAGGCTGATCCAAGTGGTGCCAGGGGAAGCAGCTCTGAAGGGAGAAGTAGCTCAGGAAATCTGATAGACGATATAGGACAGTCTCCTCCAAGGACAAGAGTCCTCTCATCCAAAGGTACCCTTGAAAAGCAGCAAGCATCTCAGGAGGCTGCTTGTGGGAACTGACTGAGCTCCAGGACAGAAAGGCAGCACGCAGAAGGGGGAAGCAGGGGAAGCTGCAAAGGAGGCATTTAGAAACCTTGCCCCAGGATGCAAGGAAGATTCCAAAACTCCCATAACCTTGATATTTGCAGGGAAGGGTAGTGGGTACAAAATTTCCTGATCTAGGCTAAAAGGGTCATGCAGAATGAGTCACACTCTGCCTGGAGGCTTGTAACAAGCGGGCATTGCAGACATAGAATCATAGAATCATAGAATCATAGGGTTGGCAGGGACCTCCTGAGATGCCATTGGCCTTCTTGGCCACCAGGGCACATTGCTGGCTCATGGTCATCCTGTTGTCCACCAGGACACCCAGGTCTCTTTCCACCGAGCTGCTCTCCAGCAGGTCAGCCCCCAACCTGTCCTGGTGCATGGGGTTATTCTTCCCCAGGTGCAGCACCCTACACTTGCCCTTGTTGAATTTCATAAGGTTCCTCTTTGCCCAACTCTGAAACCTGTCCAGGTCTCTCTGGATGGCGGTGCAGCCTTCCGGTGTGTCAGCCACCCCCCCCCAGCTTTGTGTCATTGGCAAACTTGTTGAGGGTGCACTCTATCCCCTCATCCAGGTCATTGATGAATATATTGAAGAGGACTGGAATGGATCCTCACAAATGTATTATGTGATTCCTAAAGACCTTCTCAGTCATTCAAGCATGGATAATCCTCCATTTCACACTGCTGCTGGTGGTTGATCTGCTCACTGTCATGGGGAATGCAGTCACCATTGCCATCGTTTGGCTCCACCACTAATAACACACCCCCATGTACCCCATCCTCAGCACCTTGTCCTTCTTGGAGAGTCGGTTCACTTTGGTCATTGCCCCAACATGTTTGGCAGTCCCATGTTGGAGATTAAGGTGCCTCTGTGGCTGCTTACAAGTCCCAGACCTTCGTCTCTGACTTCCTGGGCACAGATGAGTTTAACCTTTGCAATAGGTCTGAGTGAATTTGGAATTTCCCAGGAATGTGGTGAAATAGCTAACAGCCTCTTTAATCTCTTCTGTTCTGGAGAAAAAATCCTTTGTGAGGGTTTGAAAAAGGTAGAAAGAAGACAACAAATTCCCTGAGGCCTCTAACTGAAATGTGAAACACAAAAACCAGGGTGTGAGCCATACTCTCTGTGTTCTATAGGAAGGCTGCGGGAAAGGAGAAAAAGCAGAAAAGGACAGAACTTTTCATCCAGACGGTGAAATTAGCACACTTGGGGTTTTTGCCATGTTCCTGTCTCGGCTGGGTGAACTGAAATTTAGCAGGGGACCAGAAAATGCAACGGCAGTTCCTGAGTTCATCCTAGAGGGTTTCTCAGGGCTTGATCAAAGACTACAGCTATTTCTCTCGCTGGTCCTTCTGCTCATATACCTGACAACAGTGATGGGGAACGCAACCATCATTTTCCTTGTGTGCGTGGATCACCGCCTGCAAACCCCCATGTACTTTTTCATCATCAATCTGCCCTTCCTGGAAATCTGGTTTACATCCTCCACAAGCACCAAATTGCTTGTGATCCTGGGTTCTGGTAGGAGAACAATCTCACAGCACAGCTGCTTTGCCCAATCCCATTGCTGTTTTGCCCTGGGCAGTACAGAGTTTGTTCTACTTGTTGTCATGTCCTTTCACCGCTACGTTGCCGTCTGCCAGCCTTTGTGTTATGCTGCCATCATGAAGCCTCAGCTCTGCATCCACCTGGTTGTTGCTGCTTGGGTCATGGGCACCACACTCTTGAGTTACCGCCTGGTCCTCCTCTACAAGCTGACTTTCTGGGGCTCCAACAAGATCCACCATTTTTTTTGCGACAACTCCCCCTTATTCAAATTGTCCTGCTCTGACACCAGCCTGCTTTGGAAAATGGACTCTATTTTATTATCATTTGTCATGTTGTGTTCCTTCTGTTTAACTCTGGCATTTTACACAGGCATCCTTTTCTGTATCGTACACCTTCCAGCAGCCTCTGGGAGGAAAAAAGCTTTCACTACATGTTCTTCCCATCTCACCACCTTGGCCATTGCCTATGGGAGCTGCATTGCTCTCTATGTGCATCCTTCAGAACACGTTTCCTTGCAGGCAAACGGACTGGTAGCTTTGCTACGCACTGTCCTGTACCTATTCTTAAAGCCGTTCATCTACAGTCTTAGAAACAAGACCGTGATCCTGGCCCTGCATGAAGCCATTGCCCGTGCAACAGTAAAGCTTTTTGCCTTATCACAATGCATTTCTGGACAGCAACTCCCATGATCTGCTATCAGATGTTAAATCATACCATTGCATATGTATGTCATCTCCAAAGACAGATGCCTCATGAGATGTATGTTCTGGTTGGATTGTGTTAGGTTAGCTCATCCGCACACACAAAGAAGGCACTAACAATGGCAGGAGGAACTCAGTTAATACCCTGCCCCAGCTGCTCCCAGACCCATCACAGGAGAACCACCTGGAACCCATCTCCAGAAACCAAGGGCACAGTGGCAGATGGGAACCCAAATTACAGGCTCCTGAGGAATGAACACCTTGTCCCATTTATTATGGGAAGTTTAGGGGAGAACACGACCAGTGCAGTCTGTCCTGTCTTCTCATTAAACTTAATTTCTATCTCTTCTCCGTGTGAGTGAATCTTCTGTGTGAACGTGTGAGGACGGCGGTGTGAGTGCAGCAGCTGGAGCAGGACCAGGAGGTCAGACAGCCCGTATGCCATTAGTGCCAGAACCTGAGAGACTGGAGTGACTGGACTTAAGAGTTCGTGTGCGTGTGTGTGAGTGTGACTGGGATGGTCTGTACCAGCATCCGGAATGGAGCTGTGGCCTCTGGGACTCGTACGTCCAGGTGGCTGCAACTGGGTAGGCTGGTATCCAGGGGCTGAGTGTCCGAGCCCAGCTTCTGCAGGGATCCACCCTCTACAGCTATATATATAGAATGGAATGGAATGGAATGGAATGGAATGGAATAGAACTGTTCAGTTGGAAGGGACCTGCAGTGATCATCTAGTCCAAATACCTGAGCAGTTCGGGGCTGACCAAAAGAAAAATTATGTTATTAAGGACATTGCCCAAATGCCTCTTAAACACCAATGGGCCTCTTAAACACAAGGCGTCGACCACCCCTCTAGGAAGCCTGTTCCAGTGTTTGACCACCCTTTTGGGAAAGAACTGCTTCCTATGTCCAGTCTAAACCTCTCCTGGCAAAGCGTCCCATGCGTCCTGTCACTGGGTATGAGGAAGAAGAGCTCAGCACCTCCCTCTCTACTTCCCCTCCTCAGGACCCTGTAGAGAGCAATGAGGTCACCCCTCAGCCTTCTTTTCTCTAAACTGAACAAACCCAGAGTCCTCAGCCGCTCCTCACAGGACATGCCTTCCAGCCCTTTCACCAGCTTTGTTGCCCTCCTCGGGACACATTTGGGTACCTTCCCATCCTTCTTACATTGTGGGGCCCAGAACTGCACACAGCGCTCAAGGTTGAGGTCGCACCAGCGCTGAATACAGTGGGGTAACCACCAGCTGGTTATGCTGTGTGTGACGCACCCCAGGATGCAGTTTGCCCTCGTGGCTGCCAGGGCACACTGCTGACTCCCATCGAGCCTGCTGTCGACCAGCAGCCCCAGATCCCTTTCTGCAGGGCTGCTTTCTAGCCACTCCTCTCCCAGTCTATATTGTGTCCAGAATTATTTCATCCCAGGTGCAGAATGCAGCCTTTCTTCTTGTTAAACATGGTGGGAGTTACCTCCTTTGGGTCATGGATACAAGTGTTAAACTGAACAGGGCCCAGGAGGGCTTCCTGTGCTGCCCCACAGTGCCCCAGTATGTCCCAGTGGCCTCCAGGTAGGGTATGACCCCTTCACCATTGCTCTCCCAGCCTCATCATCCAACTGGTGTTTTACCATCTGTTTGTCTGCCCTTCCAGAGTCTACTGTCCTCACTTGAGTACAAGAGAGATCATGTCAAAAATCTTGCTGAAGTTGAAGTGAACGACACCCACTCTTCTCCCCTCGTGCACAAATGATGTTACTCCATGATGAAGGCAGTCAGACCGGTGAACCATGATTTACCCTTTGAAAGTCCAGGCTGGCTGCTTTGAGACTTGGTCTTCTCTTTTAGGCGCCCAGGAATATCATCCAAGAGATATCGATGGTTTACTCCTCACCAAACTGAGCTTGTACAGCCTGTAGTTCCCGGGGTTGCCCTTTTGGTTTCTTTCAGAGTTGGGTGCAACATTGGCTTGTCCTCTCTCACAAGGGACCTCCACCAAGCCCATGACATTTCAAAAAGGATATTCCACAGAAATCCCAATCGTCCCCTGTAACTTCATGACCACTATTCTGCCTGTTATACGGTGTACTTAATTTCTCTAATCTGTCATACGTTTTCACCTCTCCTGATACAATGACCATTCCTAAAGTCATCTTTTCTGGTGGAGACTATCTAGACAAAGGCCTTTTCTGTTATACTCCCGTTTTCTCCTTCCCTTACTCTTTGTTCTTGCTGCTTTGAGCTTCACGTAGTTAAAAGTTTGCCTGTCTTTCAGTCTAATTATCTCCTGTAGCCAACTCTTTATACCTATCTGTTTGTACCTATAAAGATTATAAGATATAATCTTATATCTTATCTTATATCTTATCATAAGATTATCCCTCGTACAAAAGAAACCTCATTAGAGGCAGTTTGTCCTTAGCATATGGCTGCAGAGGGTGTTTTAGTGTTTATCAAACATGATTATTCTTTATTTTTCTTTGCTTGCAAAGAGGAAAACTCCTTCTGTGCCTGGGTGCAGCCAGGTCTCTAGGGAGATCAGGTGGGAGCTGGTGCAATGGAGCTGTAACATCCAGCTACAGAGATCAGTGGAGAAGTCTGATGGAAGGAAAAGTGAAGTAAATCCCAGTTGGCCAATGACAGAGATGGTGGGGTTGGGGGTGGTGAGGAGCAAGGCTGTCCATACAGTGTCACCTCAAGGGACTGCTTTTCCTAGCCATCCAGACCTCCTGAGGAGACCCTCCAGATCAATATCAATAGCAGAAGACTTCTATCAACTCTAAATTGAAAAGAATATTCAAAATAATAATAATAATAATAATAAATTATTAGGTTCTCTTTGAAACTTTCCTTCTTAACTACACTATGAAAAAACTGCAATTAACTGTAGAAGTGTTGAAGACTTGAAGGAAACTGAAGGAAGAAAAAGAGCTCGTTAGGGCTTTCTGTACTTTAATGAGCCCCGTGGCGTATTTAGCTCTGAGTCCATGAACCTCAGATACTGAGAGAAGATTGAAAAAACTGCTCAAGAAGTCAGAAGCAAAACTCAAAGTACTTGGAAGCATTAATGGGCCCCACTGAGGGCCACTACTGACAAAGTCTCCCCATGGACTCGTTAGAGGAGATAGCTGGAGGCTGTGACTGCAGGTAGGCAAAGGCACTGTGCAGGTGGCTGTAATGCGGAGAAAACTCTTGCTTTGTTTGATGAAGCAGAAAGGCCAAACCTGACCCTCAGGCCCTGGGAAGACAGATCCTGCCCCTCAGGTGTGGCTCAGGGCTCTTCCTGGGGGCAGTGGGGTGTGAGGGTGATCAAGGCCAAGTGTAGGGAAACTGTACAACACCTTCTGGCTTCCCCATGTGATGGTGAACAAGAAACCAAGTCCAGAGCCTCAAAATAAAGTTTCTTCTGGTGGGTGTCGGTGGCAGAGGCAACTGCCATAGCCAATGGGGAAAGAGCTTGGTGCTGTTGGGCTTTTTAGCCTTGCCAGTTCTAGCTCCTTGAAACACAAAGCCATGGGTGATCCAGACTCCCTCTGAGTGATTTCTTGCACCACAGTGGAACCATTTCAGTGAGATTTCTTTTTCCTCACATGCAGTCTGAACCTTCCAAGCTGCACTTTGTTGAGGTTTCCTTCTCTTCCCACTACCAGGAAAAGCTCCCCCACCTCTGAAGCCACCCTTCAAGCAGGTGCAGGATACTGTGAGAGAGCCCTGGGCCTCCACTTCAAAAGGTACAGAAGCCCACCTCCCTCAGCTTCTCCACATTGGCCCCAAACCCCATCCTGGCTAATGTCCTTTGGAGCTTCTCCATTTCCTCCTCCTTCCTTCAGAACAGAGAGCCCCACACACAGACACGCGAGTCCAGATGTGGCCACACCAGTGCTGAGTCAAGGGGGATGATAAATGCCTTGTCTGGCTGGCCGTGTGCCCCCTAATGCAGCCCTGTGTGCAGCTAGTCCTATTCACGGTCTGCATGTACCACTGGCTAAAGTTGCATCCCTCCTAATGCCCAGGCCCTTCTCCTTGGGGTCAGTCCTCGGCCAGTCAGGTCACAGCATGCCCTCATCTGTGGGGTAATCCTGCCCCCAGGAAAGGCCTGGACACTTCTCCTTGTAAAACCAGGTGAGTTTTCCATTTGCTGAATCCCAGAGTTTTTGAGGGTCCCCCAGGAATGAAGCTCCATTGGGCCAGTCGTTCATGTGTGCGTGCAGATGGCTCTCCCTGACATGTGGTGCCTCTGACAAGATAACAGCATGAGGAATCGCAGGACACTACAGATAATCAAAGGAGGCACTTGATCAATGCCATTGTTCACCAAGGTACACATTCCCATGGTGAGATGCTCAGAAAGACCAAATGGAAGTACAACGGAAGCCAAACTAGGACCATGGAGGAAATAGGAAATAGAGATGGTCTATTTTCATGGGAGTGTACAAGGACGGTCAAGGGGAAGAACCTGTGAGTGGAGAAAGAGGGAAAAAGAAACGGTGAAGCAATGGAAAAGATCAGGGCTGTTTGGGGGGACCTGCCAAGCAGCTCTGCATCTGTGTAACTATGCCTGGAATGGGATAAGAAAGTCCCAGATCATCTGACCAGACTTTCTGGTTGACTTCCATAGTCACCAGGAACCTGACTGATTTCCCTCCTCTCATGAAGGAAAGATGGTGGAGTGAAATGCAGAATCATTCATGCTGGAAGGAAGCTGAGGAGATCTCTAGGCTACTCTCCTGTTCACAGCAGGGTCAGCTATGGGGTCAGACCAGGTTGCTCAGGGCTTCCTTCATTTTGGGCTTGAAAAGCTCCAAGCATGGAGATGACACAAGCTCTCTGGGAAATCTCCTCCAGTGTTTGACTGTCTTGGCAGGGAGGACGTTTTGCTCATTTGTTTCAGCTGATGCCATTGGCCCTCATCCTCCCATCATGCACAATAGTGAAGAGCCTGGATGCATTTTCATGGTGACAGCCAAGTAGGTATGGGAAGGCTGTTATTAGGTCTCCCCAAAGCCTTCTCTTCTCCAGGCTTTGCACCTTTGCAGCAAAGGTGGCCAGTGGCTTTCTGGGCTGCACTAGGCAGAGCACTGCCAGCAGGTCGGTGGAGGTGATCCTTCCTCTCCACTCAGCCCAGCTACGATTTGTCTTGCCCATATCCCTTGGTGTTTTCTACCCTACTACCTTCACTTAGAGGTACTCGTAGGGCTTTAGGTTCCTGGTTGTAAATAGGGTAAAGGCCTCTCCTGAATGTTTTCACAGTCAGTGTCACATAAAGTCTAAACATTATCTGAACAGGTCTTACCTCTTCAAACCTTCCAACCCCTACTCTTCTGTGATGCTGTGATTCTTTGATTCCATTGTCATTGCCCAGAGGGGCTACCACAGACGTAGACTGCTCCAGGGCAGGTATTTATATTTAGGCCGATCAATGATGTTGTTGCTTGAGTGTTTTTTTGTTGTGGTATATGCTGCTGTTGTTAGGGAAATCACACAAAGACTTGAAGGACAGTGGAAGGGTTACCACCTTAGTGGCCCTCCAGTGAGCTGGTTCCTGTTTGCCCTTGTCTCACTGTCACTGGGCAGGGTGTGCTGTAAAAGGTGCTGAGCAGAGCAGGAGAATCACTTCTGGCTGTGCTCCTGCTTATACAGCCTCAGACGCTGTTGGTCGCCTTTGCTGCTGGCTCTAATTTGGCCTGATAAAACTCAAGGAGCCCCAGGGCCATTTCCACAGAGCTGCTGCCCAGCCACGCAGAATGATCCAAAATGGATCAGAGCAGCCCTGCTCTGACATCAGCCTGGTCTCTCAACTGCCTTGGATTCATCCCATCTGGTCCAATGGACTACCAAAGGTTGCCCTTAGCTATGTAGCCCCTGACTTGATATACATCCACTGCTGGATTTCCCGTGCGGTTCTGCCTCTTAGGCACATGGAACTGGGATTCCTTGCTGGTGAAGACGCAGGCCAAGAGTACCTCGTACCTACCTACACCTACTCTTTGCAAATTCAGTCGTGACCACACGTTATCTTTGTTTATTCTTTACCTGTTCCTGAAAGAGCAACAGCTCATTGTTGTGCCCTTCAAATCCCTTGCAAGTGTCAACTCTACAGGAGCTCTGGCTTTTCCAAAACCAACCATATTCCTTAATTCCTCTTTTGTTTTCATCCTTGAATCTACCTCTTCATGCTTCCTTTTTTCTATGCAGCTTCCCCATGAGTGTCTTGTTTCCCTCAGCTCTTCTTCTGTTAGCTCCGCTTTTTGTCCTCACTATGGGTATGACCACACTCTCGTACTTGAAAGACACTGTCCTTGGAGACCACTGTACTGCAGACCCTCTGCTGCCCTTCTGTGCTGCTCACATGGGCCCCCCCCAAAAAAGTCACAAGACTAGGCCAAAGTCTGCTCCTCTGAGGTCTTTCGTCTCCATTCTTCTATTCTCCTTCCCCTTGGGAGGTGAGAGCCCACTATTTCACGGTTACGACACCCAAGGCTAGCACTGGTTTTTACATGAAAAAACACCTTTCCACTAGTTGAAAATGTCCACAGTGTCAACATCCTTTGATTCAGGCAGACTATGAAAATCATTGGCATGCCCAACACTGGGCAGAGAAGGCCCTCACAAAGTTCAGCAAAGGGAAAAGTAAACCCTGGACACAGGGAGAAAGAGTCCCCTGCACCAGCAGAGGTTGGGGGCTGAGTGACTGAGAGCTTCTCAACACTTTGGCAGAGAAGTACCTTTGGTGTTCTGGTAGAGCAGCAGCTGACCGAGAGCCAGCAGGGTGCCCTTGCAGCAGAGCAGGCCCACAGTGTCCTGGGCTGCGTTAGGAAGAGCGGTGCCAGCAGGTCACGAGAAAGTGATCCTTCCTCTCTACTCAACACTGGTGACACACTTCTGTGGTGGTCAATAATTTACATTTACTTCCTTAACTGTTCCTCAAGAAGTAACTCCTTGTCCTTGTGCCCTTGAAGTCCAGGGGAGCTTTGGCTTTTCTAAAACCTCCCTTATTTCTAAATTCCTCCTTTGTTTTAATTCTTCATCAGCCTCTCATATGCTTCCTTTTCCTATGGATCCTCCCCATGGGGAGACTCCAATGTTTCCCAGGGGAGACCCCACAAGTTCATGACCACGACAGCCAAGGCTGACACTGGTTTTCACACCCATGTCCAGCTCTTCCTTCTTTGAGAGTACAGGATGAGGATGAGCATCACCATTGTAGACTAACCTGGCAGCTGTGCCTTGACCAAGACCTTCCAGGACCCTCCAGGACTGTTTGCATGCTGTTGTGGTCCCCTTCCACTGAATGCCAGGACAAATGAAGTCTACAAGGGGACTTTAATAGCTTCTTTGTCTCCCACCACAATGTCACCCATATCAGCCTAACCTGCGATACTCATCTACAAGGGCTCACCGAACTTGTTCATTCCACAGAGGAGCTCCACACATCTCAGCAGCTCCTTCACACAGAGGACACATCCCTCCTGATTCTTCTGGCCTCCTGATCATCCTGATCCCATCCATCACAGCAGCCCAGGCATGTCAGCTGTCCCAACACCCCTCAG
The DNA here is from genome assembly GCA_009819605.1 of Sterna hirundo. Lineage (NCBI taxonomy): Eukaryota > Metazoa > Chordata > Aves > Charadriiformes > Laridae > Sterna > Sterna hirundo. The sequence continues at coordinate 41,615 of WNMW01000085.1, forward strand.
CTGTTATTCCCTCCAAGGGGAAGGAAGAGGTTGCACACACAGCTCCAGCTCCTCCTCTCTGTGCCCCAGGCTGAAGGCATCAGGGGCATGTCTGGGCTGCAGCACCTCAGCTGTGGCACATTTGGGCTGAGAGTAGAAACCTGCTTCCAAGGCCCCCTCAACTGTGCAAAGGCTTTGCTTCAGAGCAGAGACCTCCTGGAGTGGAAGGCAGATGGCTGCGTGAAGAAGAAATGAAATGCCCACCAAGAGAGCAATCCCTGCTCTCCCCAATGCCAAAGAGAAACAGAGCTGGGCTGTGCCGTGTGAGCAGGAGAGGGGTTTGCTGTCTGTTGTGTCTCTGCAGCCCTGAGGGCCTGTGCTGGAGGTGAAGCTGATCTCAGGAAGGAAGCGATGATGTTGGCAATGTCCATGGTGTGAACATCCTGTGATTGAGGCCCACTGTGAAAATCATTGGCCTGATCCATGATTGTATCATCAAGGGGATGGTTAGACACTGGAGGAGAGAAGAACCAGGAGAGTGTGAGAGTGAAGGAACACGTGTGGAGACCCTGGTGTGATGTGCCTGGGGTATTCATGCCCTGCCCGGCATCTACCATAAAGAGAAGGGACAGCCCTTGCGTCACTGCAGTGGTGGGATTCAGTCAGTGGCCCAAAGGCAGCACCTCTGTCTGAGATGCCCTGGGGGATGCCTGTCCCACAGCTAGTCTGGATGGGGACGGGGTTCCTGTACAGGACCTGTGCTGTCCATGTCAGCTGCAGGCAGTTGTGCTGGAGAGCCCTGGCACCTCCCCTAGCACCACAGGCCTGAATGTGTCAATTACAGTAAGATTCAGCTGGCCTGAATTAGGTTAGGCAATGAAGGGTTGCACATGAGACTGCTGCTGGAATGGGAGAGACTCAGCTGTCCCTGTGCCACATGACTCCATTTGGTCAGCTGAGTCCCTCTATGGGCTGCCCTTGACATAAGGAAGAGTTACAGGTTCACTTGTCCTGCATGTGGGCACCTTCTCTCATTGAAGTTGGCCACAGGAATTTCCCACCAGCCTCCAAGATGTCCCCAGATGCTGCTCTGTGTCTATGAACATTAGAGCTTGCAGTGACCAGCATGCATCTTGGTCACCTCATATGTCCCCAGGAGTCTGTGTCTGAACATCTGACTCCTGTCATCCATCTCCATTCATTAGCAAGGGAGCTGAGATTAGGAGCTCACATGCAGGAGCCTATTTTGGGCACATCTGAACGGAGGCAAAAGAAATCCCGCTTCTAAGGATTACAAACGCATTGTCTGAGAAGAATCCCTTCCCTCAGAACAGTTAAAGGAGATTCTTCCCCAGCATTGTCAGGCCATTCTATTAAAGAATGAGACAAAAAAGGTATTCTTGCACCTATATCTGTCTAATTGACAAATGCAGCTGTAGGAAAGAAGTGTCTCTGCCCAGCTGAGGCAGGGAACATCAGTGATGACTTCAGCCTGTTTCCCAGCAGGTTCCCCTGGAGCCCCAGGGACACCTGGAGGGAGCCCCGAGGGGGCAGAGAAAGGGCTGCCTTGGGCTGGTCCTCTGCTGCTGGGCTGGGCTGGGCTCCTGGCATGGAGGGAGCTCATGGCAAGCGGGCAGCGCTGCAGAGAGACAGCTCTGCCCAGGAGCAGCTCCTCTGCCAAGCGCAGCAGGGCTGAGGGCACTGCCTGCAGGCACCCGAGAGGAGCCAGGCACAGAGAGGATAAAGGCAGTCGGGAGTGGGAGGAGAGTTCTGAGCTTGTTCCTGGGGAAATCTTCACACCTGTTGACACAGTAAGTCTCTGGCTGGAGGGCAAGGCAGGGGAGTCTCCTGGAGGGATGTTCTAGGGCTGGCTGAGAGGAGCTGTCAGGATGGCTCTCCTGGCTTCTCTGGTGTGGAGAAGGAGGACGTGCTTCAGAGCAGGGATGCCCTGCTGCACCATGGCAGTGACAATGAAGGACGGCTGCCTTCTCCGAGGGACTGTGGCAGGGTTTTGAAGACAGGTGGGTGTGCAGGCAGGGGTGCCCAGGGCTGTCCTTGAGAGCAGGGTCCCTGCAGCCCAGGGGTCTGTGTGCCGGGGCAGGGACTCTGCTGCTTGCCAGGCTCAGCTCTCAGCCTGCCCAAGGAGTTCCCCCCCGAGCTTCTGTGGGGAGAAGCTCTGGGTAAAATGAGAGACTCCCCTCAGGGCAGGGTCCTTTTGCTCTTTTGAGAGAGTGTGCTGTGTGGGTCAGGGCTGCCCACAGCTGCAGATCTCCCCCAGAACACTGGCAGAGGCAGCATTTACAGAGGAAAGACAAGGCAGGGGCTGCCTGGAAGATGAAGACATTGCAGGGTCTGTGCTCTCAGCTGTCTCCTGAGGGAAAGGAGCTGTCACTGTTCCACTGAGGGATCAGCACATCTGCCAGAAACCTCATAAAAAGTGCCTTCAGCCCCTCCTCTCCCTACACACAGCACCAGCAGCACCTTTGCTTCCAGCATCAGGCTTTCTCTCATGTCCTCCTTAGGAGCCACCAAGAGGGAGATGGCCCTGGGCAGTGCCCTGCTGCCAGGAGGGGTCTGCAGGGCAGAGCTGAGCCCCCAGCGGGTGGGATGGGCTGTGAGAGCAGTGAGAGGGAGGAGACCTGGGCACAGAGAAGCAGCTCCTGGCAGGGGCAGCTCCAGGCAGCAGAGACATGGTCAGGGAAGGAGAGGGAGCTGCTCTCAGAAACGCCACGGCAGGGGGGATTCAGGCACCTCCCTGCCATCCCCTGCAGTGCAGAAGCCTTCCCTGCAGAAAACCCTTGGTCTTTTCTCCCACGTAGCATAGCCTCTGCACTTAGAGCCATGGGGACTCAGTCTCCTCAGTGGCCTTAACCTGGAAGAGGAGAAATTATCAATTAACCTACTGTCTGCCCCTGTCCCACCTCCATCGGCAGCAGCACTGTGGCATGTGTCTATTTCCCCCCTCCCATCCTTGCTACTCTTGTTCTTAGTACTGGACTGGGATGGGGCGGTGGGACTCAAATGCACTTCAGAGACCAAACCTGGGGGTCTTGCCATAGAGATTTCTGCATGGGAGTACAGTGTGGCAATCCCCTCCCGATCCCGATGCTCCCAGTGAAACAAATGAGATGACTCTCACTTCAGCGCACTTTCAAGGCATTTGCTTCTTTCCCTGCAGAGTCCTGCTGGGTGGCAGGCTGCCCTCCACAAGGGCACGGCTCTCCTGTTGCATCCCTGTGTTATCAAGGAGCCCCATGGAGAAGACACCTCAGGGATAAGGCCATGGCAATGCTGCTGGGTGGCTATGCACAGGCAGCTGCGATGAGCCCACTGAGTCCCTGGCTGGGAGGGCAGAGCTGAGATCCTCCTCAGGTACGATGAGACAGTGCGAGGAGTTTGGAGATCTGCACTTGGAAACTGGATTCCTCTGCTCCCTGCAGTGCCCAGTTCCTTCTCTGTGGAACGTCTGTGGGCAGTCGTCCCCCAGCTCAAAGTGCTGCCGGCACAGGGCAGCTGAGATCAGGGTTGATGGACAGAGGGGCTGTCCTCAGTCTGCCAAAAGACACTGTCTCTTTGCCTCTCAGCACCCACAAGATTGCCCTTGAGCTGCAGCAGAAATGGCAGTGCCAAAAAAACTCCTCAGGTTTGGTGGGGCAACTAGAACAAAATACGCAAAACAAAAATCCCCTCAACTTTGCTCTGTGGTCGGGTGATTTGGGAGTGATCGATGCTGACAAGCTCTTTGGTGTCACAAATGGATTTAATCTGAGATCACCCCAAGTTCTTATTTACCCACTGCTGTAGCGCAGGACTGACTCCTCCAGAACACACAGCAGAGCCCCCGCGCTCCCTGGGGCACCCTCAGCCAGCACCAACCAGAGCTCACGAAAGGGACCTACCAAGGTCTTCCTCTTCCAGAGGAGAGGAGGGTTCAGCAGGATTTCTATTGAAAATGCATCAGGTTTTGCTCAGACGAGGCTCTTCTAACTTGTCACTGTCTTTTCCCTCTTGGACAGCCCCCAGCCCAGAGGCAGCAGATGTCCAACAGCAGCTCCATCACCCAGTTCCTCCTCCTGGCATTCGCAGACACACGGGAGCTGCAACTCCTGCACTTCGGGCTCTTCCTGGGCATCTACCTGGCTGCCCTCCTGGCCAACGGCCTCATCATCACCACCATCGCCTGTGACCACCGCCTCCACACCCCCATGTACTTCTTCCTCCTCAACCTCTCTGTTCTTGACCTGGGCTCCATCTCCACCACTGTCCCCAAATCCATGGCCAATTCCCTGTGGGACACCAGGGCCATCTCCTATGCAGGATGTGCTGCCCAGGTCTTTCTGTTAGTCTTTTTCATTTCAGCAGAGTATTTTCTTCTCACCGTCATGTCCTATGACCGCTATGTGGCCATCTGCAAACCCCTGCACTACGGCACCCTCCTGGGCAGCAGAGCTTGTGTCCACATGGCAGCAGCTGCCTGGGGCAGTGGGTTTCTCAATGCTCTCCTGCAAACGGCCAATACATTTTCCCTACCCCTCTGCCAGGGCAATGCTGTGGACCAGTTCTTCTGTGAGATCCCCCAGATCCTCAGGCTCTCCTGCTCAGACTCAGACTCCCTCAGTGAATTTGGGCTTCTTGTGGTTATTGTCTGTTTTGCCTTAGGTTGTTTTGTTTTCATCGTGCTGTCCTATGTGCAGATCTTCAGGGCCGTGCTGAGGATCCCCTCTGAGCAGGGACGGCACAAAGCCTTTTCCACGTGCCTCCCTCACCTGGCCGTGGTCTCCCTGTTTCTCAGCACTGGCATGTTTTCCTACCTGAAGCCCCCCTCCATCTCCTCCCCATTGCTGGACCTAGTGGTGGCATTCCTCTACTCGGTGTTTCCTCCCACAGTGAATCCCCTCATCTACAGCATGAGAAACGAGCAGCTCAGTGACACGCTGAAGAAACTTCTTCAGTCACTTGTCTTTCAGCACTGATAAGCAGCCGATGACGCTTCAAAAGTGATTTCAGTTACCTGTTGGGAACCTCCTCTACCTTGGGCATTTTATCTGTGATAGTCCTTTTTACCCAGGAATGTCTACAGCCACTTTGCTTTCCCAGAGGCATGAACCCAGCCTGTCAGACCAAGAGGCTTTTGTACATGTGTCTGGGGTGATGATACAGTTTTTCTCCCACACTACATCGTTCTCATAAATGGGGATTTCCCCAGTTCCACTGGCTGGAGTCTGTTCTTCCAAAGCCAAGGACAGGAAGAGAATCACGGAATCACTGAATGGTAGGGGTTGGAAGGGACCTCTGGAGATCATCTAATCCAACCCCTGCCAGAGCAGGGTCACTTAGAGCAGGTTGCACAGAAACGCGTCCAGGTGGGTTTGGAATGTCTCCAGAGATGGAGACTCCACCACCTCTCTGGGCAGCCTGTCCCAGGGCTCTGCCACCCTCAAAGTTCCTCCTCGTGTTCAGGTGAAACTTCCTATGTTCGAGTTTGTGCCCATTCCCTCTTGTCCTGTCCCCGGGCACCACTGAAAAGAGCCTGGCCCCATCCTCCTGACACCCACCCTTTCAGTATTTAGAAGTGTTGATAAGATCTCCCCTCAGTTGTCTTTTTTGCAGACTGAAGACACCCGAATCCCTCAGCCTTTCTTCATAAGAGAGGTGTTCCAGTCCCCTCATCATTTTTCTAGCCCTTTGCTGCACCCTCTCCAGCAGTTCCCTGTCCTTCTTGAACTGGGGAACCCAGAACTGGACACAGTACTCCAGGTGCGGCCCCACCAGGGCAGAGTAGAGGGGAAGGATGACTTCCCTCCACCTGCCGGCCACACTCCTCTTGATGCAACCCAGGATGCCATTGGCCTTCTTAGCCACCAGGGCACATTGCTGGCTCATGGTCATCCTGTTGTCCACCAGGACTCCCCAGTCTTTTTCCACAGAGCTGCTCTCCAGCAGGTCAGCCCCCAACCTGGATTGGTGCGTGGGAGTTATTCCTCCCCAGGTGCAGCACCCTACACTTGCCCTGGTTTAATTTCATAAGGTTCCTCTCTGCCCAAATCTCCAGCCTGTCCAGGTCTCTCTTGAATGGCGGCACAGCCTTCCAGTGTGTCAGCCGCCCCCCCCAGCTTTGTTTCATCAGTGAACTTGCAGAGGGTGCACTCTATCCCCTCATCCAGGTCATTGATGAATATATTGAAGAGGACTGGACCCAGTACTGACCCCTGGGGAACACCACTCGTCACTGACCTCCAACTAGACCCTGTGCCCCTAATCACCACCCTCTGAGCTCTATCTTTCAAGCAGTTTTCTATCTACCACACTGTGCATTCATCCAACCCACACTTCCTAAGCTTCCCTATGAGGATGCTGTGGGAGACCCTGCCAAAAGCCTTGCTGAAGTCAAGGTAGACAACATCCACTGCCCTGCCCTCATCTATCCATCCAGTCTTACTCATTGAAATATTTCTGTGTTTATACTGCCTGTCTTGAGCCTATATCCTATTGTGTCTGACTCTTGCACAACACTGTGTCAGATATGGTCTTCAGATAACAGCTCTTCAATAAAACAGGATCTCCCAGGTTTTCGTGGTTCAACCCTGGCCAACAACTAGGACAAAACAGCCATTTACTCACTCTCCCACACCTCTACAACACCAAGTAGGATAAGGAAGAGAGCGAGAATAAGGAGAACACAAATCTCATGGGTTGTGATAAAGACAGATTAACAGACAAATAACAGAAGAGAAAACTAATAATATTAATAATGGACAAAAGAACATACGAAATAATTGATGTCACACAAATTACTCTCGCCACCCAATGATTGATTGCCCAGCCTGTCCCAAGCAACGATCGCAGATCACTGCCCCGCAGCCAACCGCCTTTATATGCTGCACATGATGGCTATGGTATGGAATATTCCTTTGACCAGCTTGGCCTGACTGTGCTCCCTCTCAGCTTCTATGGGAAGCTGGAAAATTCCTTTACTTACTGTAACCATTATGTAGCAACAACATTATCAACATTCTTCTCCCTAAATCCAAAAGACAGCAGCTACTAGGAGGAAAACTGACTCTATCCTGGCTGAAACCAGGACAGTATCCACCCGTTGTTCTATACCATCTACGTCACGCCCAGCTCTTACACTTTGCAATAAATCACTACCGCTTCTGCCTTGAGATAGATAGATAGATATATATATACACACACAGAGATATCAGTCTATGGGCCATCCCACTGAAATGTCCATTGAGTTCATTTAGTCCATGACTTTGGGCTCCATCTGTCATAATTGTCTTTCAGGACAGGAGAGATGGTGTGTGGTGTAGAATTTTTGCATGCTGCACCTGGAGCTCGCAGCTGCTGTATCTGGCAAAGCCCATGCTCATGCCCATGGTCTATGGGTGGAAGATGTTGGTGTCGAGAAACTTGCTGGGCACCAGTTGCAGAGGTGAGTTCTGGTTCCATCACATCTGCACTTTGTTCCGTTTCATCCAAGTTCATTCCTCATTAATTTAGGTGACTCTCACGGTAATACCATCGATACAGCATATAGCAACTGTAGTAGTGATGACACATAGGGGTAATTTGGCCTCTTGAGGGACCTGCTTGGCAGGGTAACATGGGATAAAGCATTGGAGGGGAGAGGGGCCTAGAGAAACTGGTTAGTGTTCAAGGATCACCTCCTCCAAGCTCAGGAGCAGTGCGTCCCAAGAAAGGAGAAGTCAGGCAAAAAAGCCAGGGGGCCTGCATGGATGAAGAAGGAGCTCCTGGACAAGTTCAAAAGCAAAAAGGAGGCCTACAGAGGGTGGAAGCAAGGACGGGTAGGCTGGGTGAAAAACCATTTGAAAAGTTGTGGGAGTCCTGTGATGTTCCCACTGGACTGAAAAGGGGAAACATAACCCCCATTTTCAAAAGGGGAACTGGGAAATTACAGCCTGGTCAGTCTCACCTCTGTGCTGTCATGGAGCAGACCCTCCTGGAATCTCTGCTAAGGCACATGGAAAATAAGGAGAGGAATGGTGATAGCCAACATGGCTTCACTAAGGGCAAGTCATGCTTAAAAAATTTGGTGGCCTTCTATGATGGTGTTACAACATTGGTGGATAAGGGGAGAGCAAGAGACATCATTTACCTGGACTTACGCAAAGCATTTGACACTGTCCCACGTGACATCCCAGTCTCTGAATTGGAAAGGCATGGATTTGATGGATGGACCGCTCGGTGGATAAGGAAGTGGCTGGATGGCTGCACTCAAAGGGTTGCAGTCAGCAGCTTGATGTCTGAGTGGAAACCAGTCACGACTGGCATTCCTCAGGGGTTGGTACAGGGACCGGTGCTGTTTAACATCTGTGTAGGCAACATGGACAGTGGCATTGAGTGCACCCTCAGCAAGTTTGCTGATGGCACCAGGCTGTGTGGTGTGGTTAACACGCTGGAGGGAAGGGGTGGCATCCAGAGGGACCTGGACAGGCTTGAGAGGTGGGCCCATGTGAACCTCATGAAGTTCAACAAGGCCAAGTGCAAGGTCCTGCATGTGGGTCAGGGCAATCCCAAGCACAAATACAGGCTGGGCAGAGAATGGCTTGAGAGCAGCCCTGAGGAGAGGGACTTGGGGGTGCTGGTGGATGAGAAGCTCAACACAACCCAGCAATGTGTGCTCGCAGACCAGAAAACCAACTGTATCCTGGGCTGCATCAAAAGAAGCACGGCAACTGGGTCAAGGGAGGTGTTCTACCCCTCTGCTCCATGGCAGGGGGTTTGAATTAGATGGTGCCTTCCAACCTAAACCATTCTATGATTCTGTGATTCTCTCAGAAAAATTGGAGAATGGAGGGAGGGAAGAAGGGCTTGGCCAACGGAGATGAAAGACTTTGAAGACGTGAGATCTGTTCAGACAACGTTTAGACTTCTGCGACACTGTGAAAATATTCATGAGAGGCCTTTACCCTATTTAAAACCAGTAACCTGAAGCCCTACAACCACCTCTAAGTGAAGGTAATAAGGTAGAAAACCTTATGGCTGTCACCATGAAAATGCATCCAGGCTCTTCACTATTGTGCATGATGGGAGGATGAGGGCCAATGGCATCAGCTGAAACAAATGAGCAAAACAACCTCCCTGTCAAGACAGGCAAACACTGGAGGAGATTTCCCAGAGAGCTTGTGTCATCTCCATGCTTGGAACATTTCAAGCCCAAAATGAAGGAAGCCCTGAGCAACCTGGTCTGACCCCATAGCTGACCCTGCTGTGAGCAGGAGGTTGGCCTAGAGATCTCCTCAGCTTCCTTCCAGCATGAATGATTCTGCGTTTCAATCCACCATCTTTCCTTCATGAGGGGAGGGAAATCAGTCAGGTTCCTGGTGACCACGGAAGTCAACCAGAAAGTCTGGTCAGATGATCTGGGACTTTCTTATCCCACTCTGGGCACAGTTGCTCAGATGCAGGGCGGCTTGGCAGGTCCACCCAAACAGCCCTCATCCTTTCCATTGCTTCACCATTTCTTTTTCCCTCTTTTCCCACTCACAGGTTCTTCCCCTTGACCATCCTTGTACCCTCCCATGGGCAAATAGACCACCTCTATTTACCCTTTCCTCCATGGACCTAGTTTGGCTTCCTTTGTACTTCCATTTGGTGTTTCCAAGGTTCTTACCATGGGAATCACCTTGGTGAACAATGGCATTGATCAAGTGCCTCCTTTTATTACCTGTAGTGTCCTGCGATTCCTCATGCTGTTGTCTTGTCAGAGGCACCACATGTCAGGGAGAGCCATCTGCACGCACACATGAACGACTGGCCCAATGGAGCTTCATTCCTGGGGGACCCTGAAAAACTCTGGGATTCAGCAAATAGAAAACTCACCTGGTTTTACAAGGAGAAGTGTCCAGGCCTTTCCTGGAGGCAGGATTACCCCACAGATGAGGGCATGCTGTGACCTGACTGGCCGAGGACTGACCCCAAGGAGAAGGGCCTGGACATTAGGAGGGATACAACTTCATCCAGTGGTACATGCGGACCGTGAACTGGTCTAGCTGCAGACAGGGCTGCATTAGGGGGCACACGGCCAGCCAGACAAGGCATTTATCAGCCCCCTTGACTCAGCACTGGTGTGGCCACATCTGGACTCGTGTGTCTGTGTGTGGGGCTCTCTGTTCTGCAGGAAGGAGAAGGAACTGGAGAAGCTCCAAAGGACATTGGCCAGGATGGGGTTTGGGTCCTGTGTGGAGAAGCTGAGGGAGCTGGGCTTCTGTACCTTTTGAAGTGGAGGCCCAGGGCTCTCTAGCAGTAGACTGCACCTGCTTGAAGGGTGGCTTCAGGGGTGGGGGAGCTTTTCTTGGTAGTGGGAAGAGAAGGAAACCTCAACAAAGGTCTGCTTGGAAGGTTCGGACTGCATGTGAGGGAACAGAAATCTCACTGAAATGGTTGCACTGTGGGGCAAGAGGTCACCCGGAGGGAGTCTGGGTCAGCCCATGGCTTTGTGTTTCAAGGAACAGCCGGTGAGAGTGGAGAGACATCAGTACAGATATGGAAATGCCGGGGTGAGAGCGGTGTGGGAAAGCATCATGGGTGCCTGCAGCCTGCAAGGAAAGAGGTGCAGGCATCGGACAGTGATGGTCAGCCTGCAGCAGAGATGGCCCAGGGCTCTGGCAAGGGTAAAAAGCCCAACAGCACCAAGGCCTTTGTAATAAACAGCCAGATCCCTTAAAAAGAAATGGCACTTATTTTATTATAGGGACAAAGTCAATAAAGCAAAAGCACAGCGCTGGGTGCATGACTCAAGTCAGAGGCACACCTTTGGTTCTTGAAACACACCTTTTTATTTCCTAATCCCGGCCGAATTTTTCCCTCCCCTGTTTCCCATTGGTTAGGTACTCCAGGGTTCACAGTCTGTCCGAGGTGCCTAAAATTCTTCCCGGATGTCATGCTTCTGTTTACTTCTCTTTATGCTGACTAGTTTATTTCTTTCCTTTTTGGTAAAAATTTGCTCAATGTCATTAGCCCTGGTTAAATGTTTGACTCCCCTTCTAGACACTAATCTGGGATGAATCAGTTTGTCCTGTTGTCTGTGTGATAAGAGATGCTCTACAAGCCTTTGCTGGAGCCTCTTTGTTTTAGTCATTCCCTTATCATGCCACCTCTGATGGAAATGGCTTTTCTCCTCTGCAAAAGCAACATCTGCCTTTCTTACACTTCTGGTAGGGTTGATTATCATCAATTCCCTTCTCCCATACCTCTGGTTCCTTCTGTTAATCATTTGTGGGGTCTTTTGGAGAAGTTCTCTTTTGTTTCTCTCAGATGTTTTTCTTCATAGCTGCTGTTAGTTGTTATCTTTGAGCTTTCTCATGTTTCCTAATTTACTAAAGGTTAGTTATCCTTATAAATCAAATATTTATAGCTTTGTTATTATGGCGAAAGCCAACAATACCTTCACTATTTTTCACAGCCTTTGTCCCCTTGGCAATGGTAGTCACATCTGCCACCAAGGCCTACCAGAAGAACCTTTATTTTGAGGCTCTGCACTTGGTTTCTGCTTCACCATCACATGGGGAAGCTGGGAGGTGTTGTTGTACAGTTTCCCTACACTTGGCCTTGCTCACCCTTGCACCCCACTGCCCCCAGGAAGAGCCCTGAGCCACACCTGAGGGGCAGGATCTGCCTTCCCAGGGCCTGAGGGTCAGGTTTGGCCTTTCTGCTTCATCAAACAAAGCAGGAGTTTTCTCCGCATTACAGCCACCTGCACTGTGCCTTTGCCTACCTGCAGTCACAGCCTCCAGCTATCTCCTCTAACGAGTCCATGGGGAGACTTTGTCAGTAGTGGCCCTCAGTGGGGCCCATTAATGCTTCCAGGTACTTTGAGTTTTGCTTCTGACTCCTTGAGCAGTTTTTTCAATCTTCTCTCAGTATCTGAGGTTCGTGGACTCAGAGCTAAATACGCCACGGGGCTCATTAAAGTACAGAAAGCCTTAACGAGCTATTTCTCTTCCTTCAGTTTCCTTCAAGTCTTCAATACTTCTACAGCTAATCAGAGTTTTTTCATAGTGTAGTTAAGAAGGAAGGTTTCAAAGAGAACCTAATAATTTTTTATTATTCTTATTATTTTGAATATTCTTTTCCATTTAGAGGTGATAGAAGTCTTCTGCTATTGATATTGATCTGGAGGGTCTCCTCAGGAGGTCTGGATGGCTAGGAAAAGCAGTCCCTTGAGGTGACACTGTATGGACATCCTTGTTGCTCACCCCCCTCAACCCCATCACCTCTGTCATTGGCCAACTGGGATTTACATCACTTTTCCTTCCATCTGACTTCTCCACTGATCTCTGCAGCTGGATGTTACAGCTCCATTGCACCAGCTCCCACCTGATCTCCCTAGAGACCTGGCTGCACCCAGGCACAGAGGGACTTTTCCTCTTTGCAAGCAAAGAAAAGTAAAGAATAATCATGTTTGATAAACACTAAAGCACCCTCTGCACCCATATGCTAAGGACAAGCTGCCTCTAATGAGGTTGCTTTTCTATGAGGGATAACCTTATGAAAAACACTTTAGATAGATAGGTACAGAAAGGTAGATATAAACACAGTTAAAGAGTTGGCCACGGGAGATAATTAGGCTACTGAAAAACAGGCAAACTTTTAACTACGTGAAGCTCAAAGCAGCAGCTGGGTGGGTGACAGGAACCTGAATGAACAAAGAGTAAGGGAAGGAGAAAACTGAAGTTTAATAGAAAAGGCCCCTGTCTAGACAGTCTGCACCTGAAAAGGTGACTTTAGAAATGGTCATTGTATCATGACAGGTGAAAATGTATAAAAGACCACAGAAATTAAATCCATCATATAACAGGCAAAATAGTGGTAATGACGTTAAAGAACAAGATTGACATTTCTTTGGAATATCCCTTTTGAAAAGTCATTGGGTTAGCAGAGGTCTCTTGTGAGAGAGGACAAGCAAGTGTTGCACCCAGCTTTGAATGAGGCCAAAAATGCAACTCAGGGAAGAACTCACTGGCTGTACAAGCTCACATTGGTGAGGAGTGTGCCATCAGTTAGAGTCCTCTTGGGTTATGTTTCTTGGCCAGAAAAAGAAAAATATGTCTCCAAATGCAGTCAGCATGGACTTACGGAGGGTACGTACTGGGGCATACTGGTGCATTCAGGGCCAGCACAGGAAACTCTCCTGGGCCCTGTTGAGTTTAGTAACTGTAGTCATGATCCAGAGGAGGCAACTCCCACCAAGTTTAACAAGAACAAATACCGGATTGTAGAATCTGTCAGAATTGTAGACCTGGGATGAAATAATGGCAGACACAAGTATGGATTGGAAGAGGAGTGACTAGAGAGCAGCCTGTCCAGCAGCTGGGCTTGGACCCTCAGTCTCCTCAGTAGCTGCCCCTGGATACCAGCCTCCCCAGATGAAGGCACCTGGACATACAAGTGCCCGAGGCCACAGCCCCACTCCAGATGCTGGTACAGACCACCCCAGTCACACACACACACAGACTCTTGAGCCCAGTCGCTCCAGTCTCTCAGGTGCTGGAACTGATGACATAGAGGCTGTCTGACCTCCTGGTCCTGTGAGATTTCTAAACTCACAAGTCTCTTTATCTCTCTTCTTCCTCTCCTTAGAATGAGAGGTGGGGGAGAGCATGTGTCGTTGGCCAACCCGGCCCAAACCACAACCCTGTGTTGTCCCCTCAAGCTCCGTCCCAGGGCAGAATGGATGGCACTTACACAAGGAGTAAAACGTGAAGTGCAGTATAGGAGAGTGCTCCATGTTTGCAAGGACATTTGAGCTTGGGGCTCGAGCTAGTCTTACATCCCAAATACCTGGCTTGTTCTTTGCCTCTAGTCTGGCACAGGGGAATCTCTGCACTGGGTTTACCTGGAAAACTTCCTGAGATTAAACCGCTGGCTGTATTTGAGCAAAAGTTCAGTCACCTACAGCAGGATGAACGTAGTGCATCGGAGGTGACAGCCCCAGTTTGAATTTTCTGGGTCAGTTCAAACACTCGGTGGGCTATGTCTTCTTACTCTGTTGGCTGACACCTAAATTATCTACACTTATTCTTCTTCTGAGAGCACTTTCTTAGGGGAACCTGCAAATTTGCAGACAGCTTACAGCAAAGCAGCTTCTCCTCAGGCCCTGCATCATCAAACATGCAGCTGGCGTATGCGATGGTGAGTGAAGGAATAGAGGATAAGCAGGTGAAGCATATCCAGGGGAAGAAGGCCCTATTGTGGCTTGGCACAGAGGTTGTCCTCAGGGTGGTGCGTGTAATGTAGGCATAAACCACAGTAGTCAGGGTGAATGAGCTCAGCAACACAGCGGAGGAGAGAGCAGCGCTCATGTTCCATAATAGGTGGTGCCCACGCAGGCTGCTCTCAGCAAAGGATGATGCCACAGAAGAAGCAGTCACTACCTGGGGCACAGAGGGTCTAATGGCAGATGGTGGGGCTGAGCGTGGGTAGAGTTATCATTCCCCAGCAGCTAAAGATGAGGATGGAGCACAACCAGGAGTTTCTAAGGACAGAGCAGTACGAGGGCTTGCAAATGACCCTGCAGCAATTGAAACACATCACAATACAGAGGTTAAACTCATCTGTGCCCAGGAAGTCAGAGAAGAAGGTCTGGGACTTGTAAGCAGCCACAGAGGCACCTTAATCTCCAACATGGGACTGCCAAACATGTTGGGGCAATGACCAAAGTGAACCGACTCTCCAAGAAGGACAAGGTGCTGAGGATGGGGTACATGGGGGTGAGTTATTGGTGGTGGAGCCAAACGATGGCAATGGTGACTGCATTCCCCATGACAGTGAACAGATCAACCACCAGCAGCAGTGTGAAAAGGAGGATTTTCAACTCCTGAATGACTGAGAAGGTCTTTAGGGAAGATACAGTCCTGTTGTGAGGATCCATTTTGGTACCCGGTCAGTTGAAGGTGTGACAAGAGTAACCAATATCATGCCTGGTGGAATTCATCTTGTCACATTTGTCAGCCTTCCTTCCCTTTTCTCAGGCTTCCTCTTCCTTCCGGAAATG
This sequence comes from Sterna hirundo, assembly GCA_009819605.1. NCBI lineage: Eukaryota > Metazoa > Chordata > Aves > Charadriiformes > Laridae > Sterna > Sterna hirundo. Next base: position 56,616 of record WNMW01000085.1, read on the forward strand.
GGAGACCAGAATTGTGCTCTGTAGGGATTCTGCTTTTCTCTGTGTTTTTACCCAACAACATGAAAGAAATATTGATCCAACCCACTTATTTTCAGACACAGGGAATGCTTCTCCAGCCTTGCTGGTTTCCATGGGTATTCTGGACTGCCAGCTGGGAACTGGTATTTCTGGCAAAAGCTGTGTGAATTATGTTCCATTTCTAACGGTGGTGTAGCTGGGCATCAAGCCTGTGCCGGTGTGCAACCAGAGCACTTAGGTCATTAATCCCCTGGCTGGTCCACGGACTCTCCCATCTCATCATGCACATCGACGAGAGGAGAGACTGGTCTGAGACAGCGGACTGACTTGAAACCAAGGGACTGAGCTCAGTCAACCACCTTCAAAATTAGCCACCTCCAAGATTAGCCAAAATGAGTCACCTTCAAAATTAACTGGTGGACTTGGCAGTGTCAGGTTAAGAGTTGGACTTGATGATCTTAAGGGCCTTTTCCCACCTAAAGGATTCTATGATTCTATGATCATTTTGGAAGCGTCTCTTCTACAGACCCCAGAGCCACTGCAATGGTCTCCTTCCAATTTCCCTTTAAGCCTTCTCTTGACGAGGATGCCTACAGCACCATAATCTGCATATTACTTGTAAGACTGAAATTAAGGCTCTCAGTTAAGTTCCTGGTGTTTGTAGTCATGGAAAACTCCTCTTGAGTCTAAAGGAAAACAGAACCAGCAACAAAGCTGTTTGGCAACAAAGCAGGAAAAGGGAGCAAAGGGGAAAAAGGCACCGTGTAAGTGTAAACAGGTTTCTAGTCAGCAGGCTGCTCTGCTGGAGCCCTGCATGAGCCTCTGCCCTGTTCTCATTAGAGCCTCTTTCCAACTACCTTCTGTGCGGGTGCATTCTCACATGGGAATGCAGTGAGCTTCCAGCTGGAACCACGGGTGAGTAGGTGGTCAGTGGCCAGCCCAGCCCACACCACAACAGTAGGCTACGGGGTCTGTGTTCAGCAACCGGAGCAGGGCTGCAAACGTCCTGCACTCCCATCCCTGGGTACCTGCCATGGGGAGACCATGAGGATGACGGCCCAGGTGCTGGGTAGAATTAGTGCCTAAGGCAGAGCTGGGTCTCCTCCTGGAGAGACGGATGGGCTGGAGAAGGCTGACTGGCTCCCTCCCGCCCACTGGCAGCACAAGACCCACAGGGTCCTGCTGACCACAGGCCTCAATGCTGCAAGAGCTGAGGAACTCCTGGAGGAAGAGTGTGGGGCAAGTGGGCAAAACAGGCTCTAAGTCCTTGTCAGGCCTGGCTCTCCAGGCTGTACCTGCACAGGCTGATCAGGAGATACTTCTTCAGCTGCTGCTGCCATTGGGTGGGCACCAGTGAGAACCCACAGCTTCCTTCAGTCAGGGAAGCGGTCTCTGGAAGGAAGCGGTGCTGTAGAGGAAAAAGGTGGCCGAGGTGTCTGGGAGTCCCTCTCAGAAACCAAGTGTGAAAGGAAAAATGCTCTTGTTTTCAACAGAAACGCTCATCTGGAGTTGAAGTGTGGGTGAGATCTTAAGTAGAGCCAAGAGTGAGTGTGAATATCATCCAGGAAAGAAAATTCCTTCAAGTGCACTGTCTCAAAACAGATCACTCACAGATTCACAGAATCACACCGGTACGGTTTGGGAGGGATTTCTGGAGATTGCTTTGTCCCAGCGACCTGCTAAATGTGCCTGAAGGGTGGTGGGATCTGATGGGTGAGGGCTGATCATGGGCCCCTTGTCCCCCCAGTCTGGCATCAGGCAGAAGGAGAGCCACCAACAGCTGGGGCACATCTGGAGCAAGGCTGCAGGTGCGATCAGAGATGGACCTATGAAGACGTCCACCAGGAACAGCTGCAACCTTACAGGTGTAGGAGGACTCTGCTTGTGAAGAACTATCACCCTCAGCGACGTACATGGTTTCACTCTTCCAGTGCAGGCGGATGCAGCAGCTCTCTTATGAAGACAGGCTGAGAGAGTTGGGGTTGTTCATCCCGGAGAAGAGAAGGCTCCAGGGAGACCTTATAGAGGCCTTCCAGTACTTAAAGGGGGCCTACAGGAAAGCTGGAGAGAGAATTTTTACAAGGGCAAGTAGTGACAGGATGAGGGGTAATGGTTTCAAACTGAAAGAGGGTAGATTTAGATTAGATATTAGGAAGAAATTCTTTACTGTGAGGGGGGTGAGATGCTGGAACAGGTTGCCCAGGGAAGCTGTGGCTGCCCCATCGCTGGAGGTGTTCAAGGCCAGGTTGCATGGGGTTTTGAGTAACCTGGTTTAGTGGGAGGTGTCCCTGCCCAGGGCAGGGGGGTTGGAACTAGATGATCTTTAAGGTTCCTTCCAACCTAAACCATTCTGTGATTCGATGATATGGACAATATCATCCATTCTGTGATATGAATGATAGTCACATCACACTCTCTGCATTCTTTACTTCCCCCAAATGCGACGAGCGAGGGAAACAAGCAGTCGACTCAATATGAGTGATAAAGCAAGCTTCAGCTTTATTGCAGAATCATCAGACTTTTATATTCTTACACTTAAATATGCATATGTGTCTTACAGCTATTGGCTGTGCGCTAAAGAATACATTATCCTACTCCTCCTACATGCGGTTTCTTGGGTCCGGGTTCATTCCTGTTCTCTCACGGTCTACTTTCTCAAAGTTGTTCATCTAATTTAAGCAAGGTCAGCACGACCTTCAGCATCTTCCTTATCAGCGTGGCTCAGAGTTTTCCATGCAGGCAGGCATAGCTTACTTGCCTCACAGAACTCCTGCATGGAGCCATGCCCGTTCTCATATAGCCATTCTCCAACAATTCCCCCTTTTTCTTTTTGTACGGATTGTACAATCAACACGGTATTGTTTACATGTAGTAGGTTGCGTAAGATACAATGATATGCAATTCTCACTACAATAATTATTGCTATCAAAATACCAAGCCAGCGCAATGCTTCTTCAATTAAAGCGAGTAACTAAGGAGACAAGTTCCCAAAAATTGACTGAAGCCATGCATCGAAAGGGATTACTTTCTACAGTAATTTTCTTGGTATGATCTCGCAACCACTGCAGCTGTTTTTGAATGGAGTTAGTATTGGTTACAAGAATCCACATAGTAAATTGCTTAGTCATTAGCCCAACATGTTTTCTACCTTCTCAGTTCCCGTTTTTCCCATGTACTAATTCCATCTTCTACCACCTGTTCTGCCCTTAACCTAATCTCTCATAGTAGGGAGGCTGGCTCACATGGCCATTTTCTCTCAGACACATTCCTACAATACCCCCTTTTTCTTCTTGAGCCAGCCAGACCTTATGCATGGCATTTTCTATCATGTCAGTCACTTTGTGAGTACATCATCCCACTGTCCTAACAGGGCATAAAGTTGAAATTCTTGTAGGAAAGGTGTTCAATGTGTCTTGCAGCAGCAGTAGACTATATCTTATCTGCAACATGCTGTAATGCCTTCGGAGCTGTTGGGGTTAATGAACATAGAACTTGGGGGGGGGGGGGGGGCGGGCAAGGGGGGCAGGGGGGACGGGGGGGAGAGGGGGGCGGGGGGCGGGGGGCGAGGGGGGCGGGGGTGGTGGGGGGTATCTTCAAAGTACGCTCATGTCTCTCTCCCCCTCCCTGACCCGAGACAACCCCCCCTATACCCTGCACTGGATTGAGTGGAGAAGTACAGGCCAGAGTCGCTGCATGCATGGCCAGTGCACGCAGCGAGTCCCACCAGACTCTCCTGCACTGGATCGAGTAGAAAAGTACAGGCTAGAGTCGCTGCACGCGTGGCCAGCGTACGCAGCGAGTCTCACCAAACTCATGATCCAGCTTTGCTAACAGCGGCTGTCTGATATGTGACTACATTGTTGTAATCCCTTCTTGTTATCTTCTGTGAAGGTCAGGCTCTCATGGATACACGCATAGTTTTTAGAGCAACACATTCTACAACTCGTACAAGGGTACGATGCAAAGCGGCATTTACAACTGATCGTATAATGCTTATTAAACACGGCAAACAGCATACTAAACACAACAGACAAATTCATTCTACACAGGCAATGAGTATAACTTGCTTCAACCAACCCCATCCCCAAGTCCATCCAGCAAAAAGATTTTCAAAAGTGGTCTCCACAAGTTGCTGGTTCGGTCGGTGCAGTTCCTGCAACTGGGCATGGATGGATTTGGAGTGGTCACTTAGATTCATACAATACAGTCCTTTAAAATCTTGACAACCATGTCTGTGAGCTGAAAGCAAAAAATCAGTAGCAGTTCTGTTTTGCAACATCGCATATCGAATACTATCTACATCTAGCAATAACTCAGAAATAGCGGTACTAGTAGCATTGTTAAACTTATCCTTGGCAGCAAGAGAGTCCTTGTTAGCAAGAATCCTTGGCAGCAACAGAGTCCTTGTTAGAAAGAGCGCATGCGGACTCCCTCTTCTTGCTGGTACTGTGCTTTGATCTTCTTCCACAACAGGCCAAGATTCCCAAGCAGCTAGATAAGGTGTCTGTGAGTCCATTACAGGCTTACGTCATCCAAATATTTTCCTGCCAGCACCCGAGACTGAATAACAATTGCTGTGATTTCCAGCACCCAGGTGCGAGTCCCTTGAGTGTATTTACAGTCCTCCTCACCGATCTTCTGTTGCTTTCCCATATTCCACCCCCTTGCTCAAGAGACCGCTTCTGCTGGATTCATTTTAGCCTCGCAGGGTATAACACAGAGCAATCTACTAAGGCATGCAATGACATATACACATATAGGAAAAAAAACCCAAAAACATATCTCTATGGTACTGCTTTGAATCAGGTGTCCTATTTCTCTTTTTCTGATGCTTTCTCATAATGCTTATGGCATACTTTTGTGCTAACGTGGCACATTTCCCATCTAATTGTTCCTGTTCGGTGGTTTTTTTTTTTGTTTTTTTTTTGTTTTTTTTTTTTTCCATTGCTTACGACTGACATAAAAGTCTGCCTTTGCAACAAGAGCTCAGTTTCTCATTTTTCCTTAAATTTCTCATTTTTCTACAGAGCATCGTAGAGATTTTGGCTCAACTCCTTTTCCCAATCAACCATGACCTTATAGACAAACAACAAGCAACCAGCGATACGCCCTGCACGGACGAGCCGTTCCCGAGACCGTAAACGTGTCGGCTGGTGAAAACTCCCCCAATATTTCAGGACTTCCATCAGTTCTACGGCCCATCCTGGTGTATCTACCTGGGGCGCGCTCGCCTTACGTCTAAACATTGTGTATATACAAACTTCTTCACTTGACGGAGTGTCAGCCCTAGTCGCGTACGAGAACAGTACCACACCGGGCAGAACACCTGCTCAAGTGGAGTCACCTAACGACACTGCACACAACAAAAAACAAACAGTAGCACACATGCTGATCAACAGGTATAAGCTGGCGCCCACACACACTTACACAGCAGACACACAAAACCAGCACTTCTATCTCAGGGAGACGACGGGGCGGGAGGGGGTGAGGCGGGCAATGGTAGGAGCAAACAGCTCAGCTCTGTCCTTCTCTGCTGACATTCTGCCTCCTCCATCTGAAGTGGGGGCAGATGCATTGGCTTCCGAGTATAAGTTGCTGTACGTCCATCCGGAATTCTCTCGAGCAGGGGATTGTCCCAGATCTTCGGACCTGGCCTGTTTGATCCCCCTCCCGTCGGTTGTAATGCTGCAAAAGCCTCGGCCGTTGCAGCTCGCTCTGCTTCTATATCTTGTAAGGTCGAATACACCAACCGCCACATTGTCGCTAACGGTGATGCCTGTTTGTCTCCGTTACTTATCACTTCCCACAGTCTTTTCCCAACAGCCTCCCGTATTTCTGGTTTAAAAGCTGTCTGGGGCTCTGGTGCGAATCTGTTCTCTCTGCACCAAGTTAACAACCTTCGTAGCAGACGCTCATCGTATTTCACCCCTCTCTTAGAGAGGATATGCAGGAGAAGTCTTAATACAGCCCCTTCTTCTTTTGTTACTTGTTTCCCCATCTCCTGCCCCGGCTTAATCGGTTTGAGCAACTGTTTCGCTGGTGTTTCAATCCACAACTTCATGAGCTTTTTTGCTGCTCTGTCTTCATCTATGACTAAGTCCCATAAACAATCTCCATAATTACGCCATTCCTCCACTTCAAACAGACTGTCCGGTTTTGTAAAAAACCCTCTCGCCTTCCCCATAGCAATTAACTCGGCCAGGTCTTTTAAAGGGCCTACTTCCCGCTTTTCTAAAAAGCATTTTAAGATTTTGAAAGCTACCTCTTTATCCATGTGCGACGTAATGACCTTCTTTATTATCCGGTCAGATGCAGCCTTTTCCCTTGGGTAGCTTCCTCTCGGAGGGTGAACCCCTTCTTTATTATCCTGGGTCCAAGCACAGATCAGGCACGTCTTGTCACTGATCTTCTGCTCCCTGGTCGCTGCTACCAGTGCTTCTCCGAGCTCGCTGTCCGGTGGAGAACAAGGATTGGGGGTCCCTGTTCGGGCGCCACTTGCGATGAGCGAGGGAAACAAGCAGTCGACTCAATATGAGTGAAAAAGCAAGCTTCAGCTTTATTGCAGAATCATCAGACTTTTATATTCTTACACTTAAATATGCATATGTGTCTTACAGCTATTGGCTGTGCGCTAAAGAATACATTATCCTACTCCTCCTACATGCGGTTTCTTGGGTCCGGGTTCATTCCTGTTCTCTCACGGTCTACTTTCTCAAAGTTGTTCATCTAATTTAAGCAAGGTCAGCACGACCTTCAGCATCTTCCTTATCAGCGTGGCTCAGAATTTTCCATGCAGGCAGGCATAGCTTACTTGCCTCACAGAACTCCTGCATGGAGCCATGCCCGTTCTCATATAGCCATTCTCCAACAGCTGTGCAGTTGGGGTGGGTGTGTGTGTTGCTGTGCAGTTTGGCTGTTGGTGTCAGCCTGTGCACCCCTGTCTGCCCCCCACTCTCCCGTGCCGTCCCTCACCATCCCTTGCCAGGGCCTGGCCGGGCTCTGTCCCCCGCATCTGCTGCGGGAGCTGCCCACCTACCCCTGCCCCTGCAGCCAGCGGGACCCCAAAGGGGCTCTGGGTGCCCGGGCTCCATATCTGCTTACCAGGACTCGGGGATGCCGAGGGGAGGCAGAGGAGGGGGGGAGGGAAGGAGGGAGCTGGCAGCGGGAGGAGGTGGCGGGCACAGAAGATGGGGGCAGGCCATGGGGTCAGTGTAGGGAGGGCGGCCGTGGCGTCGGCATGAGGTGAGGGCAGTCGTGGAGTGGGTGTAGGGAGGGCAGCCATGGGGTCAGTGTAGGGAGGGCGGCCGTGGGGCTGCTGTGGCGTGAGGGCAGTGTGCCTGTTACACACGCGCAGGGGAACAGCTCCCCGCTCGGGTTGTCCCCCGGGAGCCACATCCCTGCGTCTCCCTCATCCTCCGTCCGCCCAGGCTGGGAGCTGGGCCCTGCTGAGGATGCCGCTGCTCCCCTCAGAGCTGTGTCACCCCCTGTGCCCTCCTCCATACAAAGCTGTCGCTGAGCCGGCTCTGCACTGCTCCCCGGGTAGCAGGGTCCCCCACGCCGCGCTGATGGCACGCGTGGCGTTTGCAGGAGCCACTTGGCACTGAGGGGAAGGGAGCGTGCCCCCGAGGCGGGCTGGTGCCGAGGGCTGAGAAGAGCTGAGAGGCGGGAAAAGCTCAGCCTGGAGTCGGAGGGCTGCAGACCACAGACCACAAGGACGAGGGTCCGCAGGGCACAGCGGGAGCGTGGCATCCGCGGGGTGGCTGCAGGGCAGCTGCTCTGCCGAGGGCAACTCGGGACCCTTCTCCAGCCCCCGCAGTGGCATCTGTGCGGCGCTGTTGTGAAGCCGAGCGCAGCTCCACGGAGGGACACCTTTCTCAAGCAAGCACTACCAATTTTCGTGCGCAGCAGCCTGGTCTCCGTTTTGCGCTTGCAGCAGCCTGGGACTGTGGGTCTGGGGGGGCAGAGCAGCAAGGAGAGGGTGCTGCGGGGCGCTGGCTGGGGTGCAGGGGTGTTTGCAGGCTGGGGTGCTGCAACTAGCAGAGGGGTTGGTGCTGTGAAATGGGGTGGCGGGGACGCTGGCGAGCGTGTGGAGAGCTCCTCTGTGTTGTCTCGGCGTGCCGGTTATACAGAGCACTGCAGCAGCCCAGTGACAAGAGGCAGAGCTGGAGCAGGGAAAGTGTCTGTCCACGGGGCCAGGCCTGCCTGGAGATAAGTGTGAAGCGCAGGGTGTCCACAGCAGAGGGACCAACGTGCCAGCAGCACACGCAGCCATAGCCTGGCACGCAGGACCAACATACGGACGATGGCTGCCTGAGCAGCAGGGATGCAGGATGGCACCAAGGAGGTGCAGGCACGGAGGGTCTATGAGCAGGGGGCACAGAAAGGGGGCTGAGCTGCAGGAGAGAGTCCGTCTCCCTTCCAGGAGAAGGGTCAGAGTCACTGCTGCCTCCTGACGCGGGGAGACCTGGTCCTGCCACCCCAGCGTGAGGAGATACAGCAGGGGATTGCCCCCAACAGAAGGCCTTGCTCTTCCTGGGCTGAGGGCGGTTCTGGGCAGACATCCCGCAGCTTCCAGGTGGCGGATGGATCTGGGACGTCCCTGCACAGCCCAGTACCACCCCTCACATGCCAGCTGGAGTCTCCTGACGGGCTCTCTCCGCTCCCGTTCCCGACATTATTTTCCATAGGCCATGTCTGCTTCTTCCCATCTGCACGCTTAGGCTGTAGGCTGGGTGCCGGGGGGTGCCAGAGATGGTCTGTGTGATGGGGGATGCTGCATGGGCATGTAAGACTCTCAAAAAGAAGGTGGGATGGGCAAACCAAATAAGTCGAGCACAGCCAAGCAGTGTCAACCCTCCTGCACAGAGCACGGTGATGGGCAGGCGCAGCACAGCCCACACTGGCTGTGTCAGCCACAGCAACACCCGCTGGCAGGATTCATGTCCTCCCTGTCTCTGAGTTATGGTGCTGTTCCGGGCCAGTGCTGACAAGGGCAGTTGTGGCGCTTGGTGTGCATGGCCAAAGACAGGCAATTTCAAGCTTTAGCCAGGGACGGATGCTCCTGCTCTCAGCCCCACCTGCCATTCTCCGTGGCTTTGGTAAATCCGTGTTGTGGTTTAAGCCCCACCACGCGGCCACTCACGCCCTTTTCCCCCCGCAAGGGAGAAGAGGGAGAAAAGGAGGGAAAGGAAAAAACCTCTTGGGTTGAGATAAAGACAGTTTAATAGAACAAGATATAGAAAAAGACAACCGACGCTACTCATACCAATAGTAACACCAGGCACTCTCACTGCCAGGTGAATTGTCATCATCTGGAGCAGTGATCAGGGATTCCCAACCCCGGCTGACCCCCATTTATATACTGAGCAGGATGTCTATGGTATGGAGTATTTCATTGGCCATTCCATCCTTCTGTCAGTTCTTCTATGGGAAGCTGAAAAAAAGTCCTCCCAAAATGTAAACGTCACTCAGCAACAATTACAACAACAGGTATGCTTGACATTCCTGTCGCAGCCATGCCTAGAAAGAGAGACTAGCTCCATCCCAGCTGAAACCAGGCCAACCCTCCATCGGCCCCGTCTCCTCAGCCAGCCTCCTACAGCTGCGCGGTGGAGCCGTGCTCACAGGCGGGAGCACAGGGCAGCCCCAGGGGAACAGCAGGAGCAGCCACGCGCGTCGCATTCACTGAGCAGGGCCGGGTCCCCGGCGGGTGGAGGGCAGCGGCCTCAAGCACAGCAGCCTCAGAGCTGGTGAGAGGTGCCGCGGCCTCCTGCTGCCGTCCTGGCTTGCGTGGGTGGAAGGCAGGCACGCGGCTGAGAGGGCAGCCCGGTGCCCAGGGTGGCAGGGCAGGCTCCCTCTGAAAGTGCAAGAGCTGCTCTCAAGGCCCTTGAGGCGCAGCATGGCTTCCCAGGCACCAGAACTGGGCGCCAACCAAACTGGGCTCACTCGGGGTGCTTTGTTTTTTGAAAATTGACCTGAAGGGGGTGCCCCGTATCTGCCCCCGTAGAGTAGACAGGAGGCAGCCTCAGAGAGCACAACCTGTCTGCTGTGCATACTCTGCTACTCCAGCACCACCTTTGGCAGGTGTGTAAGGGGAACTGATGAGAGAGGAGGGCACACTTCACAGGTAACTGAAGGAAGAGTTGGGGTCATTTTGGGGAGAGGACTCTGGCAGGGACAGCAGTACCCAGCAAAGCCCACCAGTAATGCCATGGAAGTCCAAGGCCACCCAGCTCACAGGGCCTGAAACACCAACGCTGTTCACAGATGGAGCAAACCGGGGAGCAGGGGGGAAATAGGCGGGGGTGGGTCCCTTGTCTGGGAGGGGAGAGAAGGGCAGAGAAAGGGAGGAGACAGGGAAGGTGAGGGGGAGGTACAAGCGTGGAAAAGGGAGACAAGGCCGGGTGAAGGAGCCCATCACCCAGAAGCAAGCTGCTGGCCGGTTTCCTTGTTTGCCTGAGCTGCCTGTCACTGGGCTGCTGCAGTGCTCTGTATAACCGGCACGCCAAGACAACACAGAGGAGCTCTCCACACGCTCGCCAGCGTCCCCGCCACCCCATTTCACAGCACCAACCCCTCTGCTAGTTGCAGCACCCCAGCCTGCAAACACCCCTGCACCCCAGCCAGCGCCCCGCAGCACCCTCTCCTTGCTGCTCTGCCCCCCCAGACCCACAGTCCCAGGCTGCTGCAAGCGCAAAACGGAGACCAGGCTGCTGCGCACGAAAATTGGTAGTGCTTGCTTGAGAAAGGTGTCCCTCCGTGGAGCTGCGCTCGGCTTCACAACAGCGCCGCACAGATGCCACTGCGGGGGCTGGAGAAGGGTCCCGAGTTGCCCTCGGCAGAGCAGCTGCCCTGCAGCCACCCCGCGGATGCCACGCTCCCGCTGTGCCCTGCAGACCCTCGTCCTTGTGGTCTGTGGTCTGCAGCCCTACGACTCCAGGCTGAGCTTTTCCCGCCTCTCAGCTCTTCTCAGCCCTCGGCACCAGCCCGCCTCGGGGGCACGCTCCCTTCCCCTCAGTGCCAAGTGGCTCCTGCAAACGCCACGCGTGCCATCAGCGCGGCGTGGGGGACCCCGCTACCCGGGGAGCAGTGCAGAGCCGGCTCAGCGACAGCTTTCTATGGAGGAGGGCACAGGGGGTGACACAGCTCTGAGGGGAGCAGCGGCATCCTCAGCAGGGCCCAGCTCCCAGCCTCGGCGGACGGAGGATGAGGGAGACGCAGGGATGTGGCTCCCGGGGGACAACCCGAGCTGGGAGCTGTTCCCCTGCGCGTGTGTAACAGGCACACTGCCCTCACGCCACAGCAGCCCCACGGCCGCCCTCCCTACACTGACCCCATGGCTGCCCTCCCTACACCCACTCCACGACTGCCCTCACCTCATGCCGACGCCACGGCCGCCCTCCCTACACTGACCCCATGGCCTGCCCCCATCTTCTGTGCCCGCCACCTCCTCCCGCTGCCAGCTCCCTCCTTCCCTCCCCCCCTCCTCTGCCTCCCCTCGGCATCCCCGAGTCCTGGTAAGCAGATATTGAGCCCGGGCACCCAGAGCCCCTTTGGGGTCCCGCTGGCTGCAGGGGCAGGGGTAGGTGGGCAGCTCCCGCAGCAGATGCGGGGGACAGAGCCCGGCCAGGCCCTGGTGAGGGATGGTGAGGGACGGCACGGGAGAGTGGGGGGCAGACAGGGGTGCACAGGCTGACACCAACAGCCAAACTGCACAGCAACACACACACCCACCCCAACTGCACAGCAACACACACCCAGTGCACAGCACCGCACACTGACTCTCTTCTCCTAGGGAACAGGCGATGGGACAAGAGGAAACAGCCTCAAGTTGTGCCAGGGGAGGATACTAGGATTGGATACTAGGAAAAAATTACACCAAAAGGGTTATCAAGCATTGGAACAGGCTGCCCAGGGAAGTGGTGGAAACGCCATCCCTGGAGGGATTGGAGGGATGGGTAGACGTGGTGCTGAGGGACGTGGTTTAGTGACTGTTTTGGTCAGTGTTAGGACAATGGTTGGACTCGATGATCTGAAAGGTCCCTTTCAACGCAGACAGTTCTACGATTCTGTGATTCAAGGGACACTGACACACACACTGGCTGCACACCAACTCTGAACGCCCCCACGCTGCACACCAACACTCACACTGACTGCGCACCAACACACACAACACACACCACACACACGAACTCTCCGAGTGCCGCACGCGCAGTACACAAGCAGGTCATGCACGGCGAGCGGCAGGCACGCGCACTCAGCGTGGCACAGACTCGCACCAAGTGCATGCACAGACAGCCTGCCTGCGTGCACAGACGCCCGCACACACGGCACACGCCCTGCCCTGTGGACGCACACGTACGGTGTGTGCACACGCGTGGTGTGCGCACAGGCTCAGCTACACCACACTGCAGCTCTACTGTGTGCACCTCCATGTGCGTATGGAGATGTAGAGTGCACCCGACACCGAGTGCACCCACACATGGCGCACGCACACACAGACTGCACGACACAAACCGACATGCCGGGGTGTGTGCACCAGGCGTGCGCACACACACAGCGAGCGCCGGGGGGGCGGTGCTGGGCTCGTCCCACGCGCACATCACTGCTCGCCCGCCGCGGCTGTCACCAGGTGGGCCCTGCAGCACCCGACCACGTGCGTCCTGCCTGTAGTAGGTCTGTTCTCTGGTGTATGTGCTTTGGGAAGGACCTGGCGGCAAAGGGCTGCAGGGCGCAGGGTGGCCGTGAACGTGCCAAAGGGGCTGGGATGCCACGTTGGTTTGTCCCTGCAGGCTGTCAGCAGGCAGTGCTCCGAGCCGGGCGCTGCCGCCTGCCACGGGGCACACACGCAGGCAGAGCGTTCAGCGGGGCTCTGGCGGGGGTGTCTGAGCCCAGCTTCTGCCTCCCCTCCTGCTCGGAACACCCCACGTTGCTCCCCCTTCCCCCGAGAGACCACCGTGCCCAGCGGAACCAGGGAGTCTGTGACATCAACCCTGGCAACCAGGGCACCCTGGGCAACGCCAGCGCTGCGGGCACCGTGCCGGCTGCTGCTCTGGTGGCGACGAGCCCTTGGTTCTTGTAGCTGCCACGTGCTGCTGCCAGCCATGACTTTGCTCCTCGTCCTCATCCTGCTGGCCCTGTGCTGGCCCGTGCACGCCGCGTGGGACACCTGTGGGTAAGTGGCCGAGGCTCGGGGAGGGAACTCAGGCAGCCCTTACGGGGTTCACTTGTCCCCCGTGGCCACCACCGCACAGCTTCCCCAACCCCATGTGGGAGCCTCAGAGCCTCGCCAGCCCCCAGGCCGCTGGCACAACCCGTCTGTGGGGCCAAAGCAGGAACAGGGGCGGGCGCACGCGCGCCCCGGGGCTTCCCTGGCCCCGCTGCCCACGCAGCGCCTGCTGGGGAGGGAGGACGGCTGACCTTCAGCCAGAGCAGCAGCAAGCCATGGAGCAGCACAGTCACGAGTTTCTGGTTACAGAGCGACCTGCGGGCTCCGGCCCATGGCTTATCACTACGGCACGTCGCGTGTGGTGGGTGGCACGGACGCCCAGCCAGGGGCCTGGCCCTGGATCGTCAGCATCCAGGACCCCTGGGAAGCAGGCACGGGGCACATCTGCGGAGGGTCCCTCATCAGCTCGCAGTGGGTCCTCACGGCAGCACACTGCTTCATCAACGCCAGGTAAGGAGGATCGGGGACGGGGCCGTCCCCACCACGCTGGCAGGTGCCCTGTGCCAGCACCACGTGCTGCTCCCGCCCCGGTTCCTTGCCCGCTGCCTGGGCTCTCCTGGGCCGGCGCAGACACTGCTCGGGAGAAGGCTGCGCTCGTGCCACATCTCCCCAGCAGCCCCCGGCTCGACATCGCCGGCGCCCGAGGCACGCCAGGGCCGTTGCACCCTCTGCAGCGCGGCTTTCCCCTCTCCCCGGGGCAGCAGAAGGCAGGGAACTGCTGGGCTGCTGCAGCACATGGCTCTGCTCCCTCTGAGCCCCCGCTCCATCTCCTTCCAGGCACATCACCATGTGGCGCGTGGTGGTCGGGGCCACCCGCTTGTCTCGGCTGGGCCCGGAGGTCCAAGTGCGCAATATTCGGCGGCTCCTGGTTCACGAGCACTATAATAACATCTCACAGAGCAACGACATTGCGCTGCTGGAACTGAACCACCCCGTCCAGTGCAGCTACTACACACAGCTCGCCTGTGTGCCCGACGCCTCGCTGAGAGTGTCGGAGCTGACCACCTGCTACGTCAGTGGTTGGGGTGCCACGGCTGCAAGATGTGAGTTCCCCAAAAGCGCTCGTGTCCCGAGGGCAAGCTTGGCTCACTGGGGAGACAGGCTGGGCTTCCTGAGAGCAGAGGGGAAAGCCAGAGTCGGGCCGTGGGGACATTGGCCTACGGAGAGAGGGGCCCGACCCATTCCCCAGCGCAAGACCAAAGGGCAACACCGGTACAAGGCCTTCAGGACAGGCAAAGCCAAGAACCCGGGGAAGGGCTTCACCAGACAGGGGGGAGAACGGGCAAAGAGCTGCTGGCCGCTAATTCCTTTCTGTGCTCACAGCTGCAAAATCAGCTGATGTCCTGCAGGAGGCCCAGGTCCGCCTCATCGATGTCAACCTCTGCAACAGCAGCCGGTGGTACAGAGGCGCCATCCACAGCCACAACCTGTGTGCTGGCTACCCACAGGGTGGCATCGACACCTGCCAGGTAGGAGCGTGCCACAAGCCCAGCCCCAGCAGCACAGGCAGCCCTGTCACAGCCGCCCAAACACACCCCGGGGCGGGCTCTGCCCGCCAAGTCGCCCTCCCGCCGCTGGCTCCCCACCCCTGCCGGGGCTCACCTCCCCTTCCCCACCTGCGCGTCCTTGCCCCGTGTCCGCCTTGTCCCAGAGGCCGGGGACTCTGCCCAGGAAGCCCATCCGTGCTCTTGGCACCCACAGCTCCAGATCCCAATCCCACAACATCGCTCTTTCACACAGCCAGCAGCCAGCCCTAGTGCTGACGGTGGCCACCCAACACACCTCAGGCCTCTCTCCTCCGCTGCAGGGTGACAGCGGTGGTCCTCTGGTGTGCAAAGACAACAGTGCGGAATACTTCTGGCTTGTCGGCCTGACCAGCTGGGGGAGAGGCTGCGCAAGAGCCAGGCAGCCCGGCATCTACACCTCCACGCAGCACTTCTACGACTGGATCCTGCTCCAGATGGGACTGCGCCCGGCAGTAAGGGCGACTCCAGCATCTCGGGACTGGAGTCATTTTCTCACCACCTCCACCCCCTATCAGAGGCCAAGGCCAACACCAACACAATCGGGCACGTTTGGATCCTGCCCGTTTCCACGCCAGAAGCTGGTGGAATTCTTTACTCGGCTGCAGGAGCTCCTGCGCTTCCTAAGGGGGGAAAAGGCTTGAGCAGCAGGATGCACAGGATCCAGCGCAGGCTGCAGCGTTCCACTGCGTTTCCTTCTGGGGCAATGCCTGCTGGTGCAAAGGCAGCCTCATTGCCAAAGGCCTGCTCTGTCCTGCCCACGCTCCTCCGAGTGCTCGCGGATGCTGGCGATGACTTGGTTGTTGAAATAAAGTTGCCGATTTTCTCAGCTAACCGTGCCTCGCTCCAGTTCCGTCTCCTGTGCAAGGGAAGGACTTCCATGCCCAGCACCTGCGCAGTGGGACTGCAGGCACGCAGTGGGGCACAAAGGGCAAGAGTCGCTCCCGAGGGCTGGGGATGTGCCTGGTCAGAGAGGAGGGTGAGGGGGCAGTGGAAGAAGGCAACACAGGTCGTGGGGGGCTAGAGGTCTTGGGGACAGCAGTTGGGAACACAAAGTGGCTTAGGCCGGCTTCTGGTGGGATCCCTGCATGTGTGTGTGTGTGTGTGCAACGCACCAGTGAAATTGAAACTGGACTCTCTTGTGACCCAGGAGACACGGAACTGGGAAGACCCAAGGTTTGCACCGATGACTGCGTAAGGAGCTTGACATCCAGCCACAGCTATTACATGGACTTCACTTCCATACTGTCATTTGAGGAATCTGTGAACACGCTGTGCTTTTGAATCTAGGGGTGAAGGTGTGTTTATGTTTCACTAGTCAACTGTAAACGTCCAGCCCTGAGCGTGTGGAAAGGCAGAAAAGAACTGGACTGAGTTCATGTTTATGTACGTGGTGGTTACATATACGTGGGTGCGGGTAAAGGCATTGCTCTGGCTATGTCAATCTGTTTTGCCGGTCACATTAATTGTGTCAGTCTATGTGTGTGTGTGTCTGTCGGTCTCTTCGGAATGCAGCACAAGTCTCTTGAGCAGACCCATGGGAGCAGCAGCAGCCACATCCATCAGGCTGGGATAGGACAAGCCTCCTGGGAGTGAGAGTCCACTTGATTCAGCTCTACCAGACGCGGCGGGAGAAACCCCCCGTGTTCAGAAGTCTACTGGAGCTGGCTGCTCCATAGCAGAATGGGGAAGGAAACCCAAAGAAACTCTGCGGCAGAGATCACAGGGTGGGCAGAGAGGCAGCGCTGGCCAGGCTGCAAAAGCAGTGGGGAGGGCTGGCAGCTGGACTTGCGCTGTGGAGTAACGGGGCTGCCTTACAACAAAAGCGCAGGACGGATGCAAGCTCAAAGCTTTAGAAAAAAAATTTCCTTAGTGTTTGTCTGCTCCAGTGGGTACCGTTAAAGCATCTGGGCAGGACCCTGCCCTGCAGCTCCAAGAGTGGCTTAGCTCTCCCGGAGAGCTTTGCCTCGAAGAAGCATGCAGTAACGAGCAACCACGTGGATACTCTCGCCCTGCCCTTGACCGTGACGTGCAGTGGCTCAGGCCAAGCCAAGGACAGAGGCCCAGACCGTCCCCCACAAGAAGGGCAGAGGCCCTCAGGGCACGAGAAAAAACCCCTTTCTCTGTGAAGACCAGCTCTAACTAACCCCAGAAACCTAGAGCAAAGGGAGAAAACAAGTCGGGGTCCGGGGCTTAGGCAGATGGGGGCGTCTCTTCAGGGCAGCTCTCCTCTTGATCCAACAAATTCTCACTCTTCTTCTGCAGGTCAAAGTTCTGGAAAGGAGCAGGAGAAGGAACTGCTGAGAAGCCTGAGAGCAACAGCTGCGCTCTGCTGTGGTTCTTTCAAATTCAGCCTAGGGCAGCGCGGGCTCTTCAGAGGGTCATCACCTCACCCCTTCCAACCTAGATGCCAGCAGCACACAAAGCCCACGGTGTCACCAGCAGGAGGCAAATCTCGATCTGCTTCTGCACCTAGACGCACATAAGTCTATGGGGCTGGATGGGATTCACCCGAGAATACACAGGGAGCTGGCGGGAGAGCTCACCAAGCCCCTCTCCATCATTTATCAGCAATCCTGGTCAACGGGGCAGGTACCAGATGACTGGAGGGTGGCTAACGTGACGCCCATCTACAAGAAAGGTCGGAAGGAGAATCCGGGAAACTACAGGCCTGTCAGCCTGACCTGGGTACCAGGAAAGATCATGGAGAGGATCATCTTGAGTGAGCTCTCACGGCAAGTGCAGGGTGGCCAAGGGATCAGGGCCAGCCAGCATGGGTTTAGGAAAGGGAGGTCCTGCTTAACCAACCTGATCTCTTTCTATGACCATGGGACCCGCCTTCTGGACGCGGGGAAGGCTGTGGACGTTGTCTGTCTGGACTTTGGGAAGGCCTTTGACACCGTCCCCCACAGCATTCTCCTGGAGAAGCTGGCGAATCATGGCATAGACAAGTGTACTCTTCGCTGGCTTAAAAACTGGCTGGATGGCTGCGCCCAGAGGGTTGTGATTAATGGGGTGAGATCCTCTTGGCGGCCGGTCACCAGTGGTGTCCCTCAGGGCTCAGTTTTGGGGCCGGTTTTGTTTAATATCTTTATCAACGATCTGGATGAGGGGATTGAGTGCACCCTCAGTAAGTTTGCAGATGACACCAAACTAGGTGGGAGTGTTGATCTGCTGGAGGGTAGGAAGGCTCTCCAGAGGGACCTGGACAGGCTGGATGGATGGGCCAAGGCCAGCTGTATGAGGTTTAATAAGGCCAAGTGCCGGGTCCTGCATTTCTGTCACAACAACCCCAAGCAACGCTACAGGCTTGGGGCAGAGTGGCTGGAAAGCTGCCCCGCAGAAAAGGACCTGGGGGTGCTGGTGGACGGTCAGCTGAATATGAGCCAGCAGTGTGCCCAGGTGGCCAAGAGGGCCAACGGCATCCTCGCCTGTATCAGGAATAGCGTGGCCAGCAGGAGCAGGGAAGTGATGCTGCCTCTGTACTCGGCACTGGTGAGGCCTCACCTCGAGTGCTGTGTCCAGTTCTGGGCCCCGCTGTACAAGAGGGACGTTGAGGTGCTGGAGCGTGTCCAGAGGAGAGCTACCAGGCTGGGGAGGGGTCTGGAGACCAGGTCAGATGAGGAGAGGCTGAGGGAGCTGGGCATGTTTAGCTTGGAGAAGAGGAGGCTGAGGGCAGACCTCGTGGCCCTCTACAACTCCCTGAGAGGAGGGTGTAGAGAGGTGGGGGTTGGCCTCTTCTCCCAGGGGAATAATGACAGGACCAGAGGAAACGGTCTGAAGCTGCGGCAGGGCAGGTTTAGGTTAGATATTAGGAAGAATGACTTTACTGAAAGGGTGGTCAGGCACTGGAACAGCCTGCCCAGGGAGGGGGCTGAGTCACCATCCCTGGAGGTATTCAGAAACGTGTATTTTTGGCACTTCAGGGCATGCTCTAGTGGCAGAGATTGTAGGTTGTTTGGTTGGACTCGATGATCTCAAAGGTCCTTTCCAACCATGAAGATTCTATGATTCAATGATTAAATCTTTCCATGCCTGCAAAGCTTCACCCTTTGCCACAGGCTCTGCTTTCCCTGAGGCAAAAAAGCAGAGCTGCTCCTCACTTAGGAGGAGCGCAGGAAGCAGAGCCTTTCTTACCTCCAGTTCTCGCATGACCTCGTCCATGAAATCTCCCGAATTCTGCTTGTAAGCAACTGCCAGTTTGATAGCATCATTGAGGAGCTGATGGGAAGGAGAATGCTTGTCACTCAAAGTAAGGGGCACTGGCTTTCTGTAACATATGGAAACTGTTCCCACACCCCAAGAAAAAAAACACGGCCAAACTTGGCAACTACCTATAGCTGCCAGGACCTCACATGTAGCCCAGCAGATGTACTAGCCCGTTTTCTGCTCTCTGTGTCTACAGCAGTCCCCGTGTCCTTGGACTGTACAGGGGTCTCCTGGACGCTGAGCCAAATAGCTGTTAGGGACACGCGCACACCTGCAGGTCTACGATCTGTTGGCATCAGGGAGTTGTGCTGGGATGGCTCCTGTGACTGGAGTGTTGGAATGGAAGGATACAGGCTCTTCAGGAAGGACAGGCAGGGGAGATGAGGAGGGGGTGTTGCTCTCTGTGTCAATGACCAGCTGGCGTGCATGGAGCTCCACCTGGGCATGGATGAGGGGCCAACCAAGAGCTTATGAGTCATGATGAAAGGGCAGGCAGGACAGGTGATGTTACAGTGGGGGTCTGCACAGACCACCCGACCAGGAAGACCAAGTGGACGAAACCCTGTTTAGACAGATAGGAGCAGCCTCACGTTCACAAGCCCTTGTCCTCATGGGGGACGTCAACCACCCCGATATCTGTTGGAGGGACAACACAGCAGGGCATAAGCAATCCAGGATGTTCCTGGAACGCCCTGATGATAACTTCCTTCTCCAAGTGACAGAGGAGCCAACCAGGAGAGGTGCCATGCTGGACCTTGGCTATGTTTTTACCTTCACTACATTGGTGCCATCTGCAGCAGACACAAAGTTAAAAGGGCAAACTGAACTTCCGGGCAAAGTTGAAGCTTTTCTGGGTCACCTTCGTGTCCGCTGGGGGAGAAAAGGAGAAGTGGTCAGTAAGACATCACTGTAGGCAGAATGCCAACATATGCAGGGAGTGGTGGAACAGATGGAGACCAGCGCCTGCTTTCGCTGTCAAGGCCTTTTCAGGGTAGTACAAGGCTAGGAGTGTCCTCCCCAAAAGCTGTAGTGTTTTAAAAGCAGCAGCACGCCATTAACCAAAAGAAACAAAGAGAAGAGAGTTCTTGTTGGTTTATCCATGGTACTTGACTAAATTACAGATGGATGCTGATGTGCTCTAAATGAATAGCGCTTTGCAGCTTAGAACATATCGCTTGCTGTGCGACAACTGTGAAGGCTTTCCAGGCACATCCCTATGATTTTTCTGTGTCCACGTGACTCGGACACCATCGCCAGTACTAGTTATGCCTCTCCCTCCAGTTTGGCCTTTCTAACCAGAACTCTCCACTGCCCTTATGCCATGTTACCTATAATTCTGTGAGTCAGGGGCACGCTCACAGCGTACAAATGACTCAGCTGTTATCTATGTTTACTTAACAGGCAGTTAGGTCCAGCTACCCCAACCTCAGTAGGCCAGAGGTTTTCCTTCATTTTTAGCACAAATCTACTGCATATTTACAGGAGGTGCTGACACAGCGCCAGCAGCTCAAAGTTGTAACAGACAGACAGCCTGTACGCCAGCACAGGAGGGTGACTCCAGGTGATTTTCTCATAGAAGCACAGCTGAAGTAGTTCCGTCTCCAGACGCTTCTCAGTGAGCGCTGCCCAGGCAGCTGCCCAGGCAGCCTGCTTTGCAGGAAGCTGGATCAACCGTTCTGCAGACTGGGCCTCCATGAAGAGCTGTGGACTGATCATTTCCTAGTCCAGGTGGAATACAGCAAAGAAGGAAAGACAGAGGACTTAGTGCTCTATGTGCTCTTAGTGCACGTAAAGCACTAAGAGCAGGATTCATCTACACAAAGGTTCTGTCTACAATAGGGCTGTCAACACCAAGTCCATTTGCCTTGGACCTCCTGTACAGTCCGTGGAACCAGCGGACTCAAGGCTGGCTTGACACATCCTATAGGAAAGGCTTTTACTAGGTAAGATCAATCATGCCCTAAACCACACCTCTGAACCAAATGAACTTCCTTAGACTACAGGGGGAGCCAGACACCTTATTCAGGTGCAGACACCTATTCCTAGCTGCAATGATTTCTGCCACCAATGTCAGCAAGGAAGCCCATGTCTGACACTGCCCTTGATAGAGAATAGCAGGAGAATGTGGTCCTAAGGGTATGTGTTCTCTCATGATGCTGAGCAGAGAGCTGCTGTGTTATGCGCTCTCACAGGGTGCCGGAGACAGATCACAACCCCAATGACAGCAATAATGAATGCCGAGCTGGCTTTCCTAAGAGGAGGGAATCATCCAGTTGCCTGCAGAGGAAGGTGAACAATTTTGCCAGCAGGTACATTTAGGCACTTTAGCACAGAGGAGTCCCACGGAAGCTTGTAGGCTGAATTAGCAAGACAGACAGTTACTGACTACATCAGGGGAAGCCACGTAATAATTTATGCTCTTTTTCCAGAAAGACATCCAACAATTTTTGACTAGGTACTGGTCCAATCAGCTTTTGGGTTCTTACTGGATGAAATGGGCAGCGTGGTAAGGACAGAATCGGGAGGACATCACTTGAATAACCTTAAATGGATCAAATTTGTATTTGAATTGCTAGTCAAACAAGGACAAGAGCCTATAAGACAGCATGCAAGGTCAGTAGAGGACCCAGCTATTCCTTTGGTAAAATACAGCAGATGGGACTGCGCCCGGCACCAACAGCTACCCCGACACCACAGACAGCCTTCACTTCCACCCCCTATCAGAGGCCAAGGCCAACACCAACACAATCGGGCAGGTTTGGATCCTGCCCGTTTTCCACGCCAGAAGCTGGTGGAATTCTTTACTCGGCTGCAGGAGCTCCTGCGGTTCCTAAGGGGGGAAAAGGCTTGAGCAGCAGGATGCACAGGATCCAGCGCAGGCTGCAGCGTTCCACCGCGTTTCCTTCTGGGGCAATGCCTGCTGGTGCAAAGGCAGCCTCATTGCCAAAGGCCTGCTCTGTCCTGCCCACGCTCCTCCGAGTGCTTGCGGATGCTGACGATGACTTCGTTGTTGAAATAAAGTTGCCGATTTCTCAGCTAACCGTGCCTCGCTCCAGTTCCGTCTCCTGTGCAAGGGAAGGACTTCCATGCCCAGCACCTGCGCAGTGGGCTGCAGGCACACAGTGTGGGCACAAAGGGCAAGAGTCGCTCCCGAGGCTGGGGATGTGCCTGGTCAGAGAGGAGGGTGCTCAGAGCCACCGTGGGATGGAGAAGACCGGCACATTGAGGATAGGAAGCCATGACGTGAGATGCAGACAGCTCTGGGATAGGCATTAAGCACACGAGCTGACGAGCAGGGCCTGGCATAAGCCTCAGGGAAATGAACCGACCCTGGGCAAGCTCCTGAGCATGCCAAGAGACATTGCCGACCCGCAGGGAGCAGAGTGAGAAGCCGACAGGATTTACATGTGCCATAAGGAAGAGCCAGATTTCATGGGTACTTATGGGGGATGATGAGGGGAGGGCACACTTCACAGGACAACTGAAGGAAGAGTTGGGGTCATTTTGGGGAGAGGACTCTGGCAGGACAGCAGTACCCAGCAAAGCCACCAGTAAGCCATGGAAGTCCAAGGCGAGCCCAGCTCACAGGGCCTGAAAACACCAACGCTGTTCACAGGATGGAGCAAACCGGGGAGCAGGGGGGGAAATAGGCCGGGGGTGGGTCCCTTGTCTGGGAGGGGAGAGAAGGGCAGAGAAAGGGAGGAGACAGGGAAGGTGAGGGGGAGGTACAAGCGTGGACAAGGAGACAGGCCGGGTGAAGGAGCCCCTCACAGAAGCAAGCTGCTGGCCGGTTTGCTTGTTTGCCTGAGCCCTGCACCTAATCCCACAGTCCATCCCACCTTCTTTTTGAGAGCCATTCCAAACCCTTTTCTGTGCGGCCCCGCTCCGTACCCGGTGTGGGTGGGTCCGGAGAGCTGGCTGCCAGCAATGGCAGAAGGGAACACAGGTCACAAGGACCCTGCCGTTGGAAACACCGTGTGTCCGGGGCCAGCTTCTGGTGGGAGCACCGTGTGTGTGTGCAATTCACTGGTGAACTTGAAGCTGGACTCACTCACAAGCAAGAGGACATAGAGACCTGGAAAGATCTAAGGTCTGTGCTAATTCCAGCAGTGTGCCCAGGTGGACAAGAAGGCCAAGAGCATCCTGGCTTCTGTTAGAAATAGCGTGGCCAGAAGGACTAGGGAAGCAATTGTACCTCTATCCTGGGCACTGGGGAGGCCCCACCTGGAGGGCTGTGTGCAGTTTTGGGCCCCTCACTCCAGGAGGGACATGGAGGGGCTGGAGCGTGTCCAGAGAAGGGCAACGGAGCTGGCAAAGGGTCTGGAGCAGGAGTCTTGTGAGGAGCGGCTGAGGGAGCTGGGGGTGTTCAGCCTGGAGAAGAGGAGGCTGAGGGGAGACCTTCTCGCTCCCTACAGCTCCCTGAAAGGAGGGGGACTCCTCCTTTCCCGTCCACCACGGGACGACTCCTCTTGTCTTCTCAAGGCCTGTTTGCCTTCCCCTGTCCCCCCAGGACCAGTGTGTGAGGCTTTCGGGGCAGCTGAGAGGCCACCAAATGGCCTTTGGGTGCCTCCCAAGGACCTCCATTGCTCTTTGCATGCTTCCTAAGGCCCTCTGCTTGCCCCTTGGTGCAGCCCTGGGCTCTAGATGTGCCCTTTGCCGCAGCCCAGAGCCCTCTGGCTGCCTCTCCATGCCCAGCCCGAGCCCTGGCGTGCCCCTGGGTACCCACCACGGCCCTCCATGTGCCCTTGGGTGCCACCCAGAGCCCTCCCGCTGCCTTTCTCTATGCCCGGGGAACTCCTTTTGTCCTCTTTTCCCCTCCAGTCTGGCCTGAGCCCTGCCAGAGCAAAAGGAGCAGGTAAGAGGCTTTAGCCTCTAAAGCTACACTTACAGTGTCCAAAGCCTCAGTTTTATTTTCCAAAGTCTTAGTTTGGGCTTCCAAAGCCTCATTGTAGGCTCTAAAGCACCATTTTCATGAAAAAAGGCTCCGTTTCAGTCGGCAAAAGCTCCTTTTCAGAGTCCAAAGCTGCACCTTAAGTATCCAAAGCCTCCATTTCAGGCTCCAAAGCATGGTCTTTACGCTCCAGCCAGTCATTTTTAGGGTCCAGGTTGCATTGTAAGTGTCTAAACCCTCATTTTTATGTGCCAAAACCTTCCTTTAAAGATCAAAGCATCATTTTTCATGTCCAAAAGCCTCATTTTTTAGAGTCCTGTGCCTTCATTCTAGGTCTGAAAGCCTCCTTGTTAGGGTCCAAACCCTCACTTTTAGGGTCCAAGACCTCATTTATACGTTCCAAGCCCCACTTTTAGGTCCAATGACTCATTGAAGGGCCCAGAGCACCATTTTAAGGCTCAAAGTCTGATTTTGGAGGGCCAAAGCCTCATTTCAGAGTCCAAAGTTCATTGCCAGGACAAAATCCTGATTTTTTGCTTCCAAAGCCTCATTTTCAGGGGAAATCCCCCTTTTTAGGATTCAGTCTGCAATTTGGTAGGCCCAAAGCCTCATTTTGAGCCCCCCAAGCCACAGTTTTAGGGTGTAAAGCCTCAGGTTTTGGTACCAAAGTGTCATTTGAGGGCACAAACCTGATTTCAGGGTTCTAAGCTTCCATTTCATTTCCAACGCCCCATTTTTAAGGCTGAAATCCTCATTTTTTCTGACCCAGAACATTACTTTAGGGCCCACAGTTCCAACCTGAGGGTCTGACCCAAAGGCGCAGCTTGTTGCCTGGACACGTCCGCCCTCCCCTCTGTGTCCTGCCTATGGGCCCTGAGCAGCCAATCACATTTGAGGAGGCGGGGGCAAGGCACATGATTGATGTGTAACCAACCAATCAAGCTTTGAGGCCTGCAGGGAAGGTGGCAGGAGTCAAAAACAACGCCTGGCACCCTGTGGGGGTGGGGCATGTGGGCTCCACCAATCACAGCTGGAGTTCGAGCAGCACACAGATGATTGATAAGCGTCTGACCCATCAGTTGATGGGCGGAGCAAGGGAGAAATCCCAGGCAGCCAATGAGAGGAAACATCCTGGGCAGAGTGACAGCCCAGGCAGCCAATCAGAGAGGGCATCACCTCAGGTGACCTGCGCCAGGGCAGCCTGACCACCTTGCAGCCAATCAGCAGCTGCCTCCAGGAAGGGCAGGCCCCAAACCAGGGCAGAGTGACAGCCGAGGGGACCAATCCGAGGCAGCATCACCTCAGGGGAAGGGCGGGTGCTGCTGCAGTGCAGCCTGAGCACCCAGGAGGAGGGCACTTCTACGACTGGATCCTGCTCCAGATGGGACTGCGCCCGGCACCAACAGCTACCCCAACACCACAGACAGCCTTCACTTCCACCCCCTATCAGAGGCCAAGGCCAACACCAACACAATCGGGCAGGTTTGGATCCTGCCCGTTTCCACGCCAGAAGCTGGTGGAATTCTTGAATCTGTTGCCAGAGGAGAATCTGCTCCAGATGGGACTGCGCTGGCAGTAAGGGCGACTCCAGCATCTTGGGACTGGAGTCATTTTCTCACCACCTCCACCCCCTATCAGAGGCCAAGGCCAACACCAACACAATCGGGCACGTTTGGATCCTGCCCGTTTCCACGCCAGAAGCTGGTGGAATTCTTTACTCGGGTGCAGGAGCTCCTGCGGTTCCTAAGGGGGGAAAAGGCTTGAGCAGCAGGATGCACAGGATCCAGCGCAGGCTGCAGCGTTCCACCACGTTTCCTTCTGGGGCAATGCCTGCTGATGCAAAGGCAGCCTCATTGCCAAAGGCCTGCTCTGTCCTGCCCACGCTCCTCCGAGTGCTCGCGGATGCTGACCATGACTTCGTTGTTGAAATAAAGTTGCCGATTTTCAGCTAACCGTGCCTCGCTCCAGTTCCGTCTCCTGTGCAAGGGAAGGACTTCCATGCCCAGCACCTGCGCAGTGGGGCTGCAGGCACACAGTGGGGCACAAAGGGCAAGAGTCGCTCCCGAGGGCTGGGGATGTGCCTGGTCAGAGAGGAGGGTGCTCAGAGCCACCGTGGGATGGAGAAGACCGGCACATTGAGGATAGGAAGCCATGACGTGAGATGCAGACAGCTCTGGGATATGCATTAAGCACACGAGCTGACGAGCAGGGCCTGGCATAAGCCTCAGGGAAATGAACCGACCCTGGGAAACTCCTGAGCATGCCAAGAGACATTGCCGACCCCAGGGAGCAGAGTGAGAAGCCGACAGGAGTTACAGTGCCATAAGGAAGAGCCAGATTTCATGGGTACTTATGGGGGATGATGAGGGGAGGGCACACTTCACAGGTAACTGAAGGAAGAGTTGGGGTCATTTTGGGGAGAGGACTCTGGCAGGGACAGCAGTACCCAGCAAAGCCCACCAGTAATGCCATGGAAGTCCAAGGCCACCCAGCTCACAGGGCCTGAAACACCAACGCTGTTCACAGATGGAGCAAACCGGGGAGCAGGGGGGAAATAGCCGGGGGTGGGTCCCTTGTCTGGGAGGGGAGAGAAGGGCAGAGAAAGGGAGGAGACAGGGAAGGTGAGGGGGAGGTACAAGCGTGGAAAAGGGAGACAAGGCCGGGTGAAGGAGCCCATCACCCAGAAGCAAGCTGCTGGCCGGTTTCCTTGTTTGCCTGAGCCCTGCACCTAATCACCACAGTCCATCCCACCTTCTTTTTGAGAGCCATTCCAAACCATTTTCTGGGCGGCCCTGCTCCGTACCCCGTGGGGGTGGGTCCAGAGAGCTGGCTGCCAGCAATGGCAGAAGGGAACACAGGTCACAAGGACCCTGCCGTTGGAAACACCGTGTGTCCGGGGCCAGCTTCTGGTGGGAGCACCGTGTGTGTGTGCAATTCACTGGTGAACTTGAAGCTGGACTCACTCACAAGCAAGAGGACATAGAGACCTGGAAAGATCTAAGGTCTGTGCTAATTCCAGCAGTGTGCCCAGGTGGACAAGAAGGCCAACAGCATCCTGGCTTCTGTTAGAAATAGCGTGGCCAGAAGGACTAGGGAAGCAATTGTACCTCTATCCTGGGCACTGGTGAGGCCCCACCTGGAGGGCTGTGTGCAGTTTTGGGCCCCTCACTCCAGGAGGGACATCGAGGGGCTGGAGCGTGTCCAGAGAAGGGCAACGGAGCTGGCAAAGGGTCTGGAGCAGGAGTCTTGTGAGGAGCGGCTGAGGGAGCTGGGGGTGTTCAGTCTGGAGAAGAGGAGGCTGAGGGGAGACCTTCTCGCTCTCTACAGCTCCCTGAAAGGAGGGGGGAGCCAGGGGGGGTCGGGCTCTTCTCCCAAGGAACAGGCGATGGGACAAGAGGAAACGGCCTCAAGTTATGCTGGGGAGGTTTGGGATGGATATTGCGGAAAATTTCTTCCCCAAAAGCATTATCAAGCCCTGGACCAGGCTGCCCAGGGAAGTGGTGGAGTCACCATCCCTGGAGGGATTTAAAAGCCGCGTAGAGGTGGTGCTGAGGGACATGGTTTAGTGGTGGACTTGGCAGTGCTGGGTTAACCCTTGACTCGATGATCTTAAAGATCCCTTCCAACCTAGACGGTTCTATGATAAGTAGCTTGACGTCCAGTCATGGATTTTAATCCAACTTAATTCCCATGGTGATATTTAAGGGAACCATGAACATGCTGTGCTTGCGAATCTAGGGAGTGATGTGTGTGTGTTTCACTACTGAACATCAGTCCTGATCAGCTGGAGAGGAAGACAAGGACTGGGTTGTGCTTTTGTGTTAAGTGGCTGCTGGTAAAGGTACTGTTCTACCCATGTTACTCTGTTTTGCCATTCGTGCCCATGAGGTATGTGAGCATGTTCTTGAACAGGACCTGGCTCTTTGGAAGACAAACTAAGTCTCTAGTACCTGCGCATGGGAAGAGCAGTCAGATCCACTGGACTGAGAGAGGGGAAACCTCCTGGGAATGAGAGTCCTCCCAATTCAGCTCCAGCTCTCCTGCAAGGAGACATTATCTGGGAGGAACATAGGCTGGATACAGTGTGCACAGACCTCACAGATGCACACACATGCACACACACGCCTGCCCAGAGTACATGCACAGAAATGATGTGTGCGCACACTGTATTCATGCACAGGCTGCACATGCGCACAGGGTGCATGGAGACACACGTGGGTACAAACAGAAGGTGCAATGCACACCCCGAGTGTGTGCACAACCATACTCCAAACACACATTTTGAACATAGAGTGCAATGCACAGCGTTCACATACACACAGAGTGCATGTCTACGCATACTGGGCTGGTACACATAAACACAGAGTGTGCACATGCACACACAAGACATACACAGGCAGGGCATGCACACCCTACAGCATCCATGCATGCACAGTGTGCACCCACTCATCCGCTCACATGCATGCTCACAGCATACACCCAGCCATGTGTGCACTCAAAGATCGCACCTCGCACGGCTGCACACACACTTACTTGTCCATGCATGCACGTGTGTGTCCATGCACACATACACATATGCAGGCATACACACATGTACACATGTGTGCACACACACCCAGAGTGTTGCATCAACACAAACGTATAGCCTGTTAACACCCCACATGCCCATGAGACGCTCATGTAGACACAGCCTATCACACGTGTCTCTCGGCACATGCTCCCACAGCCCCACAGCAGCCACTTGGGCCTCTCCTTCCATGC
Source organism: Sterna hirundo (assembly GCA_009819605.1). NCBI lineage: Eukaryota > Metazoa > Chordata > Aves > Charadriiformes > Laridae > Sterna > Sterna hirundo. The sequence continues at coordinate 85,246 of WNMW01000085.1, forward strand.
CTGGCTCCGTGGACGCTGTTCGTCCGCGTGTCCTACCTGTGCCCACAGGGAGGTTTGGCTTGGCTCAAACCCCGTCCTGCATGGGTGGAAATGATCCCCTGCCTGTTACTGCCTACGTGCCCTGCCTGACAATGGGAGAGGAGTGGGGGTTTCGAGATGGGAACATTGGCACCTCCTGTAGATCCACACATCCTGGTAGAGCAATTCCCACTGCAGGAATCAGTGTGTCCAGTGTTTAGAGAGGGACCGTTGGTGATTACTTCAGTTTGCTTCATATTCTGTTCCCCAGGAGAGACCCTACTCATGGGAGTCCGGGAGGATGGGGAGGAGGCAGAGGGAGTTACACCTGCTCTTCTTCTGCTGAGCTGGGCTGGGCTCCTGGCATGGAGGGAGCTCATGGCAAGCGGGCAGCGCTGCAGAGAGACGGCTCTGCCCAGGAGCAGCTCCTCTGCCAAGCGCAGCAGGGCTGAGGGCACTGCCTGCAGGCAGAAGGGGAGAGGAGGGAGGCAGCGTTAGGTTAAAGGCAGCCTGGAGAGAGAGGATGCTGAGAGTTAATGGGGGGAGAAATCTTCACAAAAGAAAGCAGCTCCAGTTCCTGGAGAGATCTCCAAAAGCTGGCACATCCCACAGCCTATGGGATCTTTCAGGAGGACTCTCCCAACTTCTCTGCTGCTGCTGCTGCTGCGGAGGAGGACATTCTCCAGGTCAGGGCTTCCCTGCTGCACCATCAGAGGCACAGGGCATGACGGCTGCCTTCTCCAGGAAAAGGTGAAGGGCTGTGAAGGTGGGTGTGCGGCCAGGGATTCTGCCACCTGCCAGGGTCAGCTCTCAGCCTGCCCGGGGAGCTCCCCATGGAGCTCTGGGGAGAAGCTGTGAATGGAAGGAATGACACCTGCTAGAGCAGGGTCCTTCTGCTGTTGAGAGGGTGCTGTGTGGGTCAGGGCTGCTCACAACTCCTGGACAACTCCTCTGGACATTCCTGAGGAGACATTTCAAGATGGAGTTCAATCAAAGGGAACGTGTCTGTCTTTTGAAGTTTCTCATCCTGTTGGCTGGGTGGGCAGTGGCACATTTCCAAGGGGACTTTTCAGTGAAAGGTGAAAGGAGGGAGTACTGTATAGATAAGGAGCTTTCCTGAGTCTGTGTCTCGAGTTTCCAGCTGGGGGAATTACAGAGAGCCGCAGCATCCCCTTTCCAGTCTCCTCAGGGCTTGTGGGACCTGCTCTTTAGCCCCTGCACACACGGAGAGGCTGCAGGGCAGAGCTGGGCACAGAGGGGCTGGGATGGGGTCTGGGAGCACTGGCAGGGAATCATAGAATCACAGAATTGCTGAGGTTGGAAGGGACCTTTAAGATCATCAAGTCCAACCATTAACCCACCCTAACAAAAGCCACTGCTAAACCATGTCCCTAAGTGCCCCATCTACCCTTTTTTTAAACACCTCCAGGGATGGTGAATCCACCACCTCCCTGGGCAGCCTATTCCAATGTTTAATAACCCTTTCAGTGAAAAAATGTTTCCTAATATCCAATCTAAACCTCCCCTGACATAACTTGAACCCATTTCCTCTCGTCCTATCACTTGTCACCAAGGAGAAGAGGTCAGCCCCCATCTCTCTACACCCTCCTTTCAGGTAGTTGTAGAGGGTGATAAGGTCTCCCCTCAGCCTCCTCTTCTCCAGGCTAAACAACCCCAGCTCCCTCAGTCGAGGGGCCAGGGAAACAGCTCCTGGCAGGGAGAGCTCCAGGCAGAGATGGGCAGGGAAGGAGGGAACTGCTAAAGGAAACCCTGTTGTAGGGGAGATATCGGCACCTCCCAGCCACCCCCGCAGTGCAGATGCCTTCCTTGAGAAACCCAGCCCAGCCCTTGGACCTCACGGCCATGGGTTCTCAGGTGGGAGTCACCTTTCTGTCCAGCAGAGCAGCAGAAGAGGCGAAGGGCATCCCTTCTGCCACATGCCCATTTCTGGTGATCAGCAATCGGGATGAGGGCAACTGTCCTGCCTTATCACAGTCTGGGAGGTGGCGTGCACAGCTGGGTGAGGGTAACGCTGTCCTCAGGGCTTGGCTGCCTCTGCCCTGGCCTCTCTCAGCCACACCCTCATTGCATTTTTCCTGCTTTATCCACATGTCTGTTTAAAGTTATCTTTTTATTGCTGTCAGACTCCCCGGGGAGGGGAATTTCAGCTGCAGTGTCCCACACTGATCTTGTTCATCCATTCCTGTAGTTTGTCCATGGGAACACGTGTCCCTAAGCTGTGGGGTTGTGGGCAATGCAGCCTGTGGGGCTGGGGAATGAGTCAAATTTCTCTTGGACTTCCATGGCATTACTGGTGGGCTTTGCTGGGTACTGCTGTCCCTGCCAGAGTCCTCTCCCCAAAATGACCCCAACTCTTCCTTCAGTTACCTGTGAAGTGTGCCCTCCCCTCATCATCCCCCATAAGTACCCATGAAATCTGGCTCTTCCTTATGGCACTGTAACTCCTGTCGGCTTCTCACTCTGCTCCCTGGGGTCGGCAATGTCTCTTGGCATGCTCAGGAGTTGCCCAGGGTCGGTTCATTTCCCTGAGGCTTATGCCAGGCCCTGCTCGTCAGCTCGTGTGCTTAATGCATATCCCAGAGCTGTCTGCATCTCACGTCATGGCTTCCTATCCTCAATGTGCCGGTCTTCTCCATCCCACGGTGGCTCTGAGCACCCTCCTCTCTGAGCAGGCACATCCCCAGCCCTCGGGAGCGACTCTTGCCCTTTGTGCCCCACTGTGTGCCTGCAGCCCCACTCCGCAGGTGCTGGGCATGGAAGTCCTTCCCTTGCACAGGAGACGGAACTGGAGCGAGGCACGGTTAGCTGCGAAAATCGGCAACTTTATTTCAACAACGAAGTCATCGTCAGCATCCGCGAGCACTCGGAGGAGCGTGGGCAGGACAGAGCAGGCCTTTGGCAATGAGGCTGCCTTTGCACCAGCAGGCATTGCCCCAGAAGGAAACGCGGTGGAACGCTGCAGCCTGCGCTGGATCCTGTGCATCCTGCTGCTCAAGCCTTTTCCCCCCTTAGGAAGCGCAGGAGCTCCTGCAGCCGAGTAAAGAATTCCACCAGCTTCTGGCGTGGAAACAGGCAGGATCCAAACGTGCCCGATTGTGTTGGTGTTGGCCTTGGCCTCTGATAGGGGGTGGAGGTGGTGAGAAAATGACTCCAGTCCCGAGATGCTGGAGTCGCCCTTACTGCCGGGCGCAGTCCCATCTGGAGCAGGATCCAGTCGTAGAAGTGCTGCGTGGAGGTGTAGATGCCGGGCTGCCTGGCTCTTGCGCAGCCTCTCCCCCAGCTGGTCAGGCCCACAAGCCAGAAGTATTCCGCACTGTTGTCTTTGCACACCAGAGGACCACCGCTGTCACCCTGCAGCGGAGGAGAGAGGCCTGAGGTGTGTTGGGTGGCCACCGTCAGCACTAGGGCTGGCTGCTGGCTGTGTGAAAGAGCGATGTTGTGGGATTGGGATCTGGAGCTGTGGCTGCCAAGAGCACGGATGGGCTTCCTGGGCAGAGTCCCCGGCCTCTGGGACAAGGCGGACACGGGGCAAGGACGCGCAGGTGGGGAAGGGGAGGTGAGCCCCGGCAGGGGTGGGGAGCCAGCGGCGGGAGGGCGACTTGGCGGGCAGAGCCCGCCCCGGGGTGTGTTTGGGCGGCTGTGACAGGGCTGCCTGTGCTGCTGGGGCTGGGCTTGTGGCACGCTCCTACCTGGCAGGTGTCGATGCCACCCTGTGGGTAGCCAGCACACAGGTTGTGGCTGTGGATGGCGCCTCTGTACCACCGGCTGCTGTTGCAGAGGTTGACATCGATGAGGCGGACCTGGGCCTCCTGCAGGACATCAGCTGATTTGGCAGCTGTGAGCACAGAAAGGAATTAGCGGCCAGCAGCTCTTTGCCCGTTCTCCCCCCCGTCTGGTGAAGCCCTTCCCCGGGTTCTTGGCTTTGCCTGTCCTGAAGGCCTTGTACCGGTGTTGCCCTTTGGTCTTGCGTTGGGGAATGGGTCGGGCCCCTCTCTCCGTAGGCCAATGTCCCCACGGCCCGACTCTGGCTTTCCCCTCTGCTCTCAGGAAGCCCAGCCTGTCTCCCCAGTGAGCCAAGCTTGCCCTCGGGACACGAGCGCTTTTGGGGAACTCACATCTTGCAGCCGTGGCACCCCAACCACTGACGTAGCAGGTGGTCAGCTCCGACACTCTCAGCGAGGCGTCGGGCACGCAGGCGAGCTGTGTGTAGTAGCTGCACTGGACGGGGTGGTTCAGTTCCAGCAGCGCAATGTCGTTGCTCTGTGAGATGTTATTATAGTGCTCGTGAACCAGGAGCCGCCGAATATTGCGCACTTGGACCTCCGGGCCCAGCCGAGACAAGCGGGTGGCCCCGACCACCACGCGCCACATGGTGATGTGCCTGGAAGGAGATGGAGCGGGGGCTCAGAGGGAGCGGAGCCATGTGCTGCAGCAGCCCAGCAGTTCCCTGCCTTCTGCTGCCCCGGGGAGAGGGGAAAGCCGCGCTGCGGAGGGTGCAACGGCCCTGGCGTGCCTCGGGCGCCGGCGATGTCGAGCCGGGGGCTGCTGGGGAGATGTGGCACGAGCGCAGCCTTCTCCCGAGCAGTGTCTGCGCCGGCCCAGGAGAGCCCAGGCAGCGGGCAAGGAACCGGGGCGGGAGCAGCACGTGGTGCTGGCACAGGGCACCTGCCAGCGTGGTGGGGACGGCCCCGTCCCCGATCCTCCTTACCTGGCGTTGATGAAGCAGTGTGCTGCCGTGAGGACCCACTGCGAGCTGATGAGGGACCCTCCGCAGATGTGCCCCGTGCCTGCTTCCCAGGGGTCCTGGATGCTGACGATCCAGGGCCAGGCCCCTGGCTGGGCGTCCGTGCCACCCACCACACGCGACGTGCCGTAGTGATAAGCCATGGGCCGGAGCCCGCAGGTCGCTCTGTAACCAGAAACTCATGACTGTGCTGCTCCATGGCTTGCTGCTGCTCTGGCTGAAGGTCAGCCGTCCTCCCTCCCCAGCAGGCGCTGCGTGGGCAGTGGGGCCAGGGAAGCCCCGGGGCGCGCGTGTGCCCGCCCCTGTTCCTGCTTTGGCCCCACAGACGGGTTGTGCCAGCGGCCTGGGGGCTGGCGAGGCTCTGAGGCTCCCATGTGGGATTGGGGAAGCTGTGCGGTGGTGGCCACGGGGGACAAGTGAGCCCCGTAAGGGCTGCCTGAGTTCCCTCCCCGAGCCTCGGCCACTTACCCACAGGTGTCCCACGCGGCGTGCACGGGCCAACACAGGGCCAGCAGGATGAGGACGAGGAGCAAAGTCATGGCTGGCAGCAGCACGTGGCAGCTACAAGACCCAAGGGCTCGTCGCCACCAGAGCAGCAGCCGGCACGGTGCCCGCAGCGCTGGCGTTGCCCAGGGTGCCCTGGTTGCCAGGGTTGATGTCACAGACTCCCTGGTTCCGCTGGGCACGGTGGTCTCTCGGGGGAAGGGGGAGCAACGTGGGGTGTTCCGAGCAGGAGGGGAGGCAGAAGCTGGGCTCGGACACCCCCGCCAGAGCCCCGCTGAACGCTCTGCCTGCGTGTGTGCCCCGTGGCAGGCGGCAGCGCCCGGCTCGGAGCACTGCCTGCTGACAGCCTGCAGGGACAAACCAACGTGGCATCCCAGCCCCTTTGGGACGTTCACGGCCACCCTGCGCCCTGCAGCCCTTTGCCGCCAGGTCCTTCCCAAAGCACATACACCAGAGAACAGACCTACTACAGGCAGGACGCACATGGTCGGGTGCTGCAGGGCCCACCTGGTGACAGCCATGGCAGGCGAGCAGTGATGGGCAAACCAAATAAGTCGAGCACAGCCAAGCAGTGTCAACCCTCCTGCACAGAGCACGGTGATGGGCAGGCGCAGCACAGCCCACACTGGCTGTGTCAGCCCCAGCAACACCCGCTGGCAGGATTCATGTCCTCCCTGTCTCTGAGTTATGGTGCTGTTCCGGGCCAATGCCGACAAGGGCAGTTGTGGCGCTTGGTGTGCATGGCCAAAGACAGGCAATTTCAAGCTTTAGCCAGGGACGGATACTCCTGCTCTCAGCCCCACCTGCCATTCTCCGTGGCTTTGGTAAATCCGTGTTGTGGTTTAAGCCCCACCACGCGGCCACTCACGCCCTTTTCCCCCCACAAGGGAGAAGAGGGAGAAAAGGAGGGAAAGGAAAAAACCTCTTGGCTTGAGATAAAGACAGTTTAATAGAACAAGATATAGAAAAAGACAACTGACGCTACTCATACCAATAGTAACACCAGGCACTCTCACTGCCGGGTGAATTGTCATCATCTGGAGCAGTGATCAGGGATTCCCACCCCCGGCTGACCCCCATTTATAGACTGAGCAGGATGTCTATGGTATGGAGTATTTCATTGGCCATTCCATCCTTCTGTCAGTTCTTCTATGGGAAGCTGAAAAAAAGTCCTCCCAAAATGTAAACATCACTCAGCAACAATTACAACAACAGGTATGCTTGACGTTCCTGTCGCAGCCATGCCTAGAAAGAGAGACTAGCTCCATCCCAGCTGAAACCAGGCCAACCCTCCATCGGCCCCGTCTCCTCAGCCAGCCTCCTACAGCTGCGCGGTGGAGCCGTGCTCACAGGCGGGAGCACAGGGCAGCCCCAGGGGAACAGCAGGAGCAGCCACGCGCGTCGCATTCACTGAGCAGGGCCGGGTCCCCGGCGGGTGGAGGGCAGCGGCCTCAAGCACAGCAGCCTCAGAGCTGGTGAGAGGTGCCGCGGCCTCCTGCTGCCGTCCTGGCTTGCGTGGGTGGAAGGCAGGCACGCGGCTGAGAGGGCAGCCCGGTGCCCAGGGTGGCAGGGCAGGCTCCCTCTGAAAGTGCAAGAGCTGCTCTCAAGGCCCTTGAGGCGCAGCATGGCTTCCCAGGCACCAGAACTGGGCGCCAACCAAACTGGGCTCACTCGGGGTGCTTTGTTTTTGAAAATTGACCTGAAGGTGGTGCCCCGTATCTGCCCCCGTGGAGCAGACAGGAGGCAGCCTCAGAGAGCACAACCTGTCTGCTGTGCATACTCTGCTACTCCAGCACCACCTTTTGCAGGCATGTAAGGGGAACTGATGAGAGAGGAGGGCACACTTCACAGGTAACTGAAGGAAGAGTTGGGGTCGTTTTGGGGAGAGGACTCTGGCAGGGACAGCAGTACCCAGCAAAGCCCACCAGTAATGCCATGGAAGTCCAAGGCCACCCAGCTCACAGGGCCTGAAACACCAACGCTGTTCACAGATGGAGCAAACCGGGGAGCAGGGGGGAAATAGCCGGGGGTGGGTCCCTTGTCTGGGAGGGGAGAGAAGGGCAGAGAAAGGGAGGAGACAGGGAAGGTGAGGGGGAGGTACAAGCGTGGAAAAGGGAGACAAGGCCGGGTGAAGGAGCCCATCACCCAGAAGCAAGCTGCTGGCCGGTTTGCTTGTTTGCCTGAGCCCTGCACCTAATCACCACAGTCCATCCCACCTTCTTTTTGAGAGCCATTCCAAACCATTTTCTGGGCGGCCCCGCTCCGTACCCCGTGGGGGTGGGTCCAGAGAGCTGGCTGCCAGCAATGGCAGAAGGGAACACAGGTCACAAGGACCCTGCCGTTGGAAACACCGTGTGTCCGGGGCCAGCTTCTGGTGGGAGCACCGTGTGTGTGTGCAATTCACTGGTGAACTTGAAGCTGGACTCACTCACAAGCAAGAGGACATAGAGACCTGGAAAGATCTAAGGTCTGTGCTAATTCCAGCAGTGTGCCCAGGTGGACAAGAAGGCCAACAGCATCCTGGCTTCTGTTAGAAATAGCGTGGCCAGAAGGACTAGGGAAGCAATTGTACCTCTATCCTGGGCACTGGTGAGGCCCCACCTGGAGGGCTGTGTGCAGTTTTGGGCCCCTCACTCCAGGAGGGACATCGAGGGGCTGGAGCGTGTCCAGAGAAAGGCAACGGAGCTGGCAAAGGGTCTGGAGCAGGAGTCTTGTGAGGAGCGGCTGAGGGAGCTGGGGGTGTTCAGCCTGGAGAAGAGGAGGCTGAGGGGAGACCTTCTCGCTCTCTACAGCTCCCTGAAAGGAGGGGGGAGCCAGGGGGGGTCGGGCTCTTCTCCCAAGGAACAGGCGATGGGACAAGAGGAAACGGCCTCAAGTTATGCTGGGGAGGTTTGGGATGGATATTGCGGAAAATTTCTTCCCCAAAAGCATTATCAAGCCCTGGACCAGGCTGCCCAGGGAAGTGGTGGAGTCACCATCCCTGGAGGGATTTAAAAGCCGCGTAGAGGTGGTGCTGAGGGACATGGTTTAGTGGTGGACTTGGCAGTGCTGGGTTAACCCTTGACTCGATGATCTTAAAGATCCCTTCCAACCTAGACGGTTCTATGATAAGTAGCTTGACGTCCAGTCATGGATTTTAATCCAACTTAATTCCCATGGTGATATTTAAGGGAACCATGAACATGCTGTGCTTGCGAATCTAGGGAGTGATGTGTGTGTGTTTCACTACTGAACATCAGTCCTGATCAGCTGGAGAGGAAGACAAGGACTGGGTTGTGCTTTTTGTGTTAAGTGGCTGCTGGTAAAGGTACTGTTCTACCCATGTTACTCTGTTTTGCCATTCGTGCCCATGAGGTATGTGAGCATGTTCTTGAACAGGACCTGGCTCTTTGGAAGACAAACTAAGTCTCTAGTACCTGCGCATGGGAAGAGCAGTCAGATCCACTGGACTGAGAGAGGGGAAACCTCCTGGGAATGAGGGTCCTCCCAATTCAGCTCCAGCTCTCCTGCAAGGAGACATTATCTGGGAGGAACATAGGCTGGATACAGTGTGCACAGACCTCACAGATGCACACACATGCACACACACGCCTGCCCAGAGTACATGCACAGAAATGATGTGTGCGCACACTGTATTCATGCACAGGCTGCACATGCGCACAGGGTGCATGGAGACACACAGGGGTACAAACAGAAGGTGCAATGCACACCCCGAGTGTGTGCACAACCATACTCCAAACACACATTTTGAACATAGAGTGCAATGCACAGCGTTCACATACACACAGAGTGCATGTCTACGCATACTGGGCTGGTACACATAAACACAGAGTGTGCACATGCACACACAAGACATACACAGGCAGGGCATGCACACCCTACAGCATCCATGCATGCACAGTGTGCACCCACTCATCCGCTCACATGCATGCTCACAGCATACACCCAGCCATGTGTGCACTCAAAGATCGCACCTCGCACGGCTGCACACACACTTACTTGTCCATGCATGCACGTGTGTGTCCATGCACACATACACATATGCAGGCATCCACACATGTACACATGTGTGCACACACACCCAGAGTGTTGCATCAACACAAACGTATAGCCTGTTAACACCCCACATGCCCATGAGACGCTCATGTAGACACAGCCTATCACACGTGTCTCTCGGCACATGCTCCCACAGCCCCACAGCAGCCACTTGGGCCTCTCCTTCCATGCCTGGCTCCGTGGACGCTGTTCGTCCGCGTGTCCTACCTGTGCCCACAGGGAGGTTTGGCTTGGCTCAAACCCCGTCCTGCATGGGTGGAAATGATCCCCTGCCTGTTACTGCCTACGTGCCCTGCCTGACAATGGGAGAGGAGTGGGGGTTTCGAGATGGGAACATTGGCACCTCCTGTAGATCCACACATCCTGGTAGAGCAATTCCCACTGCAGGAATCAGTGTGTCCAGTGTTTAGAGAGGGACCGTTGGTGATTACTTCAGTTTGCTTCATATTCTGTTCCCCAGGAGAGACCCTACTCATGGGAGTCCGGGAGGATGGGGAGGAGGCAGAGGGAGTTACACCTGCTCTTCTTCTGCTGAGCTGGGCTGGGCTCCTGGCATGGAGGGAGCTCATGGCAAGCGGGCAGCGCTGCAGAGAGACGGCTCTGCCCAGGAGCAGCTCCTCTGCCAAGCGCAGCAGGGCTGAGGGCACTGCCTGCAGGCAGAAGGGGAGAGGAGGGAGGCAGCGTTAGGTTAAAGGCAGCCTGGAGAGGGAGGATGCTGAGAGTTAATGGGGGGAGAAATCTTCACAAAAGAAAGCAGCTCCAGTTCCTGGAGAGATCTCCAAAAGCTGGCACATCCCACAGCCTATGGGATCTTTCAGGAGGACTCTCCCAACTTCTCTGCTGCTGCTGCTGCTGCGGAGGAGGACATTCTCCAGGTCAGGGCTTCCCTGCTGCACCATCAGAGGCACAGGGCATGACGGCTGCCTTCTCCCAGGAAAAGGTGAAGGGCTGTGAAGGTGGGTGTGCGGCCAGGGATTCTGCCACCTGCCAGGGTCAGCTCTCAGCCTGCCCGGGGAGCTCCCCATGGAGCTCTGGGGAGAAGCTGTGAATGGAAGGAATGACACCTGCTAGAGCAGGGTCCTTCTGCTGTTGAGAGGGTGCTGTGTGGGTCAGGGCTGCTCACAACTCCTGGACAACTCCTCTGGACATTCCTGAGGAGACATTTCAAGATGGAGTTCAATCAAAGGGAACGTGTCTGTCTTTTGAAGTTTCTCATCTTGTTGGCTGGGTGGGCAGTGGCACATTTCCAAGGGGACTTTTCAATGAAAGGTGAAAGGCGGGAGTACTCTATAGATAAGGAGCTTTCCTAAGTCTGTGTCTCGAGTTTCCAGCTGGGGGAATTACAGAGAGCCGCAGCATCCCCTTTCCAGTCTCCTCAGGGCTTGTGGGACCTGCTCTTTAGCCCCTGCACACACGGAGAGGCTGCAGGGCAGAGCTGGGCACAGAGGGGCTGGGATGGGGTCTGGGAGCACTGGCAGGGAATCATAGAATCACAGAATTGCTGAGGTTGGAAGGGACCTTTAAGATCATCAAGTCCAACCATTAACCCACCCTAACAAAAGCCACTGCTAAACCATGTCCCTAAGTGCCCCATGTACCCTTTTTTTAAACACCTCCAGGGATGGTGAATCCACCACCTCCCTGGGCAGCCTATTCCAATGTTTAATAACCCTTTCAGTGAAAAAATGTTTCCTAATATCCAATCTAAACCTCCCCTGACATAACTTGAACCCATTTCCTCTCGTCCTATCACTTGTCACCAAGGAGAAGAGGTCAGCCCCCATCTCTCTACACCCTCCTTTCAGGTAGTTGTAGAGGGTGATAAGGTCTCCCCTCAGCCTCCTCTTCTCCAGGCTAAACAACCCCAGCTCCCTCAGTCGAGGGGCCAGGGAAACAGCTCCTGGCAGGGAGAGCTCCAGGCAGAGATGGGCAGGGAAGGAGGGAACTGCTAAAGGAAACCCTGTTGTAGGGGAGATATCGGCACCTCCCAGCCACCCCCGCAGTGCAGATGCCTTCCTTGAGAAACCCAGCCCAGCCCTTGGACCTCACGGCCATGGGTTCTCAGGTGGGAGTCACCTTTCTGTCCAGCAGAGCAGCAGAAGAGGCGAAGGGCATCCCTTCTGCCACATGCCCATTTCTGGTGATCAGCAATCGGGATGAGGGCAACTGTCCTGCCTTATCACAGTCTGGGAGGTGGCGTGCACAGCTGGGTGAGGGTAACGCTGTCCTCAGGGCTTGGCTGCCTCTGCCCTGGCCTCTCTCAGCCACACCCTCATTGCATTTTTCCTGCTTTATCCACATGTCTGTTTAAAGTTATCTTTTTATTGCTGTCAGACTCCCCGGGGAGGGGAATTTCAGCTGCAGAGTCCCACACTGATCTTGTTCATCCATTCCTGTACTTTGTCCATGGGAACACGTGTCCCTAAGCTGTGGGGTTGTGGGCAATGCAGCCTGTGGGGCTGGGGAATGAGTCAAATTTCTCTTGGACTTCCATGGCATTACTGGTGGGCTTTGCTGGGTACTGCTGTCCCTGCCAGAGTCCTCTCCCCAAAATGACCCCAACTCTTCCTTCAGTTACCTGTGAAGTGTGCCCTCCCCTCATCATCCCCCATAAGTACCCATGAAATCTGGCTCTTCCTTATGGCACTGTAACTCCTGTCGGCTTCTCACTCTGCTCCCTGGGGTCGGCAATGTCTCTTGGCATGCTCAGGAGTTGCCCAGGGTCGGTTCATTTCCCTGAGGCTTATGCCAGGCCCTGCTCGTCAGCTCGTGTGCTTAATGCATATCCCAGAGCTGTCTGCATCTCACGTCATGGCTTCCTATCCTCAATGTGCCGGTCTTCTCCATCCCACGGTGGCTCTGAGCACCCTCCTCTCTGAGCAGGCACATCCCCAGCCCTCGGGAGCGACTCTTGCCCTTTGTGCCCCACTGTGTGCCTGCAGCCCCACTCCGCAGGTGCTGGGCATGGAAGTCCTTCCCTTGCACAGGAGACGGAACTGGAGCGAGGCACGGTTAGCTGCGAAAATCGGCAACTTTATTTCAACAACGAAGTCATGGTCAGCATCCGCGAGCACTCGGAGGAGCGTGGGCAGGACAGAGCAGGCCTTTGGCAATGAGGCTGCCTTTGCACCAGCAGGCATTGCCCCAGAAGGAAACGCGGTGGAACGCTGCAGCCTGCGCTGGATCCTGTGCATCCTGCTGCTCAAGCCTTTTCCCCCCTTAGGAAGCGCAGGAGCTCCTGCAGCCGAGTAAAGAATTCCACCAGCTTCTGGCGTGGAAACAGGCAGGATCCAAACGTGCCCGATTGTGTTGGTGTTGGCCTTGGCCTCTGATAGGGGGTGGAGGTGGTGAGAAAATGACTCCAGTCCCGAGATGCTGGAGTCGCCCTTACTGCCGGGCGCAGTCCCATCTGGAGCAGGATCCAGTCATAGAAGTGCTGCGTGGAGGTGTAGATGCCGGGCTGCCTGGCTCTTGCGCAGCCTCTCCCCCAGCTGGTCAGGCCCACAAGCCAGAAGTATTCCGCACTGTTGTCTTTGCACACCAGAGGACCACCGCTGTCACCCTGCAGCGGAGGAGAGAGGCCTGAGGTGTGTTGGGTGGCCACCGTCAGCACTAGGGCTGGCTGCTGGCTGTGTGAAAGAGCGATGTTGTGGGATTGGGATCTGGAGCTGTGGCTGCCAAGAGCACGGATGGGCTTCCTGGGCAGAGTCCCCGGCCTCTGGGACAAGGCGGACACGGGGCAAGGACGCGCAGGTTGGGGAAGGGGAGGTGAGCCCCGGCAGGGGTGGGGAGCCAGCGGCGGGAGGGCGACTTGGCGGGCAGAGCCCGCCCCGGGGTGTGTTTGGGCGGCTGTGACAGGGCTGCCTGTGCTGCTGGGGCTGGGCTTGTGGCACGCTCCTACCTGGCAGGTGTCGATGCCACCCTGTGGGTAGCCAGCACACAGGTTGTGGCTGTGGATGGCGCCTCTGTACCACCGGCTGCTGTTGCAGAGGTTGACATCGATGAGGCGGACCTGGGCCTCCTGCAGGACATCAGCTGATTTGGCAGCTGTGAGCACAGAAAGGAATTAGCGGCCAGCAGCTCTTTGCCCGTTCTCCCCCCCGTCTGGTGAAGCCCTTCCCCGGGTTCTTGGCTTTGCCTGTCCTGAAGGCCTTGTACCAGTGTTGCCCTTTGGTCTTGCGTTGGGGAATGGGTCGGGCCCCTCTCTCCGTAGGCCAATGTCCCCACGGCCCGACTCTGGCTTTCCCCTCTGCTCTCAGGAAGCCCAGCCTGTCTCCCCAGTGAGCCAAGCTTGCCCTCGGGACACGAGCGCTTTTGGGGAACTCACATCTTGCAGCCGTGGCACCCCAACCACTGACGTAGCAGGTGGTCAGCTCCGACACTCTCAGCGAGGCGTCGGGCACGCAGGCGAGCTGTGTGTAGTAGCTGCACTGGACGGGGTGGTTCAGTTCCAGCAGCGCAATGTCGTTGCTCTGTGAGATGTTATTATAGTGCTCGTGAACCAGGAGCCGCCGAATATTGCGCACTTGGACCTCCGGGCCCAGCCGAGACAAGCGGGTGGCCCCGACCACCACGCGCCACATGGTGATGTGCCTGGAAGGAGATGGAGCGGGGGCTCAGAGGGAGCGGAGCCATGTGCTGCAGCAGCCCAGCAGTTCCCTGCCTTCTGCTGCCCCGGGGAGAGGGGAAAGCCGCGCTGCGGAGGGTGCAACGGCCCTGGCGTGCCTCGGGCGCCAGCGATGTCGAGCCGGGGGCTGCTGGGGAGATGTGGCACGAGCGCAGCCTTCTCCCGAGCAGTGTCTGCGCCGGCCCAGGAGAGCCCAGGCAGCGGGCAAGGAACCGGGGCGGGAGCAGCACGTGGTGCTGGCACAGGGCACCTGCCAGCGTGGTGGGGACGGCCCCGTCCCCGATCCTCCTTACCTGGCGTTGATGAAGCAGTGTGCTGCCGTGAGGACCCACTGCGAGCTGATGAGGGACCCTCCGCAGATGTGCCCCGTGCCTGCTTCCCAGGGGTCCTGGATGCTGACGATCCAGGGCCAGGCCCCTGGCTGGGCGTCCGTGCCACCCACCACACGCGACGTGCCGTAGTGATAAGCCATGGGCCGGAGCCCGCAGGTCGCTCTGTAACCAGAAACTCATGACTGTGCTGCTCCATGGCTTGCTGCTGCTCTGGCTGAAGGTCAGCCGTCCTCCCTCCCCAGCAGGCGCTGCGTGGGCAGCGGGGCCAGGGAAGCCCCGGGGCGCGCGTGCGCCCGCCCCTGTTCCTGCTTTGGCCCCACAGACGGGTTGTGCCAGCGGCCTGGGGGCTGGCGAGGCTCTGAGGCTCCCACGTGGGGTTGGGGAAGCTGTGCGGTGGTGGCCACGGGGGACAAGTGAACCCCGTAAGGGCTGCCTGAGTTCCCTCCCCGAGCCTCGGCCACTTACCCACAGGTGTCCCACGCGGCGTGCACGGGCCAGCACAGGGCCAGCAGGATGAGGACGAGGAGCAAAATCATGGCTGGCAGCAGCACGTGGCAGCTACAAGACCCAAGGGCTCGTCGCCACCAGAGCAGCAGCCGGCACGGTGCCCGCAGCGCTGGCGTTGCCCAGGGTGCCCTGGTTGCCAGGGTTGATGTCACAGACTCCCTGGTTCCGCTGGGCACGGTGGTCTCTCGGGGGAAGGGGGAGCAACGTGGGGTGTTCCGAGCAGGAGGGGAGGCAGAAGCTGGGCTCGGACACCCCCGCCAGAGCCCCGCTGAACGCTCTGCCTGCGTGTGTGCCCCGTGGCAGGCGGCAGCGCCCGGCTCGGAGCACTGCCTGCTGACAGCCTGCAGGGACAAACCAACGTGGCATCCCAGCCCCTTTGGGACGTTCACGGCCACCCTGCGCCCTGCAGCCCTTTGCCGCCAGGTCCTTCCCAAAGCACATACACCAGAGAACAGACCTACTACAGGCAGGACGCACGTGGTCGGGTGCTGCAGGGCCCACCTGGTGACAGCCGCGGCGGGCGAGCAGTGATGTGCGCGTGGGACGAGCCCAGCACCGCCCCCCCGGCGCTCGCTGTGTGTGTGCGCACGCCTGGTGCACACACCCCGGCATGTCGGTTTGTGTCGTGCAGTCTGTGTGTGCGTGCGCCATGTGTGGGTGCACTCGGTGTCGGGTGCACTCTACATCTCCATACGCACATGGAGGTGCACACAGTAGAGCTGCAGTGTGGTGTAGCTGAGCCTGTGCGCACACCACGCGTGTGCACACACCGTACGTGTGCGTCCACAGGGCAGGGCGTGTGCCGTGTGTGCGGGCGTCTGTGCACGCAGGCAGGCTGTCTGTGCATGCACTTGGTGCGAGTCTGTGCCACGCTGAGTGCGCGTGCCTGCCGCTTGCCGTGCATGACCTGCTTGTGTACTGCGCGTGCGGCACTCGGAGAGTTCGTGTGTGTGGTGTGTGTTGTGTGTGTTGGTGCGCAGTCAGTGTGAGTGTTGGTGTGCAGCGTGGGGGCGTTCAGAGTTGGTGTGCAGCCAGTGTGTGTGTCAGTGTCCCTTGAATCACAGAATCGTAGAACTGTCTGCGTTGAAAGGGACCTTTCAGATCATGGAGTCCAACCATTGTCCTAACACTGACCAAAACCGTCACTAAACCACGTCCCTCAGCACCACGTCTACCCATCCCTCCAATCCCTCCAGGGATGGCGTTTCCACCACTTCCCTGGGCAGCCTGTTCCAATGCTTGATAACCCTTTTGGTGTAATTTTTTTCCTAGTATCCAATCCTAGTATCCTCCCCTGGCACAACTTGAGGCTGTTTCCTCTTGTCCCATCGCCTGTTCCCTAGGAGAAGAGAGTCAGTGTGCGGTGCTGTGCACTGGGTGTGTGTTGCTGTGCAGTTGGGGTGGGTGTGTGTGTTGCTGTGCAGTTTGGCTGTTGGTGTCAGCCTGTGCACCCCTGTCTGCCCCCCACTCTCCCGTGCCGTCCCTCACCATCCCTCGCCAGGGCCTGGCCGGGCTCTGTCCCCCGCATCTGCTGCGGGAGCTGCCCACCTACCCCTGCCCCTGCAGCCAGCGGGACCCCAAAGGGGCTCTGGGTGCCCGGGCTCCATATCTGCTTACCAGGACTCGGGGATGCCGAGGGGAGGCAGAGGAGGGGGGGAGGGAAGGAGGGAGCTGGCAGCGGGAGGAGGTGGCGGGCACAGAAGATGGGGGCAGGCCATGGGGTCAGTGTAGGGAGGGCGGCCGTGGCGTCGGCATGAGGTGAGGGCAGTCGTGGAGTGGGTGTAGGGAGGGCAGCCATGGGGTCAGTGTAGGGAGGGCGGCCGTGGGGCTGCTGTGGCGTGAGGGCAGTGTGCCTGTTACACACGCGCAGGGGAACAGCTCCCAGCTCGGGTTGTCCCCCGGGAGCCACATCCCTGCGTCTCCCTCATCCTCCGTCCGCCGAGGCTGGGAGCTGGGCCCTGCTGAGGATGCCGCTGCTCCCCTCAGAGCTGTGTCACCCCCTGTGCCCTCCTCCATACAAAGCTGTCGCTGAGCCGGCTCTGCACTGCTCCCCGGGTAGCGGGGTCCCCCACGCCGCGCTGATGGCACGCGTGGCGTTTGCAGGAGCCACTTGGCACTGAGGGGAAGGGAGCGTGCCCCCGAGGCGGGCTGGTGCCGAGGGCTGAGAAGAGCTGAGAGGCGGGAAAAGCTCAGCCTGGAGTCGGAGGGCTGCAGACCACAGACCACAAGGACGAGGGTCCGCAGGGCACAGCGGGAGCGTGGCATCCGCGGGGTGGCTGCAGGGCAGCTGCTCTGCCGAGGGCAACTCGGGACCCTTCTCCAGCCCCCGCAGTGGCATCTGTGCGGCGCTGTTGTGAAGCCGAGCGCAGCTCCACGGAGGGACACCTTTCTCAAGCAAGCACTACCAATTTTCGTGCGCAGCAGCCTGGTCTCCGTTTTGCGCTTGCAGCAGCCTGTGACTGTGGGTCTGGGGGGGCAGAGCAGCAAGGAGAGGGTGCTGCGGGGCGCTGGCTGGGGTGCAGGGGTGTTTGCAGGCTGGGGTGCTGCAACTAGCAGAGGGGTTGGTGCTGTGAAATGGGGTGGCGGGGACGCTGGCGAGCGTGTGGAGAGCTCCTCTGTGTTGTCTTGGCGTGTCGGTTACAGAGAGCACTGCAGCAGCCCAGTGACAACAGGCAGAGCTGGAGCAGGGAAAGTGTCTGTCCACGGGGCCAGGCCTGCCTGGAGATAAGTGTGAAGCGCAGGGTGTCCACAGCAGAGGGACCAACGTGCCAGCAGCACACGCAGCCATAGCCTGGCACGCAGGACCAACATACGGACGATGGCTGCCTGAGCAGCAGGGATGCAGGATCGCACCAAGGAGGTGCAGGCACGGAGGGTCTATGAGCAGGGGGCACAGAAAGGGGGCTGAGCTGCAGGAGAGAGTCCGTCTCCCTTCCAGGAGAAGGGTCAGAGTCACTGCTGCCTCCTGACGCGGGGAGACCTGGTCCTGCCACCCCAGCGTGAGGAGATACAGCAGGGGATTGCCCCCAGCAGAAGGCCTTGCTCTTCCTGGGCTGAGGGCGGTTCTGGGCAGACATCCCGCAGCTTCCAGGTGGCGGATGGATCTGGGACGTCTCTGCACAGCCCAGTACCACCCCTCACATGCCAGCTGGAGTCTCCTGACGGGCTCTCTCCGCTCCCGTTCCCGACATTATTTTCCATAGGTCATGTCTGCTTCTTCCCATCTGCACGCTTAGGCTGTAGGCTGGGTGCCAGGGGGTGCCAGAGATGGTCTGTGTGATGGGGGATGCTGCATGGGCATGTAAGACTCTCAAAAAGAAGGTGGGGTGGACTGTGGTGATTAGGTGCAGGGCTCAGGCAAACAAGCAAACCGGCCAGCAGCTTGCTTCTGGATGATGGGCTCCTTCACCCGGCCTTGTCTCCCTTTTCCACGCTTGTACCTCCCCCTCACCTTCCCTGTCTCCTCCCTTGCTCTGCCCTTCTCTCCCCTCCCAGACAAGGGACCCACCCCCGGCTATTTCCCCCCTGCTCCCCGGTTTGCTCCATCTGTGAACAGCGTTGGTGTTTCAGGCCCTGTGAGCTGGGTGGCCTTGGACTTCCATGGCATTACTGGTGGGCTTTGCTGGGTACTGCTGTCCCTGCCAGAGTCCTCTCCCCAAAATGACCCCAACTCTTCCTTCAGTTACCTGTGAAGTGTGCCCTCCCCTCATCATCCCCCATAAGTACCCATGAAATCTGGCTCTTCCTTATGGCACTGTAACTCCTGTCGGCTTCTCACTCTGCTCCCTGGGGTCGGCAATGTCTCTTGGCATGCTCAGGAGTTGCCCAGGGTCGGTTCATTTCCCTGAGGCTTATGCCAGGCCCTGCTCGTCAGCTCGTGTGCTTAATGCATATCCCAGAGCTGTCTGCATCTCACGTCATGGCTTCCTATCCTCAATGTGCCGGTCTTCTCCATCCCACGGTGGCTCTGAGCACCCTCCTCTCTGAGCAGGCACATCCCCAGCCCTCGGGAGCGACTCTTGCCCTTTGTGCCCCACTGTGTGCCTGCAGCCCCACTCCGCAGGTGCTGGGCATGGAAGTCCTTCCCTTGCACAGGAGACGGAACTGGAGCGAGGCACGGTTAGCTGCGAAAATCGGCAACTTTATTTCAACAACGAAGTCATCGTCAGCATCCGCGAGCACTCGGAGGAGCGTGGGCAGGACAGAGCAGGCCTTTGGCAATGAGGCTGCCTTTGCACCAGCAGGCATTGCCCCAGAAGGAAACGCGGTGGAACGCTGCAGCCTGCGCTGGATCCTGTGCATCCTGCTGCTCAAGCCTTTTCCCCCCTTAGGAAGCGCAGGAGCTCCTGCAGCCGAGTAAAGAATTCCACCAGCTTCTGGCGTGGAAACAGGCAGGATCCAAACGTGCCCGATTGTGTTGGTGTTGGCCTTGGCCTCTGATAGGGGGTGGAGGTGGTGAGAAAATGACTCCAGTCCCGAGATGCTGGAGTCGCCCTTACTGCCGGGCGCAGTCCCATCTGGAGCAGGATCCAGTCGTAGAAGTGCTGCGTGGAGGTGTAGATGCCGGGCTGCCTGGCTCTTGCGCAGCCTCTCCCCCAGCTGGTCAGGCCCACAAGCCAGAAGTATTCCGCACTGTTGTCTTTGCACACCAGAGGACCACCGCTGTCACCCTGCAGCGGAGGAGAGAGGCCTGAGGTGTGTTGGGTGGCCACCGTCAGCGCTAGGGCTGGCTGCTGGCTGTGTGAAAGAGCGATGTTGTGGGATTGGGATCTGGAGCTGTGGCTGCCAAGAGCACGGATGGGCTTCCTGGGCAGAGTCCCCGGCCTCTGGGACAAGGCGGACACGGGGCAAGGACGCGCAGGTTGGGGAAGGGGAGGTGAGCCCCGGCAGGGGTGGGGAGCCAGCGGCGGGAGGGCGACTTGGCGGGCAGAGCCCGCCCCGGGGTGTGTTTGGGCGGCTGTGACAGGGCTGCCTGTGCTGCTGGGGCTGGGCTTGTGGCACGCTCCTACCTGGCAGGTGTCGATGCCACCCTGTGGGTAGCCAGCACACAGGTTGTGGCTGTGGATGGCGCCTCTGTACCACCGGCTGCTGTTGCAGAGGTTGACATCGATGAGGCGGACCTGGGCCTCCTGCAGGACATCAGCTGATTTGGCAGCTGTGAGCACAGAAAGGAATTAGCGGCCAGCAGCTCTTTGCCCGTTCTCCCCCCCGTCTGGTGAAGCCCTTCCCCGGGTTCTTGGCTTTGCCTGTCCTGAAGGCCTTGTACCGGTGTTGCCCTTTGGTCTTGCGTTGGGGAATGGGTCGGGCCCCTCTCTCCGTAGGCCAATGTCCCCACGGCCCGACTCTGGCTTTCCCCTCTGCTCTCAGGAAGCCCAGCCTGTCTCCCCAGTGAGCCAAGCTTGCCCTCGGGACACGAGCGCTTTTGGGGAACTCACATCTTGCAGCCGTGGCACCCCAACCACTGACGTAGCAGGTGGTCAGCTCCGACACTCTCAGCGAGGCGTCGGGCACGCAGGCGAGCTGTGTGTAGTAGCTGCACTGGACGGGGTGGTTCAGTTCCAGCAGCGCAATGTCGTTGCTCTGTGAGATGTTATTATAGTGCTCGTGAACCAGGAGCCGCCGAATATTGCGCACTTGGACCTCCGGGCCCAGCCGAGACAAGCGGGTGGCCCCGACCACCACGCGCCACATGGTGATGTGCCTGGAATGAGATGGAGCGGGGGCTCAGAGGGAGCGGAGCCATGTGCTGCAGCAGCCCAGCAGTTCCCTGCCTTCTGCTGCCCCGGGGAGAGGGGAAAGCCGCGCTGCGGAGGGTGCAACGGCCCTGGCGTGCCTCTGGCGCCGGCGATGTCGAGCCGGGGGCTGCTGGGGAGATGTGGCACGAGCGCAGCCTTCTCCCGAGCAGTGTCTGCGCCGGCCCAGGAGAGCCCAGGCAGCGGGCAAGGAACCGGGGCGGGAGCAGCACGTGGTGCTGGCACAGGGCACCTGCCAGCGTGGTGGGGACGGCCCCGTCCCCGATCCTCCTTACCTGGCGTTGATGAAGCAGTGTGCTGCCGTGAGGACCCACTGCGAGCTGATGAGGGACCCTCCGCAGATGTGCCCCGTGCCTGCTTCCCAGGGGTCCTGGATGCTGACGATCCAGGGCCAGGCCCCTGGCTGGGCGTCCGTGCCACCCACCACACGCGACGTGCCGTAGTGATAAGCCATGGGCCGGAGCCCGCAGGTCGCTCTGTAACCAGAAACTCATGACTGTGCTGCTCCATGGCTTGCTGCTGCTCTGGCTGAAGGTCAGCCGTCCTCCCTCCCCAGCAGGCGCTGCGTGGGCAGTGGGGCCAGGGAAGCCCCGGGGCGCGCGTGTGCCCGCCCCTGTTCCTGCTTTGGCCCCACAGACGGGTTGTGCCAGCGGCCTGGGGGCTGGCGAGGCTCTGAGGCTCCCATGTGGGATTGGGGAAGCTGTGCGGTGGTGGCCACGGGGGACAAGTGAGCCCCGTAAGGGCTGCCTGAGTTCCCTCCCCGAGCCTCGGCCACTTACCCACAGGTGTCCCACGCGGCGTGCACGGGCCAACACAGGGCCAGCAGGATGAGGACGAGGAGCAAAGTCATGGCTGGCAGCAGCACGTGGCAGCTACAAGACCCAAGGGCTCGTCGCCACCAGAGCAGCAGCCGGCACGGTGCCCGCAGCGCTGGCGTTGCCCAGGGTGCCCTGGTTGCCAGGGTTGATGTCACAGACTCCCTGGTTCCGCTGGGCACGGTGGTCTCTCGGGGGAAGGGGGAGCAACGTGGGGTGTTCCGAGCAGGAGGGGAGGCAGAAGCTGGGCTCGGACACCCCCGCCAGAGCCCCGCTGAACGCTCTGCCTGCGTGTGTGCCCCGTGGCAGGCGGCAGCGCCCGGCTCGGAGCACTGCCTGCTGACAGCCTGCAGGGACAAACCAACGTGGCATCCCAGCCCCTTTGGGACGTTCACGGCCACCCTGCGCCCTGCAGCCCTTTGCCGCCAGGTCCTTCCCAAAGCACATACACCAGAGAACAGACCTACTACAGGCAGGACGCACATGGTCGGGTGCTGCAGGGCCCACCTGGTGACAGCCATGGCAGGCGAGCAGTGATGGGCAAACCAAATAAGTCGAGCACAGCCAAGCAGTGTCAACCCTCCTGCACAGAGCACGGTGATGGGCAGGCGCAGCACAGCCCACACTGGCTGTGTCAGCCCCAGCAACACCCGCTGGCAGGATTCATGTCCTCCCTGTCTCTGAGTTATGGTGCTGTTCCGGGCCAATGCCGACAAGGGCAGTTGTGGCGCTTGGTGTGCATGGCCAAAGACAGGCAATTTCAAGCTTTAGCCAGGGACGGATACTCCTGCTCTCAGCCCCACCTGCCATT
The DNA here is from genome assembly GCA_009819605.1 of Sterna hirundo. NCBI lineage: Eukaryota > Metazoa > Chordata > Aves > Charadriiformes > Laridae > Sterna > Sterna hirundo. Next base: position 107,434 of record WNMW01000085.1, read on the forward strand.
CTCCGTGGCTTTGGTAAATCCGTGTTGTGGTTTAAGCCCCACCACGCGGCCACTCACGCCCTTTTCCCCCCACAAGGGAGAAGAGGGAGAAAAGGAGGGAAAGGAAAAAACCTCTTGGCTTGAGATAAAGACAGTTTAATAGAACAAGATATAGAAAAAGACAACTGACGCTACTCATACCAATAGTAACACCAGGCACTCTCACTGCCGGGTGAATTGTCATCATCTGGAGCAGTGATCAGGGATTCCCACCCCCGGCTGACCCCCATTTATAGACTGAGCAGGATGTCTATGGTATGGAGTATTTCATTGGCCATTCCATCCTTCTGTCAGTTCTTCTATGGGAAGCTGAAAAAAAGTCCTCCCAAAATGTAAACATCACTCAGCAACAATTACAACAACAGGTATGCTTGACGTTCCTGTCGCAGCCATGCCTAGAAAGAGAGACTAGCTCCATCCCAGCTGAAACCAGGCCAACCCTCCATCGGCCCCGTCTCCTCAGCCAGCCTCCTACAGCTGCGCGGTGGAGCCGTGCTCACAGGCGGGAGCACAGGGCAGCCCCAGGGGAACAGCAGGAGCAGCCACGCGCGTCGCATTCACTGAGCAGGGCCGGGTCCCCGGCGGGTGGAGGGCAGCGGCCTCAAGCACAGCAGCCTCAGAGCTGGTGAGAGGTGCCGCGGCCTCCTGCTGCCGTCCTGGCTTGCGTGGGTGGAAGGCAGGCACGCGGCTGAGAGGGCAGCCCGGTGCCCAGGGTGGCAGGGCAGGCTCCCTCTGAAAGTGCAAGAGCTGCTCTCAAGGCCCTTGAGGCGCAGCATGGCTTCCCAGGCACCAGAACTGGGCGCCAACCAAACTGGGCTCACTCGGGGTGCTTTGTTTTTGAAAATTGACCTGAAGGTGGTGCCCCGTATCTGCCCCCGTGGAGCAGACAGGAGGCAGCCTCAGAGAGCACAACCTGTCTGCTGTGCATACTCTGCTACTCCAGCACCACCTTTTGCAGGCATGTAAGGGGAACTGATGAGAGAGGAGGGCACACTTCACAGGTAACTGAAGGAAGAGTTGGGGTCGTTTTGGGGAGAGGACTCTGGCAGGGACAGCAGTACCCAGCAAAGCCCACCAGTAATGCCATGGAAGTCCAAGGCCACCCAGCTCACAGGGCCTGAAACACCAACGCTGTTCACAGATGGAGCAAACCGGGGAGCAGGGGGGAAATAGCCGGGGGTGGGTCCCTTGTCTGGGAGGGGAGAGAAGGGCAGAGCAAGGGAGGAGACAGGGAAGGTGAGGGGGAGGTACAAGCGTGGAAAAGGGAGACAAGGCCGGGTGAAGGAGCCCATCACCCAGAAGCAAGCTGCTGGCCGGTTTCCTTGTTTGCCTGAGCCCTGCACCTAATCACCACAGTCCATCCCACCTTCTTTTTGAGAGCCATTCCAAACCATTTTCTGGGCGGCCCTGCTCCGTACCCCGTGGGGGTGGGTCCAGAGAGCTGGCTGCCAGCAATGGCAGAAGGGAACACAGGTCACAAGGACCCTGCCGTTGGAAACACCGTGTGTCCGGGGCCAGCTTCTGGTGGGAGCACCGTGTGTGTGTGCAATTCACTGGTGAACTTGAAGCTGGACTCACTCACAAGCAAGAGGACATAGAGACCTGGAAAGATCTAAGGTCTGTGCTAATTCCAGCAGTGTGCCCAGGTGGACAAGAAGGCCAACAGCATCCTGGCTTCTGTTAGAAATAGCGTGGCCAGAAGGACTAGGGAAGCAATTGTACCTCTATCCTGGGCACTGGTGAGGCCCCACCTGGAGGGCTGTGTGCAGTTTTGGGCCCCTCACTCCAGGAGGGACATCGAGGGGCTGGAGCGTGTCCAGAGAAAGGCAACGGAGCTGGCAAAGGGTCTGGAGCAGGAGTCTTGTGAGGAGCGGCTGAGGGAGCTGGGGGTGTTCAGCCTGGAGAAGAGGAGGCTGAGGGGAGACCTTCTCGCTCTCTACAGCTCCCTGAAAGGAGGGGGGAGCCAGGGGGGGTCGGGCTCTTCTCCCAAGGAACAGGCGATGGGACAAGAGGAAACGGCCTCAAGTTATGCTGGGGAGGTTTGGGATGGATATTGCGGAAAATTTCTTCCCCAAAAGCATTATCAAGCCCTGGACCAGGCTGCCCAGGGAAGTGGTGGAGTCACCATCCCTGGAGGGATTTAAAAGCCGCGTAGAGGTGGTGCTGAGGGACATGGTTTAGTGGTGGACTTGGCAGTGCTGGGTTAACCCTTGACTCGATGATCTTAAAGATCCCTTCCAACCTAGACGGTTCTATGATAAGTAGCTTGACGTCCAGTCATGGATTTTAATCCAACTTAATTCCCATGGTGATATTTAAGGGAACCATGAACATGCTGTGCTTGCGAATCTAGGGAGTGATGTGTGTGTGTTTCACTACTGAACATCAGTCCTGATCAGCTGGAGAGGAAGACAAGGACTGGGTTGTGCTTTTTGTGTTAAGTGGCTGCTGGTAAAGGTACTGTTCTACCCATGTTACTCTGTTTTGCCATTCGTGCCCATGAGGTATGTGAGCATGTTCTTGAACAGGACCTGGCTCTTTGGAAGACAAACTAAGTCTCTAGTACCTGCGCATGGGAAGAGCAGTCAGATCCACTGGACTGAGAGAGGGGAAACCTCCTGGGAATGAGAGTCCTCCCAATTCAGCTCCAGCTCTCCTGCAAGGAGACATTATCTGGGAGGAACATAGGCTGGATACAGTGTGCACAGACCTCACAGATGCACACACATGCACACACACGCCTGCCCAGAGTACATGCACAGAAATGATGTGTGCGCACACTGTATTCATGCACAGGCTGCACATGCGCACAGGGTGCATGGAGACACACAGGGGTACAAACAGAAGGTGCAATGCACACCCCGAGTGTGTGCACAACCATACTCCAAACACACATTTTGAACATAGAGTGCAATGCACAGCGTTCACATACACACAGAGTGCATGTCTACGCATACTGGGCTGGTACACATAAACACAGAGTGTGCACATGCACACACAAGACATACACAGGCAGGGCATGCACACCCTACAGCATCCATGCATGCACAGTGTGCACCCACTCATCCGCTCACATGCATGCTCACAGCATACACCCAGCCATGTGTGCACTCAAAGATCGCACCTCGCACGGCTGCACACACACTTACTTGTCCATGCATGCACGTGTGTGTCCATGCACACATACACATATGCAGGCATCCACACATGTACACATGTGTGCACACACACCCAGAGTGTTGCATCAACACAAACGTATAGCCTGTTAACACCCCACATGCCCATGAGACGCTCATGTAGACACAGCCTATCACACGTGTCTCTCGGCACATGCTCCCACAGCCCCACAGCAGCCACTTGGGCCTCTCCTTCCATGCCTGGCTCCGTGGACGCTGTTCGTCCGCGTGTCCTACCTGTGGGCACAGGTAGGTTTGGCTTGGCTCAAACCCCGTCCTGCATGGGTGGAAATGATCCCCTGCCTGTTACTGCCTACGTGCCCTGCCTGACAATGGGAGAGGAGTGGGGGTTTCGAGATGGGAACATTGGCACCTCCTGTAGATCCACACATCCTGGTAGAGCAATTCCCACTGCAGGAATCAGTGTGTCCAGTGTTTAGAGAGGGACCGTTGGTGATTACTTCAGTTTGCTTCATATTCTGTTCCCCAGGAGAGACCCTACTCATGGGAGTCCGGGAGGATGGGGAGGAGGCAGAGGGAGTTACACCTGCTCTTCTTCTGCTGAGCTGGGCTGGGCTCCTGGCATGGAGGGAGCTCATGGCAAGCGGGCAGCGCTGCAGAGAGACGGCTCTGCCCAGGAGCAGCTCCTCTGCCAAGCGCAGCAGGGCTGAGGGCACTGCCTGCAGGCAGAAGGGGAGAGGAGGGAGGCAGCGTTAGGTTAAAGGCAGCCTGGAGAGGGAGGATGCTGAGAGTTAATGGGGGGAGAAATCTTCACAAAAGAAAGCAGCTCCAGTTCCTGGAGAGATCTCCAAAAGCTGGCACATCCCACAGCCTATGGGATCTTTCAGGAGGACTCTCCCAACTTCTCTGCTGCTGCTGCTGCTGCGGAGGAGGACATTCTCCAGGTCAGGGCTTCCCTGCTGCACCATCAGAGGCACAGGGCATGACGGCTGCCTTCTCCCAGGAAAAGGTGAAGGGCTGTGAAGGTGGGTGTGCGGCCAGGGATTCTGCCACCTGCCAGGGTCAGCTCTCAGCCTGCCCGGGGAGCTCCTCATGGAGCTCTGGGGAGAAGCTGTGAATGGAAGGAATGACACCTGCTAGAGCAGGGTCCTTCTGCTGTTGAGAGGGTGCTGTGTGGGTCAGGGCTGCTCACAACTCCTGGACAACTCCTCTGGACATTCCTGAGGAGACATTTCAAGATGGAGTTCAATCAAAGGGAACGTGTCTGTCTTTTGAAGTTTCTCATCTTGTTGGCTGGGTGGGCAGTGGCACATTTCCAAGGGGACTTTTCAATGAAAGGTGAAAGGCGGGAGTACTCTATAGATAAGGAGCTTTCCTAAGTCTGTGTCTCGAGTTTCCAGCTGGGGGAATTACAGAGAGCCGCAGCATCCCCTTTCCAGTCTCCTCAGGGCTTGTGGGACCTGCTCTTTAGCCCCTGCACACACGGAGAGGCTGCAGGGCAGAGCTGGGCACAGAGGGGCTGGGATGGGGTCTGGGAGCACTGGCAGGGAATCATAGAATCACAGAATTGCTGAGGTTGGAAGGGACCTTTAAGATCATCAAGTCCAACCATTAACCCACCCTAACAAAAGCCACTGCTAAACCATGTCCCTAAGTGCCCCATGTACCCTTTTTTTAAACACCTCCAGGGATGGTGAATCCACCACCTCCCTGGGCAGCCTATTCCAATGTTTAATAACCCTTTCAGTGAAAAAATGTTTCCTAATATCCAATCTAAACCTCCCCTGACATAACTTGAACCCATTTCCTCTCGTCCTATCACTTGTCACCAAGGAGAAGAGGTCAGCCCCCATCTCTCTACACCCTCCTTTCAGGTAGTTGTAGAGGGTGATAAGGTCTCCCCTCAGCCTCCTCTTCTCCAGGCTAAACAACCCCAGCTCCCTCAGTCGAGGGGCCAGGGAAACAGCTCCTGGCAGGGAGAGCTCCAGGCAGAGATGGGCAGGGAAGGAGGGAACTGCTAAAGGAAACCCTGTTGTAGGGGAGATATTGGCACCTCCCAGCCACCCCCGCAGTGCAGATGCCTTCCTTGAGAAACCCAGCCCAGCCCTTGGACCTCACGGCCATGGGTTCTCAGGTGGGAGTCACCTTTCTGTCCAGCAGAGCAGCAGAAGAGGCGAAGGGCATCCCTTCTGCCACATGCCCATTTCTGGTGATCAGCAATCGGGATGAGGGCAACTGTCCTGCCTTATCACAGTCTGGGAGGTGGCGTGCACAGCTGGGTGAGGGTAACGCTGTCCTCAGGGCTTGGCTGCCTCTGCCCTGGCCTCTCTCAGCCACACCCTCATGGTATTTTTCCTGCTTTATCCACATGTCTGTTTAAAGTTATCTTTTTATTGCTGTCAGACTCCCCGGGGAGGGGAATTTCAGCTGCAGAGTCCCACACTGATCTTGTTCATCCATTCCTGTAGTTTGTCCATGGGAACACGTGTCCCTAAGCTGTGGGGTTGTGGGCAATGCAGCCTGTGGGGCTGGGGAATGAGTCAAATTTCTCTTGGACTTCCATGGCATTACTGGTGGGCTTTGCTGGGTACTGCTGTCCCTGCCAGAGTCCTCTCCCCAAAATGACCCCAACTCTTCCTTCAGTTACCTGTGAAGTGTGCCCTCCCCTCATCATCCCCCATAAGTACCCATGAAATCTGGCTCTTCCTTATGGCACTGTAACTCCTGTCGGCTTCTCACTCTGCTCCCTGGGGTCGGCAATGTCTCTTGGCATGCTCAGGAGTTGCCCAGGGTCGGTTCATTTCCCTGAGGCTTATGCCAGGCCCTGCTCGTCAGCTCGTGTGCTTAATGCATATCCCAGAGCTGTCTGCATCTCACGTCATGGCTTCCTATCCTCAATGTGCCGGTCTTCTCCATCCCACGGTGGCTCTGAGCACCCTCCTCTCTGAGCAGGCACATCCCCAGCCCTCGGGAGCGACTCTTGCCCTTTGTGCCCCACTGTGTGCCTGCAGCCCCACTCCGCAGGTGCTGGGCATGGAAGTCCTTCCCTTGCACAGGAGACGGAACTGGAGCGAGGCACGGTTAGCTGCGAAAATCGGCAACTTTATTTCAACAACGAAGTCATGGTCAGCATCCGCGAGCACTCGGAGGAGCGTGGGCAGGACAGAGCAGGCCTTTGGCAATGAGGCTGCCTTTGCACCAGCAGGCATTGCCCCAGAAGGAAACGCGGTGGAACGCTGCAGCCTGCGCTGGATCCTGTGCATCCTGCTGCTCAAGCCTTTTCCCCCCTTAGGAAGCGCAGGAGCTCCTGCAGCCGAGTAAAGAATTCCACCAGCTTCTGGCGTGGAAACAGGCAGGATCCAAACGTGCCCGATTGTGTTGGTGTTGGCCTTGGCCTCTGATAGGGGGTGGAGGTGGTGAGAAAATGACTCCAGTCCCGAGATGCTGGAGTCGCCCTTACTGCCGGGCGCAGTCCCATCTGGAGCAGGATCCAGTCGTAGAAGTGCTGCGTGGAGGTGTAGATGCCGGGCTGCCTGGCTCTTGCGCAGCCTCTCCCCCAGCTGGTCAGGCCCACAAGCCAGAAGTATTCCGCACTGTTGTCTTTGCACACCAGAGGACCACCGCTGTCACCCTGCAGCGGAGGAGAGAGGCCTGAGGTGTGTTGGGTGGCCACCGTCAGCGCTAGGGCTGGCTGCTGGCTGTGTGAAAGAGCGATGTTGTGGGATTGGGATCTGGAGCTGTGGCTGCCAAGAGCACGGATGGGCTTCCTGGGCAGAGTCCCCGGCCTCTGGGACAAGGCGGACACGGGGCAAGGACGCGCAGGTTGGGGAAGGGGAGGTGAGCCCCGGCAGGGGTGGGGAGCCAGCGGCGGGAGGGCGACTTGGCGGGCAGAGCCCGCCCCGGGGTGTGTTTGGGCGGCTGTGACAGGGCTGCCTGTGCTGCTGGGGCTGGGCTTGTGGCACGCTCCTACCTGGCAGGTGTCGATGCCACCCTGTGGGTAGCCAGCACACAGGTTGTGGCTGTGGATGGCGCCTCTGTACCACCGGCTGCTGTTGCAGAGGTTGACATCGATGAGGCGGACCTGGGCCTCCTGCAGGACATCAGCTGATTTGGCAGCTGTGAGCACAGAAAGGAATTAGCGGCCAGCAGCTCTTTGCCCGTTCTCCCCCCCGTCTGGTGAAGCCCTTCCCCGGGTTCTTGGCTTTGCCTGTCCTGAAGGCCTTGTACCGGTGTTGCCCTTTGGTCTTGCGTTGGGGAATGGGTCGGGCCCCTCTCTCCATAGGCCAATGTCCCCACGGCCCGACTCTGGCTTTCCCCTCTGCTCTCAGGAAGCCCAGCCTGTCTCCCCAGTGAGCCAAGCTTGCCCTCGGGACACGAGCGCTTTTGGGGAACTCACATCTTGCAGCCGTGGCACCCCAACCACTGACGTAGCAGGTGGTCAGCTCCGACACTCTCAGCGAGGCGTCGGGCACGCAGGCGAGCTGTGTGTAGTAGCTGCACTGGACGGGGTGGTTCAGTTCCAGCAGCGCAATGTCGTTGCTCTGTGAGATGTTATTATAGTGCTCGTGAACCAGGAGCCGCCGAATATTGCGCACTTGGACCTCCGGGCCCAGCCGAGACAAGCGGGTGGCCCCGACCACCACGCGCCACATGGTGATGTGCCTGGAAGGAGATGGAGCGGGGGCTCAGAGGGAGCGGAGCCATGTGCTGCAGCAGCCCAGCAGTTCCCTGCCTTCTGCTGCCCCGGGGAGAGGGGAAAGCCGCGCTGCGGAGGGTGCAACGGCCCTGGCGTGCCTCGGGCGCCGGCGATGTCGAGCCGGGGGCTGCTGGGGAGATGTGGCACGAGCGCAGCCTTCTCCCGAGCAGTGTCTGCGCCGGCCCAGGAGAGCCCAGGCAGCGGGCAAGGAACCGGGGCGGGAGCAGCACGTGGTGCTGGCACAGGGCACCTGCCAGCGTGGTGGGGACGGCCCCGTCCCCGATCCTCCTTACCTGGCGTTGATGAAGCAGTGTGCTGCCGTGAGGACCCACTGCGAGCTGATGAGGGACCCTCCGCAGATGTGCCCCGTGCCTGCTTCCCAGGGGTCCTGGATGCTGACGATCCAGGGCCAGGCCCCTGGCTGGGCGTCCGTGCCACCCACCACACGCGACGTGCCGTAGTGATAAGCCATGGGCCGGAGCCCGCAGGTCGCTCTGTAACCAGAAACTCATGACTGTGCTGCTCCATGGCTTGCTGCTGCTCTGGCTGAAGGTCAGCCGTCCTCCCTCCCCAGCAGGCGCTGCGTGGGCAGTGGGGCCAGGGAAGCCCCGGGGCGCGCGTGTGCCCGCCCCTGTTCCTGCTTTGGCCTCTGCTTTTGGCTGTGAAGTGTGCCCTCCTCTCTCATCAGTTCCCCTTACACACCTGCAAAAGGTGGTGCTGGAGTAGCAGAGTATGCACAGCAGACAGGTTGTGCTCTCTGAGGCTGCCTCCTGTCTGCTCCACGGGGGCAGATACGGGGCACCACCTTCAGGTCAATTTTCAAAAAACAAAGCACCCCGAGTGAGCCCAGTTTGGTTGGCGCCCAGTTCTGGTGCCTGGGAAGCCATGCTGCGCCTCAAGGGCCTTGAGAGCAGCTCTTGCACTTTCAGAGGGAGCCTGCCCTGCCACCCTGGGCACCGGGCTGCCCTCTCAGCCACGTGCCTGCCTTCCACCCACGCAAGCCAGGACGGCAGCAGGAGGCCGCGGCACCTCTCACCAGCTCTGAGGCTGCTGTGCTTGAGGCCGCTGCCCTCCACCCGCCGGGGACCCGGCCCTGCTCAGTGAATGCGACGCGCGTGGCTGCTCCTGCTGTTCCCCTGGGGCTGCCCTGTGCTCCCGCCTGTGAGCACGGCTCCACCGCGCAGCTGTAGGAGGCTGGCTGAGGAGACGGGGCCGATGGAGGGTTGGCCTGGTTTCAGCTGGGATGGAGCTAATCTCTCTTTCTAGGCATGGCTGCGACAGGAACGTCAAGCATACCTGTTGTTGTAATTGTTGCTGAGTGATGTTTACATTTTGGGAGGACTTTTTTTCAGCTTCCCATAGAAGAACTGACAGAAGGATGGAATGGCCAATGAAATACTCCATACCATAGACATCCTGCTCAGTCTATAAATGGGGGTCAGCCGGGGGTGGGAATCCCTGATCACTGCTCCAGATGATGACAATTCACCTGGCAGTGAGAGTGCCTGGTGTTACTATTGGTATGAGTAGCGTCGGTTGTCTTTTTCTATATCTTGTTCTATTAAACTGTCTTTATCTCAACCCAAGAGGTTTTTTCCTTTCCCTCCTTTTCTCCCTCTTCTCCCTTGCGGGGGGAAAAGGGCGTGAGTGGCCGCGTGGTGGGGCTTAAACCACAACACGGATTTACCAAAGCCACGGAGAATGGCAGGTGGGGCTGAGAGCAGGAGCATCCGTCCCTGTCTAAAGCTTGAAATTGCCTGTCTTTGGCCATGCACACCAAGCGCCACAACTGCCCTTGTCAGCACTGGCCCGGAACAGCACCATAACTCAGAGACAGGGAGGACATGAATCCTGCCAGCGGGTGTTGCTGTGGCTGACACAGCCAGTGTGGGCTGTGCTGCGCCTGCCCATCACCGTGCTCTGTGCAGGAGGGTTGACACTGCTTGGCTGTGCTCGACTTATTTGGTTTGCCCATCCCACCTTCTTTTTGAGAGTCTTACATGCCCATGCAGCATCCCCCATCACACAGACCATCTCTGGCACCCCCCGGCACCCGGCCTACAGCCTAAGCGTGCAGATGGGAAGAAGCAGACATGGCCTATGGAAAATAATGTCAGGAACGGGAGCGGAGGGAGCCCGTCAGGAGACTCCAGCTGGCATGTGAGGGGTGGTACTGGGCTGTGCAGAGACGTCCCAGATCCATCCGCCACCTGGAAGCTGCGGGATGTCTGCCCAGAACCGCCCTCAGCCCAGGAAGAGCAAGGCCTTCTGCTGGGGGCAATCCCCTGCTGTATCTCCTCACGCTGGGGTGGCAGGACCAGGTCTCCCCGCGTCAGGAGGCAGCAGTGACTCTGACCCTTCTCCTGGAAGGGAGACGGACTCTCTCCTGCAGCTCAGCCCCCTTTCTGTGCCCCCTGCTCATAGACCCTCCGTGCCTGCACCTCCTTGGTGCGATCCTGCATCCCTGCTGCTCAGGCAGCCATCGTCCGTATGTTGGTCCTGCGTGCCAGGCTATGGCTGCGTGTGCTGCTGGCACGTTGGTCCCTCTGCTGTGGACACCCTGCGCTTCACACTTATCTCCAGGCAGGCCTGGCCCCGTGGACAGACACTTTCCCTGCTCCAGCTCTGCCTGTTGTCACTGGGCTGCTGCAGTGCTCTGTATAACCGGCACGCCAAGACAACACAGAGGAGCTCTCCACACGCTCGCCAGCGTCCCCGCCACCCCATTTCACAGCACCAACCCCTCTGCTAGTTGCAGCACCCCAGCCTGCAAACACCCCTGCACCCCAGCCAGCGCCCCGCAGCACCCTCTCCTTGCTGCTCTGCCCCCCCAGACCCACAGTCCCAGGCTGCTGCAAGCGCAAAACGGAGACCAGGCTGCTGCGCACGAAAATTGGTAGTGCTTGCTTGAGAAAGGTGTCCCTCCGTGGAGCTGCGCTCGGCTTCACAACAGCGCCGCACAGATGCCACTGTGGGGGCTGGAGAAGGGTCCCGAGTTGCCCTCGGCAGAGCAGCTGCCCTGCAGCCGCCCCGCGGATGCCACGCTCCCGCTGTGCCCTGCGGACCCTCGTCCTTGTGGTCTGTGGTCTGCAGCCCTCCGACTCCAGGCTGAGCTTTTCCCGCCTCTCAGCTCTTCTCAGCCCTCGGCACCAGCCCGCCTCGGGGGCACGCTCCCTTCCCCTCAGTGCCAAGTGGCTCCTGGAAACGCCACGCGTGCCATCAGCGCGGCGTGGGGGACCCCGCTACCCGGGGAGCAGTGCAGAGCCGGCTCAGCGACAGCTTTGTATGGAGGAGGGCACAGGGGGTGACACAGCTCTGAGGGGAGCAGCGGCATCCTCAGCAGGGCCCAGCTCCCAGCCTCGGCGGACGGAGGATGAGGGAGACGCAGGGATGTGGCTCCCGGGGGACAACCCGAGCGGGGAGCTGTTCCCCTGCGCGTGTGTAACAGGCACACTGCCCTCACGCCACAGAAGCCCCACGGCCGCCCTCCCTACACTGACCCCATGGCTGCCCTCCCTACACCCACTCCACGACTGCCCTCACCTCATGCCGACGCCACGGCCGCCCTCCCTACACTGACCCCATGGCCTGCCCCCATCTTCTGTGCCCGCCACCTCCTCCCGCTGCCAGCTCCCTCCTTCCCTCCCCCCCTCCTCTGCCTCCCCTCGGCATCCCCGAGTCCTGGTAAGCAGATATGGAGCCCGGGCACCCAGAGCCCCTTTGGGGTCCCGCTGGCTGCAGGGGCAGGGGTAGGTGGGCAGCTCCCGCAGCAGATGCGGGGGACAGAGCCCGGCCAGGCCCTGGCAAGGGATGGTGAGGGACGGCACGGGAGAGTGGGGGGCAGACAGGGGTGCACAGGCTGACACCAACAGCCAAACTGCACAGCAACACACACACCCACCCCAACTGCACAGCTGTTGGAGAATGGCTATATGAGAACGGGCATGGCTCCATGCAGGAGTTCTGTGAGGCAAGTAAGCTATGCCTGCCTGCATGGAAAATTCTGAGCCACGCTGATAAGGAAGATGCTGAAGGTCGTGCTGACCTTGCTTAAATTAGATGAACAACTTTGAGAAAGTAGACCGTGAGAGAACAGGAATGAACCCGGACCCAAGAAACCGCATGTAGGAGGAGTAGGATAATGTATTCTTTAGCGCACAGCCAATAACTGTAAGACACATATGCATATTTAAGTGTAAGAATATAAAAGTCTGATGATGCTGCAATAAAGCTGAAGCTTGCTTTTTCACTCATATTGAGTCGACTGCTTGTTTCCCTCGCTCATCGCAAGTGGCGCCCGAACAGGGACCCCCAATCCTTGTTCTCCACCGGACAGCGAGCTCGGAGAAGCACTGGTAGCAGCGACCAGGGAGCAGAAGATCAGTGACAAGACGTGCCTGATCTGTGCTTGGACCCAGGATAATAAAGAAGGGGTTCACCCTCCGAGAGGAAGCTACCCAAGGGAAAAGGCTGCATCTGACCGGATAATAAAGAAGGTCATTACGTCGCGACATGGATAAAGAGGTAGCTTTCAAAATCTTAAAATGCTTTTTAGAAAAGCGGGAAGTAGGCCCTTTAAAAGACCTGGCCGAGTTAATTGCTATGGGGAAGGCGAGAGGGTTTTTTACAAAACCGGACAGTCTGTTTGAAGTGGAGGAATGGCGTAATTATGGAGATTGTTTATGGGACTTAGTCATAGATGAAGACAGAGCAGCAAAAAAGCTCATGAAGTTGTGGATTGAAACACCAGCGAAACAGTTGCTCAAACCGATTAAGCCGGGGCAGGAGATGGGGAAACAAGTAACAAAAGAAGAAGGGGCTGTATTAAGACTTCTCCTGCATATCCTCTCTAAGAGAGGGGTGAAATACGATGAGCGTCTGCTACGAAGGTTGTTAACTTGGTGCAGAGAGAACAGATTCGCACCAGAGCCCCAGATAACTTTTAAACCAGAAATACGGGAGGCTGTTGGGAAAAGACTGTGGGAAGTGATAAGTAACGGAGACAAACAGGCATCACCGTTAGCGACAATGTGGCGGTTGGTGTATTCGACCTTACAAGATATAGAAGCAGAGCGAGCTGCAACGGCCGAGGCTTTTGCAGCATTACAACCGACGGGAGGGGGATCAAACAGGCCAGGTCCGAAGATCTGGGACAATCCCCTGCTCGAGAGAATTCCGGATGGACGTACAGCAACTTATACTCGGAAGCCAATGCATCTGCCCCCACTTCAGATGGAGGAGGCAGAATGTCAGCAGAGAAGGACAGAGCCGGAGCTGTTTGCTCCTACCATTGCCCGCCTCACCCCCCCCCGCCCCGTCGTCTCCCTGAGATAGAAGTGCTGGTTTTGTGTGTCTGCTGTGTAAGTGTGTGTGGGTGCCAGCTTATACCTGCTGATCAGCATGTGTGCTACTGTTTGTTTTTTGTTGTGTGCAGTGTCGTTAGGTGACTCCACTTGAGCAGGTGTTCTGCCCGGTGTGGTACTGTTCTCGTACGCGACTAGGGCTGACACTCCGTCAAGTGAAGAAGTTTGTATATACACAATGTTTAGACGTAAGGTGAGCGCGCCCCAGGTAGATACACCAGGATGGGCCGTAGAACTGATGGAAGTCCTGAAATATTGGGGGAGTTTTCACCAGCCGACACGTTTACGGTCTCGGGAACGGCTCGTCCGTGCAGGGCGTATCGCTGGTTGCTTGTTGTTTGTCTATAAGGTCATGGTTGATTGGGAAAAGGAGTTGAGCCAAAATCTCTACGATGCTCTGTAGAAAAATGAGAAATTTAAGGAAAAATGAGAAACTGAGCTCTTGTTGCAAAGGCAGACTTTTATGTCAGTCGTAAGCAATGGAAAAAAAAAAAAAAACAAAAAAAAAACAAACAAAAAAAACACCGAACAGGAACAATTAGATGGGAAATGTGCCACGTTAGCACAAAAGTATGCCAGAAGCATTATGAGAAAGCATCAGAAAAAGAGAAATAGGACACCTGATTCAAAGCAGTACCATAGAGATATGTTTTTGGGTTTTTTTTCCTATATGTGTATATGTCATTGCATGCCTTAGTAGATTGCTCTGTGTTATACCCTGCGAGGCTAAAATGAATCCAGCAGAAGCGGTCTCTTGAGCAAGGGGGTGGAATATGGGAAAGCAACAGAAGATCGGTGAGGAGGACTGTAAATACACTCAAGGGACTCGCACCTGGGTGCTGGAAATCACAGCAATTGTTATTCAGTCTCGGGTGCTGGCAGGAAAATATTTGGATGACGTAAGCCTGTAATGGACTCACAGACACCTTATCTAGCTGCTTGGGAATCTTGGCCTGTTGTGGAGGAAGATCAAAGCACAGTACCAGCAAGAGCAGGGAGTCCGCATGCGCTCTTTCTAACAAGGACTCTGTTGCTGCCAAGGATTCTTGCTAACAAGGACTCTCTTGCTGCCAAGGATAAGTTTAACAATGCTACTAGTACCGCTATTTCTGAGTTATTGCTAGATGTAGATAGTATTCGATATGCGATGTTGCAAAACAGAACTGCTACTGATTTTTTGCTTTCAGCTCACAGACATGGTTGTCAAGATTTTAAAGGACTGTATTGTATGAATCTAAGTGACCACTCCAAATCCATCCATGCCCAGTTGCAGGAACTGCACCGACCGAACCAGCAACTTGTGGAGACCACTTTTGAAAATCCTTTTGCTGAATGGACTTGGGGGTGGGGTTGGTTGAAGCAAGTTATACTCATTGCCTGTGTGGAATTAATTTGTCTGTTATGTTTAGTATGCTGTTTGCCGTGTTTAATAAGCATTATACGATCAGTTGTAGATGCCGCTTAGCATCGTACCCTTGTACGAGTTATAGAATATGTTGATCTAAAAACTATGCGTGTATCCATGAGAGCCTGACCTTCACAGAAGATAACAAGAAGGGATTACAACAATGTAGTCACATATCAGGCAGCCGCTGTTAGCAAAGCTGGATCATGAGTTTGGTGAGACTCGCTGCGTGCACTGGCCACGCGTGCAGCGACTCTAGCCTGTACGTTTCTACTCAATCAAGTGCAGGATATAAGGGGGCTGTCTCGGGTCAGGGAGGGGGAGAGAGACATGAGCAAGGGGGAGAGAGACATGAGCGCACTTTGAAGATACAGGGGATGCCCTGAAGCGCTGTGTCTGCCCCTGCACCGCCCCCCCCCCCCCCAAAGTTCTATGTTCATTAACCCCAACAGCTCCAAAGGCATTACAGCATGTTGCAAGATAAGATATAGTCTACTGCTGCTGCAAGACACATTGAACACCTTCCTACAAGAATTTCAACTTTATGCCCTGACAGGACAGTGGGATGATGCACTCGCAAAGAGCCTGACTGCATTAGAGTGGGTATTTTTGCCACATACCTTTTCAAAAACAGTAACTATGATGATTGAAATGTTACCACGATTGTTTTTCCAGGTTCGTTTGTGCTGTCACCAGCTTTCTGGAATGGATCCAAGCCACATACATGTCCCCATCAAAAAGGATGACCTTGACCCTTGGTTATCACAAAGTCTTAACCTTCTTAGTACATTATATTGGGCAAATAAATTATTCTTTCCCCTAGCACAGACTATTACAGTCACTTTCACAAATTCCTTTACAGCCGCGCATCCTGCTAGCACCAAAGCCTCTTGATGGCACCTGTTCGGTGTTTGTAGATGGTTCAGGGACACAGTAAATCCTTTTGACTTATTTCAACAGGAACTGTTAAATGTAAGCAGAATCTCAATATGTTACTGGTATTGTTCAAAGACTTGAAGGAGAATTTATAAAGCAAGTAGAGAACCAATTGTTATTTAGTCTCTTACTGCAATTAATGTTGCTTTTATGAAAAAGACAGCTTCGTTATTTTATTGTCCACATACGCTCTCATAGCTGTTTACTTGGTCCTTTAACTGAGGGAAACACAGTTGCGGATTATCACACTGTTGGTAACAACTCCGAACATTGTGCAGCAAGCTGAAATGTCGCATGATTTTTTTTTTTTTTCTTTCATCAAAATGTGAAGGCATTGAGGAAGCAATTTTCTTTAACACAACAACAAGCACATGATATTGTGTGAACTTGTGCTGATTGTCAACCATTTATACCTAACTGCAACCCAGGCATCAGTCCCCGAGGGCATGGACCTTTGGAGTTCTGGCAGACAGATGTAACCCATGTGTCAGAATTTGGAAAACTGAAATTTATACACCTGAGTGTAGACTGTTATTCAACTGCAATTTGGGCAACTGCACAGATTGGTGAATCTAGTAAACATGTACAAAAGCATTTGTGATCTGCGTTTGTGGCCTTAGGTGTACCGCGTGTGATAAAGACTGATAATGGCCCAGGGTACGTAGCCCGTTCAACACAGGTATTTCTACAGCTGTGGGGCATTACACATGTGACTGGCACACCACATTCTCCGACCGGTCAAGCCATAGTGGAACGCATGAACCAGTCTTTAAAAAAAAATTTTTTTTCAAAAACAAAAAGGGGGAGAGCAAGGGCTGAGTCCTGTAGATCGACTGAACAAAGCTGTTTATGTCCTGAACTTCCTACGCCTTCCTCAACACTGCCTTGTACCTCCAATTGTGCGGCACGGCACAGGCCTGCAGAGAGACCTGGGAGATTTTAGGCAGGAAAATGGCATGGTAGCAGTTAAAAACAGTGTGACGGGGAAGTGGGAAGGACCGTGTAGATTATTAACCTGGGGTCGAGGATATGCCTGTGTCGTTACAGATACCGGAACCAGATGGGTACCAGCCAAGTGGATAAAGCCCTGGTTTGAGCAGACGGATTCGAATGAGTTACCCCACAATACCAACAACGACGATGAGGGCTGAAGAAGTGCAGTGCCCTAGGTGTGGAACTGCGACCCATAGATCCTTGTGCCTTGTGAGGATTGTTGAGGCCGGTGGTGGTTTGAAAGACCACGTGCTGCGGCCTGGTGTGCTGTGTATTTTAATTCCGGTGTGCTGTGTGTTTTAATAAGGAATTAAGTAAGGTGATGGGTTTAATTCATTTAGCTATTGCAATAGAGTAACAAGGAGTTAAGTAAGGTGACAGGGTGTGCTGTGTATTTTAATTCCGGTGTGCTGTGTGTTTTAATTCCGGTGTGCTGTGTGCTTAAAATCCGGTGTGCTGTGTATTTTAATTCTAGTATTTTAATTCCGGTGTGCTGTGTGTTTTAATAAGGAACTAAGTAAGGACGGGTTTAATTCATTTAGCTATTACAATAGAGTACATAGAGTCAGGTTCACCTCAACACAAGCTGGCTAAGCAACAGGAGATTAGGGAAGTCTACCATCCACAAGGATTGGTCAGGGTGTGGCACACAGTGCTGTTACACAGTGCTACTGCCAGAGGTTTGGTCGGTTCCGGAGGACTAGTGGGAACAGGTAGCACGTCACTGTAGCAACAGGTTCGGTCATCTACAGCACAGAAAGAAGGGCAAGGGTACTGATATTTGAAGATGCCAAGGGTACTGATATTTGAAGATGCCACTGGGAATTAGTGTCGGGCTTATCCTTGTGATTGGAAGTTGCAGCTGAGCACAAAAATTGCTTCTTTTAATACAGCAGGATTCAATTCAGTTTACCCAACATTTAACACGACCCTAGTGAACTTTTGCGTAGACACCACAGGGGTGATGATTGATTTTTGCTGTTAGCTCAGAGTCATGAATGTGAAGATTTTGAAGGTATGTGTTGTATGAACCTTTCTGACCACTTATCATCCATTCATAAGCAGTTACAGGAGCTGAAGGATAACATGTCCAAATTAAAAGCCGTTAAAAACAGTTTTGATGATTGATTAAGCTCATGGGGTATAACGGGATGGTTATCAGACTTACTAAAACAAGGGTTCATGCTATTGTTGGTTATATTATTATTGATTATGGTGGCCTCATGTGTTCTCCGCAAAGTGACTGACATGATAGAAAATGCCATGTATAAGGTCTGGCTGACTCAAGAAGAAAAAGGGTGTATTGTAGGAATGCGTCTGAGAGAAAATGGCCATGTGAGCCAGCCTCCCTACTATGAGAGATTAGATTAAGGGCAAAACAGGTGGTAGAAGATGGAATTAGTACCATGGGAAAAACGGGAACTGAGAAGGTAGAAAACATGTTGTGCTAATGACTAAGCAATTTACTATGTGAATTCTTGTAACCAGTCTGATCTGTGAATGAACTGCATGGACAGCGCGTGGACAGTGTAACTAGCTAATCAGAAATAAGCAAGTGGCATGTACGGCTACAACACAGGGTATAAAAGATGATGATCTGTGCTTAATAAACGGCTTCTGTTGATTCACATTGGATCGTCTGGAGTCCAGTTATTTCTCCTCAGAAAATGCCTCCTTCCTCCCCACCAACCATTCATGGAGTCCTGAAGGCGACACTGTGGCACATATTGCACTGTAGTTCTGCTCCATGAATTTGAAGACATTCCCCTGGCTCGTTTCCCCTCTTCCTAAGACCAGAGAGGTCCAAGGGAAGCACCTCAGGGCTTTCATTCCCACAGGGTTTCACTGGCACAGTGCTCACTTTCTGTGACACAGAGAGTTGACCTGCAGCAGGAACCTTCAGGAGACTCTTTTATAAACCCAAGAGGCCCTGCAGAGCTGGTGATATTCAGGTGCTGCTGAAGACTCACAGAAGGAGACGCTGACAGAGGAATGCAAGGACAGAGCAAGGACTAAGTCACGGCTCAGGGTCTGCAGGCAGAATTCGAAAGGGGAGGATGGAACGGGGAAGAGGCAGAAGATAGCACCCAGACCTTGCCTTTCACCCTCCAGTACCCTCAGAGGAAAGGTGGTCGTATCGTGCTAGGGATTACAGGTAAGTGCTGGAATTGCTGAGGCAGGTGTGGTTAATGTGCAAGTGGCTCTTTGCACAGCGTACAACTAGGGAAGTGAGACCATGGGTCTTGGTACTGTCCTGTTCTGCACGTCTTCTTATTCCAACTCGCTCTTTCCTCTAGATACCCTCTCTGTGTCTTTGCGCTCGCTGAACAGAGATAGGAGCAGTGTGATAGTACAGTCAGAGCTGTGGGGCGTCAGCTAATGGGCGCTCAGGCACCTCATTGGACATGAAGAGGTTGGGGTAGAGTGTATGGGGCCAGTGTGCCAATACTCTCTCTGTCTCTTTCCACATCTTGCTTGTGTCTTAGGGTTCGATCTCAGTCCCTCAGCTGTCTCACAGCTGTCTCTCAGCCATCCATATGGGATGTCACTTACTGAGCACAGTGAATCTGGGGCACCATCCCCATGTCCCTGTTCAGGAACAATGCGTCCCAGATTAGGTGGGCTGAAGCACTGAGTAAAAGGGCTCCTCCATCCCAGGAGCTCCCTGGGCTCTCGAGGTGCCTGCCTTGGCCATCTCCAACTTGCTGAAAAATGTGTAAAGTTTGAGGCAGGGAATTATCAGGGACGGTATTTTGTCTGACCCAAGTGTTATGAAAGCCAAAAGAGGAGGTATGGGCAAAGTACTCTCAGCCACAGACGTGCCGTGGGCAGGCAATCAGACCTGTATCAGGCATTTACCAGCAACCTCTGCTTGGTCATGATCCTGCCCTGCCTCAGCTCCCACTCACCCTCGGGACACTCTTGTGTCTTCATTGCAATGCTGAACACGGAGCCCTGACAACTCAGATGGCAATGCTGAGGTCCAGGAGTCGTGCTGCTGCAGGAAGGCAGCCCAAATACACACAGAAATTGAAGGCGAGGAGGAAAAGATGTCCAGCAAATGACCATCACCCCTGTCCTTTTTCCCCTCCTCCTCGTGCAACATCACTTTTCCTCATCTGGCTTAGAGAGCTCAGGTCCCTCTTCTCTGGAATTCAGTTTTTCCCACCCTTTCTCTCCCAAATTCACATCTGCTTCTAAGTCTCCTGTCTAACAGACCCTTTGCAATGCCTTCAATGATGAAGTCAGTAAATCCTGGCCATTCTTGGTCAGGGTAAAGAGAGGGACTGTCCAGGGACAGAATTGTCTCATCAGAAAGCAAATGTTTCAGGGAGCTGTGACCACTAATCCTGTTCAGTGTCCATTCTTCCTCAGTTGGAAGAAACAGTTTATGGCATGATGCGTTTCCCTAAAGGTTTATTGCATGATGGTTTTTTTTCTGTCTGGGACACCTTTCTGTTGCTTGAAAGCAGGACTTGACCGACGTCTAGGCCAGGTACTACTGGGAATAACTTAATGCATCATAATCTAATGTGAGTAAAAGAACATTCTCTTTCATTCCACAGAAATAGGCACCTCAATGCGGCAACTCATCTTGCTAATCAGAGGAGGTTCTTCTAAGAAGAGCAGTTTGGCCCTCTTGAAGAACCTGTTCCTGCCCTTTCGTTACGGATAGTGCCCCTAAACAAAGGCTGAATCCAGTCGCATGAGGGAAAACCTCCATGTTGTTTCTGGCAGTGACTTCTTCCCCATTCCTTTTTACAAAAACCACAGAAATGCATGCCCTTCCTCAGGTTCCCTTCCTGCCACGTGGGGAAAGGAAAGAAGAAGGGGACAACCAGACTTCACCAGTGGAGCTCCTCCTGCTGGGACTGAGTAATGTCCCCAGGCTTCAGGTGCCTCTTTTTCTCCTCTCTCTCATGATCTACATGGTGACCATGTTTGGCAACCTCCTCATTGTTGTGCTGGTGGTGACAGATCGGCATCTTCACACTCCCATGTACTTCTTCCTGGGGAATTTCTCCAGTGTAGAAATCTGCTATACCTCCACTCTCCTGCCCAGGCTGCTGGCCAGCTTCCTAACCAGAGACAGAACCATTTCTGCTCAAGGCTGCATGGTGCAGTTCTTTTTCTTTGGCTGTTTTGCGGGTGCCGAGTGCTATCTGCTGGCCACCATGTCCTATGATCGGTACTTGGCCATATGTCAACCCCTGCTCTATGCAAGCCTCATGAACTGGAAGCTCTGCCTCCAGCTGGCGGCTGGATCCTGGATAGCAGGGTTACTAATGTCTACCATAGTCACGGGACAATTTTCCAAGTTACAGTTCTGCGGTCCCAATACAATTGATCACTTCTTCTGTGATTTTGCCCCATTGCTAGAGCTTGCCTGCAGTGACACAACGGTGCTTAGGCTGGTTACTCTCATAATCTGCTTTCTGGATGTAGTCTTCCCATTTGTATTCACATTGGTATCCTATATCTGCATCATAGCTGCGATCCTGAGGATCCCAACCACCATGGGGAGGCAGAAGGCCTTCTCCACCTGCTCCTCTCACCTCATTGTGGTCACTGTTTTCTATGGCACCCTCATTGCTGTCTATATGATACCCAGGACAGCCTCACTGAGGCAGCTCAATAAAGTGCTCTCCTTTTTCTACACTGTTCTCACACCCATGGTCAACCCACTCCTCTACAGCCTGCGGAACAGGGAGGTCAAGGAGGCTCTAGAAAATGCACTCAGAAAAACTGGCCTCGAGATCTCATACTAGTTGAGATCCACCAGGAATAAACAGGCTGTGGCTCTCTTTTGATTGAGCGTGGACAACTCCTAAGTTATAATTTTGTGTACCAGGTATATCCTCACAAGTGCAGAATCTGTGGACTGTTCGTGAAATGAGAAGTGGGAGAAGGGAATTCGTTTCTTAAAGAAATATAGATCTGGTGTTGAAGAGTGTTAAAAAAATATTCCGTGCCTTTCTTCCTTCTTTAAAGTAAACACAATCGCGATGCTGCAGGTGGGAGCTGTGAAATGCCACACCTGCCCAGGAGTGGGAGAAAACTTACTGTAAACATGCCGTTTCCTCTTCTGTCACCCAGCCAAACCGAGGGGTGGGATTCTTGCATGCCTGGGATTCCTCAGGGCATCTCCATATTGGGCTGAGAAGTGGGCAGCTGAATCAAGCCCTTCTACTGGACATGTCCAAATCTGAATAGATGTATCCCATCCCTCGTGTCCTCTGGGCTTTCTAGCAGAGAACAACTGTGAAAAGTAGTCTCACAGGGTCAGCCTCTCTGAAAAAAAATAGAAATTAAAAAAAAAAAGGCAGATTAATCTTCAGAAGCAAGCTGGGTCTCGGCTACCCAATTTTTTAACATAGAAATCATTGCTTCCCCCTTCTCTCCTTCTCCTAATCAGACACTCCCCCAGCCCTCCTCCCATCAATGAAATTTCTTATTTGTTTCCCACTGGCTGACTTAGGTATTGGAAACTGAGTCCTCCTATGTTCTTGTTTCTTGCAAAAGAGAGCAAGGTCAACTCATGGGGCACAACTGCGCACAGACACCCCCAGCAGCGGGCATTCCCTGTTTCCTAGGCTGAAGCATGTGCACCAGGTGGAAAGGTCTCCATCTCCCCTGACTTGTGCAAGGTCCTTCAGCCCTGACATACTCCACAACACACTTATTCCTCCTCCACCCACAGACTTAAATTCCTTCCCACTTCCAGGCTCAAATCATGGTTGCAAGGATTTTCTGCAATTCAGAAGAGGCCTTGAGCATCTTCCATCTTCTTGGTGCTTATGAAAATGTTCTTGTCTGCGTCCAGATTTGATGAACTTGTCTATAATCAGGACATTATAACAAACTTTTATGAAATCTTTGGTTTTCGTCATTCCTATGTGTGGAAAGATTAGACAAAGAACTCAATACACCAAAAAGGATGCCGAGTGAAGTGCCTGTACGAGCCAGGTGACATACCCCCATGGCTGCGGTTTCCTGGCAAGACGTCTGTCCTGAGAGGGGGATCCAGCCTCTGCCAATCTGGAGTTGGGAATCAGCAGTGTCCGTGCCACCTGGGGACACAGTGACTTTTTAAAGACCACCCTTCATCTGAACTGCTTTAGATTTGTCCTTGAGGATGGGGTATCGTGGCTTATATTGCAAATCCTGATTTAATTGGCATTGCCTAAAGTGGCTATCGCAGATGCAAACCGCTATATTTAGATTTAGGCAGATTAATGTTGGTGGGGGTTTTGTTTGGGTTTTTTGGTTTCTTTTCCTTTCTTTTTTTTAAGATCTTGATAGTTTTGGGGAAATCACACAAGCACCTGAAGGATTGTTGAAGGATTACTGATAGAAGCTCCAACATTTCTTGTATCTCAAGGAATGAGATGGCAGAGGCCAAGGGAAAGATGGTTTGGGCACTGTCTAGGGATTTGGGAAACTGGTACGTGCTCCCCTCCTCAGTGAGGGCTGTGAGAAACTCTGCCAACTAGGTCCGAACTCACAGTCGTGCCAGGCAGCCTGTGTATAACTGTAGCCAATGTGGTCCTGGCAGCGCAGGATTTGAGTTTCCATTTGAGTCCAAATCATTACCATTCACTCTGCCTCCATCTTCCCCCTGACTCTGGGTGTTGTGTCATGCAACTGTCCTGGCTCTCCAGGCAGGACGGCCAAAAGTTTCATATCCAAATTGGGACATTCCCCCTTGCTGGAAATATGAATGCAGCAGGCTCAAGACAAGAGGACCAAGAAACAAAACTTCCCCCAGGACCAACTAATGAAAACTTTCCACAGGCTGTGGGTCTTTCTCTTTATTGACAGAATTTGTGAGTCTGGACAATAGAGCTTCACCTATTTTTCCCCCCTCTCTTTTCAATTTGTCTCTCAGCATTTATGTAGAATAGAATCATAGAACCATTTAGGTTGGGAAAGACCTTTAAGATCATTGAGTCCAACCTTTAACTTAGCTGTGCAAAGTCCACCACAAAACCATGTCCCCAGGTGCCACATCTACATGCCTTAAATACTTCCAGGGATGGTGACTCCACCACTTCCTTGGGAAGCCTGTTCCAATACTCGACAGCCCTTTCGGTAAAGAAATTTCTCATAATATCCTACCTACACCTCCCCTGCATCCCACAGGCTGTCCCTGGCCTCTATTGTTGCAAGAACTTAGTCCTTCCCAGGAAAAGGACTTTAGCTTATGCTCCTGCTGGGCCATCCCACTGGCCTGTCTAAGGAAACTTTGGGATGGCAGCCTCAACTTCAGGGTAGTGTCTGCTCTCTTCAGTCACCTACAAATGTTATGAAAAAACACCCTCTCATCTCCTCAGGGTCATTATAGACGTGTCAAACAGGGCAGGTTACGGTATAGACCCCCGCAGGACCCTACTGGCTAGATGCCTGCAGGCAGAGTAAAACACATGGACCATGTGGCTCTGAGCTCAACAGTCCAGTTGTTTTTTCACCCACCTGCTTATCCACCCGTGCAGACTATAATATCCTAATGTGGACTGCTGTGGTTTTGGCCAGATTGGCCAATCACAATGAGAGATGGCCCTCTGCCCTCTCTCTCCAAAGAGAGGAGAGGAAGAGATAAGGAGCTTTACGAGTTTGGAAAAAGAACTAAACTACTTTAATGAAAATAAAAATAAATTAGGAAATAGTAAATAATAATAGAATAATGAAAATTTAAAAAAAAGTATACAATATATACAAAACCGTATCCAGCTCCCAGGATGACGATCGCATCACCAGCAGACACAGGGAAAGTCCCAGACTGGAGTCAGCGATGGACAGGAGCTGAATTCTGGATATGGAGTCAGGAATGCCAATATCGGGATCAAAGGCAGATGAACACACAGGGTCCTCCTCGGACGCCAGCCACTGAAGGAAGAGGCTGACCCTTTTATCCCTCAGCTTTTATGCTGAGCATGGGGCAGCTGGGATGGAATACCCTGTTGGTCAGTTTCAGGTCACCTCTCCTGTCCGTTCCTCTCCGCAGGTGCAACATCTCTATCCTCTTCTGCTTCTGACCCTCCAATGGGGCAAATAAAGAAATTATCTGACCTTGGTTTTTATAGCAATAGGTATCAGCAAGAGCCTCTGTGCATGCCATACCTTGGCATAAATTAGAAACAGTCAGGACTTATCACTCTGGGAGCCAAACAGCGTCTGGACAATACCCTGTTAATTTCAGAGAGTTCAGTTAGTTAAAAGAGCCTTAAACTGAAAGTAAAATTACTGAACAGAAAATTGGTTCTGTTTTACCAGGACAATCAGACATGATTTTAGGCATTGTTTCTCACTGTGCCTTCAGCCCCTCCTCTCCCTACACACAGCACCAGCAGCACCTTTGCTTCCAGCATCAGGCTTTCTCTCATCTCCTCCTTAGGAGCCACCAAGAGGGAGATGGCCCTGGGCAGTGCCCTGCTGCCAGGAGGGGTCTGCAGGGCAGAGCTGAGCCCCCAGCGGGTGGGATGGGCTGTGGGAGCAGTGAGAGGGAGGAGACCTGGGCCCAGAGAAGCAGCTCCTGGCAGGGGCAGCTCCAGGCAGCAGAGAGCCCCTCCACCCGGCTGCATCCCTCTCTGCTCCACTGCCCAGGGAAAGAGAAACCAGATGGGAGAAACCGACTTTGAAACTGGACTCTTCCACACTCATAAAAGGCCATTTTCTTCTTAAAGGATGTTGTTAATGAGACCGTTCTCCAACAGAGAGAGGGTAAGCACAGGACACCTGGGTGGTGCCCAGCAGCTCTCCTGACCCTGCACTAGGGCACAGAGAGCCCTTTTGTCCCTCAGGGCTCAGCAGTGTTCAGGCTAAAGGTAATGGGAAAGAGAAGGATTTCTGCCCCTGCAAAGAAAGTGCCCTCAACACCAAAAACCTGATCTCAAAAAAAGGAGCTGAATGAAATTATTCCAAGGAAAAGGAAGCCATTTGGGGGGGATTTTTTGGGAAACACAATGAGATGGGCTCAAAGAAGTCTACCTTCACTTCTCATGTCTCCTGCATGCCCAGAGTGAACAAATGTCCAACAGCAGCTCCATCACCCAGTTCCTCCTCCTGGCATTCGCAGACACACGGGAGCTGCAGCTCTTGCACTTCGGGCTCTTCCTGGGCATCTACCTGGCTGCCCTCCTGGCCAACGGCCTCATCATCACCACCATCGCCTGTGACCACCGCCTCCACACCCCCATGTACTTCTTCCTCCTCAGCCTCTCGGTTCTTGACCTGGGATCCATCTCCACACCTGTCCCAAAATCCATGGCCAATTCTCTTTGGGACAACAGGGCCATCTCCTACTCGGGGTGTGCTGCCCAGATTTTTCTTTTTCTTTTTTTGATGTCATCAGAATATTGTCTTCTCACTGTCATAGTCCTATGACCGCTACATGTGCCATCTGCAAACCCCTGCACTACGGCACCCTCCTGGGCAGCAGAGCTTGTGTCCACATGGCAGCAGCTGCCTGGGGCAGTGGGTTTCTCCATGCTCTGCTGCACACGGCCAATACATTTTCCCTGCCCCTCTGCCAGGGCAATGCTGTGGACCAGTTCTTCTGTGAAATCCCCCAGATCCTCAAGCTCTCCTGTTCAGACTCGGACTCCCTTAGTGAATTTGGGCTTCTTGTGGTTAATGCCTTGGTTGCTTTTGTTTGCTTTGTTTTCATCGTGCTGTCCTATGTGCAGATCTTCAGGGCCGTGCTGAGGATCCCCTCTGAGCAGGGACGGCACAAAGCCTTTTCCACGTGCCTCCCTCACCTGGCCGTGGTCTCCCTGTTTCTCAGCACTGGCATGTTTACCTACCTGAAGCCCCCCTCCATTTCTTCCCCAGTTCTAGATCTGGTGGTGGCATTCCTGTACTCGGTGGTGCCTCCAGCATGGAACACCCTGATCTACAGCATGAGGAGGAACCAGGAGCTCAGGGATGCCCTGTGGAAATTGATGACCGGATGACTTTCAGAAGCAATAAACTGTCATCTTTTGTAAATCACTCGTAACTCATTGCAGGCCAAGCCCATCTTCTGTAGTATATTGGGTTTGATTGTGGATTTTTTGGTTTTGTTTTTTGCTTTGTTTTACTTCTTATACTGTTGTCCACAAAGAAATATTGTCATTTGTGCTGTTTCTTATTATGTATTTTTCCAAATTTTTTAGACCCACAGATT
This sequence comes from Sterna hirundo, assembly GCA_009819605.1. Classification (NCBI taxonomy): domain Eukaryota; kingdom Metazoa; phylum Chordata; class Aves; order Charadriiformes; family Laridae; genus Sterna; species Sterna hirundo. The sequence goes on from WNMW01000085.1 coordinate 134,168, forward strand.
CTGTAATTGAGGCCCGATGTTTTCTCTGTATTTAAGATAAATAAAGAACCTTCCAGCAACTTGCTTGCTCAACATCCTTCCTTTGATGCCCTCTCTGGAGCCACAGTGCATGCCTGTTTGCAGAGGTGGAGGGGAAAGAAGGGGACACAGGAGTGGGAAGAAAAGGAGGGAGAACCAGCCTTAGTCTTCTCACAGCTGCTCTCTTCCCATTTCCATATTCTCCATTCTGATCCCTTGTGTTGTTGAAAGGCCTGATTGCTCTGGCAGCTCTCTTCTACCACTGTGGTGTGGCAGCCCTGTGAGCACAGGCAGGGGCAGGGACTGCTCAATTCTCTGACAGAGCTGACTTTCCCCTCCTTTGTGGATGATGCCAAGCTGGGGGAGCCCTTGAGGAATCTCACCCTGATAGCACTGTTGGTAGCAGGAGAGTATTGAGGGATGACTGTGGTGGGTTAAACATGGCAGGGCATGGAGGGTCGGAAGGGAGAAGCGTAGAGGGGGTGGCACCTTTGGGGAGGAGCGGACAGGAGAGGTGACCCAAAGCTGACTAACAGAGTACTCCATCCCACCTGTATCATGCTCAGTATAAAAGAAAAGGGAAAGGCGAAGAGCCTGTGGTGCTTGAGAGCCACTGGGAGCAGATCCCTGTGGATTGTCCACCATTTCCATTGGCACTGGGTGACCACACCTGAAGGCTCAGCCCAGGCCCATTCCCTAACATCGCCCTATGCCTTCCTGCCCTGAGACCAGGGAGAACCCAAGCACAGAAGAATGGCCTCATGGGTAGACTCCCTTCAGCCTGCTCCAAGGCCTCTTCAGCTTTGGAAGAAGAGCCTACAGACATCAGCACTGAGGAACCCCCCTTTTATTACAGAGGTAGGACACAGGAGGCCACCTGTGCAATCATGCCAGGCACATGTACAAAGACTTCTGGGTCAGTCAGGCCAAGTTTGTGCCTCTGGAGAAGTGGAGTGGATGCAGACATTCCTGGACAAACAGGATTATTGCAGATAAAATGACCAAAGCACAAGAGGATCCTGATGTGAATTGGAAATCTCTTGTGAAGAGACATGGACTGCCTATTGCTGTTGAAAGACAAATGATTTAACCAGCTTCTTCAGTGAAGCTTTGAGCTCCTGGTTCCTCATGGTGTAGATGAGGGGGTTCACTGCTGGAGGCACCACCGAGTACAGGAATGCCACCACCAGGTCCAGAGATGTGGTCTTCTCCATGGATGAGGAGGGCTTCAGGTAGGCAAACATGGCAGTGCTGATAAAGAGGGAGACCACGGCCAGGTGAGGGAGGCACGTGGAAAAGGCTTTGTGCCGTCCCTGCTCAGAGGGGATCCTCAGCACGGCCCTGAAGATCTGCACATAGGACAGCACAATCAAAACAAAACACCCTGAAGATAAAGAAAAAGCAAACACAAGAAGCCCAGCCTTCCTGAGGTAGGAGTGTGAGCAGGAGAGCTTAAGGATTGGGGGAACTTCACAGAAGAACTGGTTCAGGACATTGCCTTGGCAGAGGGGTAGGGAAAATGTATTGGCCGTGTGCAGGAGAGCATTGAGAAACCCACTGCCCCAGGCAGCTGCTGCCATGTGGACACAAGCTCTGCTGCCCAGGAGGGTCCCGTAGTGCAGGGGTTTGCAGATGGCAATGTAGCGGTCATAAGACATGACAGTGAGAAGAAAATACTCTGCTGAAATCAAGAAGAGAAAGAAAAAGACCTGTGCAGCACATCCTGCATAGGAGATAGCCCTGGTGTCCCGCAGGGAATTGGCCATGGATTTGGGGACAGTGGTGGAGATGGAGCCCAGGTCAAGAACAGAGAGGCTGAGGAGGAAGAAGTACATGGGGGTGTGGAGGTGGTGGTCACAGGCGATGGTGGTGATGATGAGGCCGTTGGCCAGGAGGGCAGCCAGGTAGATGCCCAGGAAGAGCCCGAAGTGCAAGAGCTGCAGCTCCCGTGTGTCTGCGAATGCCAGGAGGAGGAACTGGGCGATGGAGCTGCTGTTCGACATTTGCTGCCTCTGTGTATTAGGTCCTGTCCTTAGAGGAAGAGTCAATAAAAAATTAGGGGAGGATTTTCTGACAAAAATCAGTCTTTCTCTTAGACCCTTCCCCTGCTACTCCCTTATCCCACTCCTCCCCATTCTTTTTCCAGGTGACCTTCCATCATCACTGTGCCTGGAGCTCTGCCTGGTGCTGGTTGAATGTGCCATGAGGAGCGGGTCCTCTGTCTGTTGGCTGCTGAGGAGTCAGCCCTCCTCTACAGCAGTGGGTTCATGGGAACGCCTGCTTCTAATGCAGAAGGGCTTGTCAGCATCTGCACTCCCAGTGCTAAGGAACCAGGATGGTAGAATGAAGTTTCCTACGTCTGGGTTTTTTACAGCTTCCCTCATCCCACACAGGGAGTCGTTTTGGATGGCAGAAAGCCTCAACATTTTTACTGTGCTTAGGCAGAACGGAGCGAGTCCTGCAAGACAAGAGGACTGCTTGTGGCGTAGTGCATAGTGAGGGGAGCTGGTCTGTCTCTCCATCTTGTTCACAGATGCCTTGGTCTTCCACCTTTCTCAGATGGAGGTTGATCACACTCCCGCGTTACCCTGAAAATCCACCAGACACTAGGGAGAACAGAGGGATCCACTGTAGACTGCTAAACATCTCAACCTTTCTCAAGGTTTTGGCACTCCACTTCTAGCAAAGGACACACAAGGCTCATTTCCAACAGGATTTCCTCCACTGTAGCTTCTCACAGCTTCTACGTGGGGCTTTCTGATAAAACAAAGGTGCTACGGGGACAGGTTTGCATCCTTGAGAGCAACTCACAGCTTGGAAGGACACCTCAGGGAGGAAGCCAATAGTCCTAATGATGATATAAGTCAGCTTATATCCCAGTCCCACAGACTATATTGACCAGATCTCCACATGTGCAAGGAAACCTGGGACACTTGTTGCCCCGGACACAGCTGCATGAACACACAAGATCCGTGTGTGAGTCTGCAGCTGAAGCTCCGCCTCCTCAGAGACCCTGACAGCCAGGACAAGATAACAAGAGTAATAACACAGACCAGTAGAGGAAGAAGGAAAAATACAGTGAGCTTAGAGAGGCCAGGGCAGCGGCAGACGGGCCCTCAGGACAGCGTTACCCTCACCCAGCTGTGCACGCCACCTCCCAGTCACTGACACAGCTGGGCAGCTGCTCTCAGCCCCTGTGCTCTGCAGACGGAACTGGGCTTGTGGCTCGAGAGCTGCACCTTAGCTCTGCTGGAGCTCTGCCTTCCCAGGAGGGTGGTTCATGCCTTGGACCCCCCAGCCCTGAGGACAGGGCTTTGCTGGGTGTGCGGGGAGACAAGGGGGCTTGCTCAGAGGAAGAGGTCTTCATTGGAGGGGATCATACAGAGTTTCCTGAATTCTTCCTCCCATAATATTTCTCGTTTAGTTCCCTCTCATTCCCTGATCATCTCTCTGCTGCCTGGAGGTTTTCCTCCTGGGAGGTGTTTCCCTCTTCCATGTCTTTTCCCTGTCAGCTCTCACAGCCCCCATCCCAAATGCTGTGCACTCCCCTTGGCCCCACAGAAACCTGCCTGTTTTCATCTTCCTGTTTGCAGGTGCAAAAGGGCAGGTCAGAACAACCCCGATGGGTCCAGCAGAGCTGATGCTGGTGCTGTCCATGGGCAGAGGAGGGGCTGAAGGCGCCTTAGGAGGCTTCTGGTGGATCTAATGATCACTCATAGTTGCAGTTCAGGACTCTCGGTGACTTGCTAAAACCTGAGATCTCCTTTTCAGTTTCCCCTTTTTTTCTCTCCCCTGCCCCTTCCTGTAATAGGAGGCTGAAAAGGCAGACTCAGGAAAGCTCCTGACTATTAGAGTGATCTGTGCCTTGATCTTCTGCTTCAGATATCCCCTTGGAAATATTCTGGGGGTTATTTGGAGCTGTGATCAGTCCTGACCCACGCAGCACCCTCTCAACTGCAGAAGGACCCTGCCCTGCCAGAAGTTGCTCCTTCCACCCACAGCTTCTCCCCACAGAAGCTCCATGGCAAACTCCCAGGGAAGGCTGAGAGCCGACCCTGGCAACCAGCAGAGTCCCTTCCCCAGCACACAGCCCCCTGAGGGGAAGGGACCCTGCTCTGAACAACAGCTCTGAGCACTCACAGGTGCACATCCACCTGTACATCGCTGCAGACATTAGAGAAGGCAGTCATCATGTCCTGTCCCTCTGAAGGTGCAGCAGAATGTCCCTGATCTGCAGCACGTCCTCCTCCAGTACAACAGAGAAACTGTGAGAGTTGTCCTTACAGATCCTATGAGCTGTGGGATGTGCCACCTTGAGGAAGTCCCTCCAGGAACTGAAGCTTCATTGCCCTGCTGCCAGAGGCTTTCTGTGGCAGATGCTATGAAGATTTTCTCCCCGAGTGAGCTGTCGGCGTCCTCACACTCCCAGCTGCCTTTAACCTCTCTCTGCCTCACTCCTTCCCTCGCTGCCTGCAGGCAGTGCCCTCAGCCCTGCTGCGCTTGGCAGAGGAGCTGCTCCTGGGCAGAGCTGTCTCTCTGCAGCGCTGCCCGCTTGCCATGAGCTCCCTCCATGCCAGGAGCTCAGCCCAGCTCAGCAGCAGAGGACCAGCCCAAGGCAGCCCTTTCTCTGCCCCCTCGGGGCTCCCTCCAGGTGTCCCTGGGGCTCCAGGGGAACCTGCTGGGAAACAGGATGAAACAATCCCTGATGTTCCCTCCTCAGCTGCAGAGAAACACTTCTTTCCAGCACTGTCATGTCTCCTATGAGGAAACGATTTTGGCGTGACAAGGCTGACAGTGATTTTTACACCCATGTCCACGGAAGTGAGCTGACCTTGGCTGCTACAGCAACAAGTAGAAGCAAGAGCCTCTCTGCACACCATTCCTTGGTATGAAAAAAAAATGTCTTCCTTATATTTAATCTAAGTCTACCCTCTTCTAGGTTAAAGCCATTACCCCTCGACCAATCACTACATGCCCTTGTAAAAAGTCCCACTCCAGCTTCCATGTAGGCACCCTTCAGATATTCGAAAGCCATTACAAGGTCTTCCTGGAACCTTCTCTTCTCCAGGCTGAACAACTCCAACTCTCTCAGCCTGTCCTCATAGCAGACGTGCTCCAGCCCTCTGATCATCCTCGTGGCCCTCCACTGGACCCACTCCAAGGGGTCAATCTCCTTCTGATGTTTGGGACTCCAGAGCTGCACACAGTACTCCAGGTGGGGTCTCACCAGAGCAGAGTAGAGAGGCAGAATCACCTCCCTCGACCTGCTGGGCCGTTTCTTTTGTTGCAGCCTAAGATACAGTTGGCTTTCTGGGCTGCAAGAGCACACTGCCAGCTCATTTTGACCTTCTCATCCACTAGCACACCCAAGTCCCTCTCCTCAGGCCTTCTTTCAAGCCATTCTCTGCCCAGCCTGTATGTGTGCCTGGGATTGTCCTGACCCACACGCAAGACCTTGCCCTTGGCCTGGTGGAATTTCATGAGGTTTGCACAGGCCCACCTCTCAAGCCTGTCCAGGTCCCTCTGGATGGCATCCCTTCCCTACAGCCTGTTGACCGTGCCACACGGCTTGGTGTCATTGGCAAACTTGCTGAGATGCCCTCAATCCCACTGTCCATGTCGCCAACAAAGATGTTAAACAGCACTGGTCCCAGTTCTGACCCTTGAGGAATGTCACTCGTCACTGATTTGCACTTGGATGTCCAAGGGGAGCTGTTGACCGCAACTCTTTGAGTGTGGCCATCTAGCCAGTTTCTTACCCACCGCATGGTCCATCCTCAGATCCATGTGTTTCCAATTTAAAGACGAGGATCTCGTGCAGAACAGTGTCAAAGGCTTTACGTAAGTCCACGTAGATGACGCTGGTTGCTCTCCCCTTGACTACCAATGCTGTGGCAACATCGTAGAAGGCCACCAGATTTGTCAGGCACGATTTGCCTTTGGTGAAGCCATGTTGGCTGTAACCAATCACCTCCTTATTTTCCATGTGCCTTAGCAGAGATTCCAGGAGGATCTGCTCCATGATCTTGCCAGGCAGAGGTGAGACTGACCAGCCTGTAGTTCCCCGTCTCTTTCTTTTTTCACTTTTTGAAAATGGGGGTTATATTTCCCCTTTTCCAGTCAGCGGGAACTTCACCAGACTGCCATGAGTTTTCAAATAGAATGGAAAGTGCCTTAGCAGCTTCACCCACCGGTTCCCTCAGGACCCATGGATGGATTTCATCAGGTCCCATGGACTTATGTACCTTCAGGTTCCTCAGATGGTCCCGAACCTGATCTTCTCCTACAGTGGGCGGTCCTTCACTCTCATAGACACTGCCTTTGCCTTCTGCAACTTGGGCGGTGTGGTTGGAGCCCTTGCCGGTGAAGACCGAGGCGAAAAAGTCATTGAGTACCTCAGCCTTCTCCATATCCTGGGTGAGCAGGTCTCCTCTTTCCTTCTGGAGAGGGCCCACATCTTCCCTAGTTTTGCCTTTATCCCTGACACACTTATAGAAGTTTTTTCGTTTTGTCCTTGATGTCCCTGGCCAGATTTAATTCCCTCTGGACTTCAGCTTGCCTAATCTGGTTCCTGGCCACTTGGAAAGTTTCTCTGTATTCCACCCAGTCTACCTGTCCTTTCTTCCACTCTCTGTAGGCCTCCTTTTTGTTTCTGAGCTTGTCCAGGAGCTCCTTCTTCATCCATGCAGGTCTCCTGGCTTTTTTGCCTGACCTCTTTCTTGGGCTGCACTGCTCCTGAGCCTGGGGGAGGTGATCCTTGAATACTATCCAGCTCTCTTGGGCCCCTCTTCCTTCCAGTACTTTTTCCCATGTTACCCTGCCAAGCAGGTCCCTCAAGCAGCCAAATTACCCCTATATGTCATCACTACTACAGTTGCTATATGCTGTATCAATGGTATTACCGTGACAGTCACCTAAATTAATGAGGAATGAACTTGGAGGCAACTGAGCAAAGTGCAGAAGTGATGGAACCAGAACTCACCTCAGAAATTGGTGCCTGGCAATTTCTCTCGAGACAGATATCTTCCACCCACAGACTATGGGCATGAGCATGGGCTGTGCCAGACACAGCAGCTGCGAGCTCCAGGTGCAGCATGCAACAATTCTACACCACACACCATCTCTCCTGTCCTGAAAGATAATTATGACAGATGGAGCCCAAAGTCATGGACTAAATGAACTCAATGGACATTTCAGAGGGATGGTCCATAGACTAAAATCTCAGCTGGCCAAAGGGATATTCCATGCCGTAGCCATTATGCTCAGCATATAAATGTGGCTTGGCCGGGGGGCAGTGATCCGCAATCGCTGCTTGGGACAGCCTGGGCAATCACTCATTGGGTGGCTAGAGCAATTTGTGTGGCATCAATTGTTTTGTATATTCTTTTGTCTGTTATTAATAGTATTATTTTCCTCTTATGTTATTTGTCTGTTAATCTGTCTTTATCTCAAGCCAAGAGATTTCTTTTATCCTTTTTTCTCTCTCTCCTCCTTATCCTACTTGGTGCTGGGTGGGTGGGCGGGTGGGTGGGGAGAGGGAGTAAATGGCTCTGTTGTCCTAGTTGTCAGAAAGGGTTGAACCGTAACAACCTGGGAGATCCAGTTTTATTGCAGAGCTGTTATCTGACAGGCCACATCTGACGCAGTGTTGTGCAAGAGTCACACACAATAGGATCAAACCTCGAGACAGGTAGTTCTAAACACAGAAATATATCAATAAGTAGGACTGGATGGACAGATGAGGGGAGGGCAGTGGATGTTTACCTTGACTTCAGCAAGGCATTTGACACGGTCTCCCACAGCATCCTGCTAGGGAAGCTTAGGAAGTGCGGTTTACATGAATGGACAGTGGAGTAGTTTGAAATCTGGTTGAAAGATAGAGCTCAAAGGGTTGTGATTAGGGGCACAGGGTCTAGTTGGAGGTCAGTGAGAAGTGGTGTTCCCCAGGGGTCACTACTGGGTCCAGTCCTCTTCAATTTATTCATCAATGACCTGGATGAGGGGATAGAGTGCACCCTCAGCAGGTTTGCTGATGACACAAAGCTGGCGGGGGTGGCTGACACTCCAGAAGGCGGTGCCACCATCCAGAGAGACCTGGACAGCCTGGAGAGTTTGGCAAAGAGGAACCTTATGAAATTCAGCCAGGGCGAGTTTAGAGTCCTACACCTAGGGAGGAATAACCTCATGCACCAGGACAGGTTGGGGCTGACCTGCTGGAGAGCAGCTCGGTGGAAAGAGACCTGGGAGTCCTGGTGGACAACAGGATGACCATGAGCCAGCAATGTGCCCTTGTGGCCAAGAAGGCCAATGGCATCCTGTGATGCATCAAGAGGAGTGTGGCCAGTAGGTCGAAGGAGGTCATCCACCCCCTCTACTCTGCCCTGGTGAGGCCGCACCTGGAGTACTGTGTCCAGTTCTGAGTTCCCCGGTTCAAGAGGGACAGGGAACTGCTGGAGAGGGTGCAGCAAAGGGCTACCAAGATGATGAGGGGACTGGAACACCTCTCCTATGAAGAAAGGCTGAGGGATTTGGGTCTCTTCAGTCTGCAAAAAAGACAACTGAGGGGGACCTTATCAACACTTATAAATACTGAAAGGGTGGGTGTCAGGAGGATGGGGCCAGGCTCTTTTCAGTGGTGTCTGGGGACAGCACAAGAGGTAATGGGCATAAACTTGAGCATAGGAAGTTCCACCTAACATGAGGGGGAACCTTTGACTTTGAGGGTGGCAGAGCACTGGAACAGGCTGCCCAGAGAGGTGGTGGAGTTTCCATCTCTGGAGACATTCCAAACCCACCTGGACATGTTCCTGTGCAAACTGCTCTAAGATGACCGTGCTCTGACAGGGGGGTTGGACTGGATGATCTCCAGAGGTCCCCTCCAACCCTATGATTCTACGATTGTATGATTCTATGATAAGGATTGCTCAGGCCCACCTCTCTAGCTCGTCCAGGTCCCTCCGGATGACATCCTGTCCCTCTGGCATGTCAACCGCACCACTCAGCTTGGTGCCATTGGCAAACTTGCTGAGGGTGCACTTGATCCCACGGTATAAATCATTGATGAAGACATTGAACTGCATCAGTGCCAGTATGGATCCCTGAGGGACAGCATTTGTCAGCCCTCTCCATCTGGATGTCGAGCCATTGACCACCACCCTCTGGATGCAACCATCCAGCCAGTTCTTTAACCACTGAACAGTCTACCCATCAAATCCGTATCTCTCCAACTTAGAGAGAAGGATGTTGTGATGGACATCATCCCAAGCACAAACAGAGGCTGGGCGGAGAACAGATTGAGAGCACCCAGGAAGAACAGGTTGCTCGGAGAAGTTTTGGAGGTTCCATCCCTGGAAGTGTTCAAGATCAGGCTGGATGGGGCTTTGAGCAGATGAGGTGCAACACCTACAGACACCCGTTTCACATGCAAGATGCTGCTGAGAGCACCACCGGTTAATATTTGATCGTTGTTCGGCCATAACTGAGCAATATCCGTCTTTCTAATGCTACCAGGCATGAAGGCAGTCAAGAAAAGAAAGGAGAGAATCAAAAAGCCAAAAAAGCTGCTGTGAAAATGTGGAATTTTCGACCCCTAGTATCCTAAGGGTCACTGTGGAAGAAAAGTGTTAGAGTAACATTTGGCCTGCATCGGCAGGTTTGTCTCCATGTCTCCCCAGGGCTTCCATCTCAGAGATGCTCCCTCTTCCTCCTCGGCCAAATGGGATCTCTCCTGGAGGTTTGGGAGCTCCGCCTGAAAACGGCTGCTGATCTTGAGGCGCCTGAAATCGTAAGGAAGAGGAGGTGAGGAAGGCAAGTTGGGAACAGATACACGACGATCAGCAGACCCTTAGGAAGAGGGGAGATGTGAGGAGCTGCACTAAAGAAGTTACGTCTTTCCCAGCAAAGCATGACTAGCTCTCCTCTAACAACTTCCACAGTCCCTTCCCAGCACCACTGGCATCACCGTGCTGCCCCGAGAGTCCTTTTGTGCCCCATCGGGCAAGAAAGTTTGTCCTTCTTCTCTCAAAACCTGACCAAACTGGCAAGGTTCACTCCCAGAGCAGCAGCAAGCTGCCAGAGCTGTGGCCACCGAGCAAGAAGTGCTCTAACCTCCAACACAGTAACAATGCGGGAAACCAATCACTGCCCTTGAAATTTACTGGTCAAGAGATAGTTTTGTAAAAGAGTCTCTTCCCCTGCTTAATTTGCCAGAAGTCCAACAAACCCACCCTCTGATTTCTGTGCCTTGGCCTACCTTCCTTTCCCTCTAGAGTCTTGAATTCAATCATCAGGGCAAGTCTTCCCTTGTCCTGATTGCCACTTTATGAAATGAAGCAAGTGTCTAGCCCAGAAGGTAACCATACCGAGGTCAGATCTTTCTATGAGCAGTGACATCTTTCAAAGTCTTGTACACAGTAGCACAGGAGGGATAAAACATGTTTTCCTGGGTCTAATTGAAAAGCCCTGGGTAAGTCCGGCTGCAGCCAGGAAACACCCCAGAATTCCCTCTCGATTGTCAGCACATCAACATTCAGGGATGGAGCACCAGCCACGTCCCTTGCCTTTGGGGATTCACAAAGTCCAAGCCTGCTGGTGAAGTCATCACTCACAGGAGTCATTGTTCCCCATTGCGGCCATCGCTTCTCTTCAGGAACAGCAGGGAAAGCTCTGGATGACAAAGGATGCCAGGATGCGCTGCAGAAAGAGAAGATCAGCAGCAATCCCCACACCTGAGTGCAAAGAAATAGCTGCACCTCAACAAAATAAATTACAAAAAATCCCAAACTAAACCCAGAGAACAGCATCTACCACCAGAACCGTTTCAGTGGTAGTTCCAACCGCTGCAGAGCTGCAGCTGATGGCCCTGCTGTCCCTGTCTCAGAACTCCAACTGACGGCAGTTACCAAGGCCCTTTGGGAAGACTGCGCTGGGTGTCACCTTCTCTGAGGAGGACCTGCTGCTTCCCTCTGGCTGCCATTAGCAGCAGAGCCCTCTGGTTCTCCAGCCCACACTTTGCCCCCTTGGACGCAGGAGGGACCAGCTTTCAGCCGCTGCTTTAACAGCGGCCTTTGCTGTGCTCCTTTGCTGTCTCCCTTCCTGCTGCATCTGTCAGGATGGGCTTCTTCTCATTCCAGATGGAGCCCAAAGCCTCAGACTACACTGCCACCCCTACTTGTCCACCCTAGCATACGGTAAAGAAATAACAGTTAGCAAATAGGAACTCTACCTATAGCGCGCATCTGGCCAGCCTATACAAGTGTAACAGCTCATCCTAAAGCTCCGAAGGCATAGACCAGCCAATACTTTGATCCCATATCTACCTCCTGTATGATCTGTCCTGAAGGTCAAATCATCGTTACCTTTGGAAGAGGATGGAAGTTGAGGAGAAGTGGTCAGTAAATGATCAATGGTTGGGAAAAAGCAGCCAAGCAAGTGGCAAAGGAAGGAGCCGAGTTGTCCCAAGGCCAGTTCAGCACAAGGAGCTTTGGCTGGCCCGCTCTTGAGGACTTCTTTTCCACTCTTCCCAGGTACAGGACTGCATCCACGAGACTCATGCAGCAAAGCACCTGTTGTCTTAGAGCTTCATTTCCAATTAATTTAACCTACCCCCAAGATCCAGACACAGGCTGACTCTGAACTAGCACTACCAAAAAACCACCTTGAGCAACTGCGCTGGTTGGGCCTTGGGTGGCTGCCAGGGCCCCACCCAGCTGCTCTCCCACCCTGCAGCTCCAAAAAAAATTTGTGGGTGGCTTTTTAGCATCTAGTTTAACCCCTCAATCCCCCTGGAGGGCAGTGAGTATTTCTTCTGCCCCAACGAGGCAGATGGTTGCTATTCCTGCCCCCCTTGAGCTCAGCACTTGGGCCCCTGCACCGCCTGGTCCTCTAGTTTTCCCCACTCTTGCTTGGGGCACTGAGTTCCTCCTGCTCAGCTCAGGACAGGGAGTTTTCCTCCTGCTCCACTTGGGGAGGCTTTCTTCTTTACATCCTTCACTTGGGGTGTCCAGTGTGGCCTCAGCCTTGCTTGGGTGGCTTCTTTTCATCATGTCCCTCTCAGGACAGCTGGTTTTTCCCCTCTCTTGCTTGGGGAGGCTCCTTTTGCCCCTTCCCTACACCAGGTGCCTCGATTTACTCCTGCCCTGCTCCGGGTGGCTCTTTTTGCCTCTGCTGAAATCGGGGTGACTCACTTTGCTCCTGCCCCACTTGCGGCATTTAGTTTTTTTCCTCTCCTGCTCAGGGCATCTCGTTGTGCCCCAGCCCCCGCCCCACTCGGAGCAACCATTAATGTCCCAGATGCAACAGGACCACCAGGGCTCCAGCGCCATTTCCCTGGAACCAGCCCCTGGCCAAGTGCTGCCCTGAATTGTCACATCACAACCTCATCTGCAAGGACAAAGTCAGCTTTGCTTCCCAGCCTCCTCTAGCACCGCTCCTCCAGCTGGCATCTGACATTGAAAAAAGAACCTGAGCCCTGTGATCCCTCAGCTTTTATATTGAGCCAGATTCAGGTGGGATGGAGTACTCTGTTAGTCAGCTTTGGGTCACCTCTCCTGTCCGCTCCTCCCCAAAGGTGCCACTCCCTCTACGCTTCTCCCTTCCAACCCTCCGTGCCCTGCCATGTTTAACCCACCACAGTTATCCTTCCCAGCTCTCCTGCTACCAACAGTGATAACCAGGTGAGATTCCTCAAGGGTTCCCACAACTTGGCATCATCCACAATGGAGGTGAAAGTGTGTTTTCTCCCATCATACAGAGAGATAATAGAAATGCTCCATAGTAGTTGTCAAGGGCTGGTCTTAGATGGATTCCACTAGTAATTGGCTTCCAGGAGGACTTTGTACCACAGATGAGGTCTCTCCCTCATTAATGAGCCAGCTTCCCACCCACCACATCGTCCACTTCTTCAGCCCGGCTGTCAACAACCTGGCTATCGGGAGACTACAGAAGACCATGTCAAAGGCCTTACTAAAGTCCAGGTACACAACATTCCCTTCTTTACCCTCCCACGTGTCTTCCGCGATCCCTTCCGTACCCTTCAAGTGCCTGCAGATGGCTGCAGGAGGACTTGTCATATCCCCTTCCCTGGTGAGGCTGGCCAGTCTGTAATTGTCCCAATCCTCCCTCATGCTTTTTTGATAACTGGTTTCATGTCTGCCTTTTCCAAGGCCCCAGGAACCTCTCTGATGGCTCTGGCCTTTCCAAGGTGTTGGAGAGAGGTCTCACAATGGCACTGGCCAGCCTTCTCCATCTCCATGACTCCAAAAGCCTTCTCACTATGACACACTGCCAGAGCAGTGCCCAGGACACAATCCTACCTGTCCAGGCCCTCAGGGCCGCTTCAGAAGAGAACCAGAAGTGATTTCTTCCTACAAGCCCACGACTCCAATGGGATCTCTCTGCAGCTGACAGCTTTCCTAAGCTGTTTTTGTCAGTTCCTCCCAACCCCCAATCCTTTCTTCTCCTCACGCTGTAGACGAGAGGACTGAGCAAGGGTGAGGTGCGTGTTGAAACAGGGCTTTGTTTAACTCTCTCAGGAGGGCTGTTCTGGGCATCCCACTGACAGTGAGGAGGGTACCGTAGAAGGGAGTGGCTCCAGGGAGGGAAGAGGAGCTGGTGGAGAAGGCCTTCTGCCTGCCCATGCTGGGCAGGAGAGCTGCCCCCGAGTGCAGCTCTGCTGCACGCACAGGATTCCAGCATGAACAGGAAGAGGAAGAATGGGTCTAAAAAGCAGGTTGTGAAAGCAAAGTCCATGAGTGTCATACCCCACGGCATGAGGAATGGACACAGGGACCTTGGGTCAAGGAAGCCCATCCCAGTGCTGCATTCAGGGGGTTTCCCAGGGCATGTTACTCTCCAAGTGAAGTGACCTCCAGACACTGTCTGTCCCAAAGGACTTCATGGAACCCTCAGGAAGAGCCCACGGCCTTTGTTAATGTGAGCACACGCACATTATGCTCAGACCTGTGGTTGTTACTAGCCAGGTGTGTGACCATTGCCCTGTGGCAGCTTCCCTGGGGTGTCCAGCACACACAGGACCTGACAAGAACCTGCTCTGCTGGTCCTTCATGTCTTTCCCAGGAGCCCTGGCTGAGCAAGGGAGATGCTGCTTGTCCCCACCCTGCACACTTTACACAATTAAGTTCTACGCTGGTGTTGTCTTTGTGGGGAACTTTCCTGGGCATGTTCTCGACAGCAACTCTCAGAGACGACCATCTAAAGGTCTTTTTGCCTGAAGACCTTCAGGCTCTGCCCTGAGGACATTCCCTGCTGTGATGGAGGTGTTGTTAGGGAGGCCAGCTCTGTCAGAGAACTGACCCGTCCCTGCCCCTGCCTGTGCTCACAGGGCTGCCACACCACAGCAGTGGGAGAGAGCTGCCCGAGCAATCAGGCCTTCCAACAGCACAAGGGATCAGAATGGAGAATGTGGAAATGGGAAGAGAGCAGCTCTGAGAAGACGAAGGCTGGTTCTCCCTCCTCCTCTTCCCTCTCCTCTGTCCTGTTCTTTCCCCTCCACCTCTGCACACAGGCATGCCCTGCAGCTCCAGAGAGGGCTTCAAAGGAAGGATCTTGAGCAAACAAGTCACTGGAAGGTGCTTTATTTCTTTTTTTTTTAAATACACAGAGAGCACGGGGCCTCATTTACAGAGACTGTGGGACTCACAAATTTGGAAAGATGCATAATTAGAAACAGTACAAATGACAATATTTCTTTGTAGACAACTTTATATGAAGCAAACAAAAAAAAAGAAAAAACCAAAACATAACAAAACAACCAAAACCCAAACCCCAAACCAAAACCCAACATTACAATAACTTTGCCTGCCAAGATGAGATGGGCTTGGCCAGCAATGAGTTACATCATGAGAGATTTGAAGAAGATGACAGTTTATTGCTTCTGAAAATCATCTGGTCATCAGTTTCCACAATGCATCCCTGAGCTCCTGATTCCTCATGCTGTAGATAAGGGGGTTCACTGCTGGAGGCACCACTGAGTACAGCACAGCCACCACCAGGTCCAGGGATGGGGAGGAGATAGAAGAGGGCTTCAGGTAGGCAAACATCCCAGTGCTGAGAAACAGGGAGACCACAGCCAGGTGAGGGAGGCACGTGGAAAAGGCTTTGTGCCGTCCCTGCTCAGAGGGGATCCTCAGCACGGCCCTGAAGATCTGCACATAGGACAGCACGATGAACACAAAACAACTGAAGATTAAACAGGCACTGAGCACAAGAAGCCCAACTTCCCTGAGGTAGGAGTGTGAGCAGGAGAGCTTGAGGATCTGGGGGATCTCACAGAAGAACTGGTCCACAGCATTGCCCTGGCAGAGGGGCAGGGAAAATGTACTGGCTGTGTGCAGCAGAGCATAGAGAAACCCACTGCCCCAGGCAGCTGCTGCCATGTGGACACAAGCTCTGCTGCCCAGGAGGGTCCCGTAGTGCAGGGGTTTGCAGATGGCCACATAGCGGTCGTAGGACATGATGGTGAGAAGAAAATACTCTGCTGAAATGAAAAAGACTAACAGAAAGACCTGGGCAGCACATCCTGCATAGGAGATGGCCCTGGTGTCCCAGAGGGAATTGGCCATGGATTTTGGGACAGTGGTGGAGATGGAGCCCAGGTCAAGAACAGAGAGGCTGAGGAGGAAGAAGTACATGGGGGTGTGGAGGTGGTGCTCACAGGCGATGGCGGTGATGATGAGGCCGTTGGCCAGGAGGGCAGCCAGGTAGATGCCCAGGAAGAGCCCGAAGTGCAAGAGCTGCAGCTTCCGTGTGTCTGCGAATGCCAGGAGGAGGAACTGGGTGATGGAGCTGCTGTTGGACATCTGCTGCCTCTGGGCTTAGGGGGCTGTCCAAGAGGGAAAAGACAGTGACAAGTTAGAAGAGACTCACCTGAGCAAAACCTGATGCATTTTCCACAGAAATCCTACAGAACCCTCCTCTCCTCTGGAAGAGGAAGACCTTGGTAGGTCCCTTTCATGAGCTCTGGTTGGTGCTGGCTGAGGGTGCTCCAGGGAGCAGGGGGGCTCTGCTGTGTGTTCTGGAGGAGTCAGTCCTGCGCTACAGCAGTGGGTAAATAAGAACTTGGGGTGATCTCAGATTAAATCCATTTGTGACACCAAAGAGCTTGTCAGCATCGATCACTCCCAATTCACCCGACCGCAGAGCACAGTTGAGGGGATTTTGTTTTGCGTATTTTGTTCTAGTTGCCCCACCAAACCTGAGGAGTGTTTTTGGCACTGACATTTCTGCTGCAGCTCAAGGGCAATCTTGTGGGTGCTGAGAGGCAAAGAGACAGTGTCTTTTGGCAGACTGAGGACAGCCCCTCTGTCCATCAACCCTGGTCTCAGCTGCCCTGTGCCGGCAGCACTTTGAGCTGGGGGACGACTGCCCACAGACGTTCCACAGAGAAGGAACTGGGCACTGCAGGGAGCAGAGGAATCCAGTTTCCAAGTGCAGATCTCCAAACTCCTCGCGCTGTCTCATTGTACCTGAGGAGGATCTCAGCTCTGCCCTCCCAGCCAGGGGCTCAGTGGGCTCATTGCAGCTGCCTGTGCATAGCCACCCAGCAGCATTGCCATGGCCTTATCCCTGAGGTGTCTTCTCCATGGGGCTCCTTGGTAACACAGGGATGCAACAGGAGAGCCGTGCCCTTGTGGAGGGCAGCCTGCCACCCAGCAGGACTCTGCAGGGAAAGAAGCAAGTGCCTTGAAAGTGCACTGAAGTGAGAGTCATCTCATTTGTTTCACTGGGAGCATCGGGATCGGGAGGGGATTGGCACACTGTACTCCCATGCACAAATCTCTATGGCAAGACCCCCAGGTTTGGTCTCTGAAGTGCATTTGAGTCCCACCGCCCCATCCCAGTCCAGTACTAAGAACAAGAGTAGCAAGGATGGGAGGGGGAAAATAGACACATGCCACAGTGCTGCTGCCGATGGAGGTGGGACAGGGGCAGACAGTAGGTTACTTGATAAATTCTCCTCTTCCAGGGTAAGGCCACTGAGGAGACTGAGTCCCCATGGCTCTAAGTGCAGAGGCTATGCTACGTGGGAGAAAAGACCAAGGGTTTTCTCCAGGGAAGGCTTCTGCACTGCAGGGGATGGCAGGGAGGTGCCTGAATCCCCCCTGCCGTGGTGTTTCTGAGAGCAGCTCCCTCTCCTTCCCTGACCATGTCTCTGCTGCCTGGAGCTGCCCCTGCCAGGAGCTGCTTCTCTGGGCCCAGGTCTCCTCCCTCTCACTGCTCCCACAGCCCATCCCACCCGCTGGGGGCTCAGCTCTGCCCTGCAGACCCCTCCTGGCAGCCAGGGCCACTGCCCAGGGCCATCTCCCTCTTGGTGGCTCCTAAGGAGGACATGAGAGAAAGCCTGATGCTGGAAGCAAAGGTGCTGCTGGTGCTGTGTGGAGGGAGAGGAGGGGCTGAAGGCACTTTGTGAGGTTTCTGGCAGATGTGCTGATCCCTCAGTGGAACAGTGACAGCTCCTTTCCCTCAGGAGACAGCTGAGAGCACAGACCCTGCAATGTCTTCATCTTCCAGGCAGCCCCTGCCTTGACTTTCCTCTGCAAATGCTGCCTCTGCCAGTGTTCTGGGGGTGATCTGCAGCTGTGGGCAGCCCTGACCCACACAGCACACTCTCTGAAAACAGCAAAAGAACCCTGCCCTGAGGGGAGTCTCTCATTTTACCCACAGCTTCTCCCCACAGAAGTTCGGTGGGGAACTCCTTGGGCAGGCTGAGAGCTGAGCCTGGCAAGCAGCAGAGTCCCTGCCCCGGCACACAGACCCCTGGGCTGCAGGGACCCTGCTCTCAAGGACAGCCCTGGGCACCCCTGCCTGCACACCCACCTGCCTTCAAAACCCTGCCACAGTCCCTCGCAGAAGGCAGCCGTCCTTCATTGTCACTGTGACGGTGCAGCAGGGCATCCCTGCTCTGAAGCACGTCCTCCTTCTCCACACCAGAGAAGCCAGGAGAGCCATCCTGACAGCTCCTCTCAGCCAGCCCGAGAACATCCCTCCAGGAGACTCCCCTGCCTTGCCCTCCAGCCAGAGACTTACTGTGTCAACAGGTGTGAAGATTTCCCCAGGAACAAGCTCAGAACTCTCCTCCCACTCCCGACTGCCTTTATCCTCTCTGTGCCTGGCTCCTCTCGGGTGCCTGCAGGCAGTGCCCTCAGCCCTGCTGCGCTTGGCAGAGGAGCTGCTCCTGGGCAGAGCTGTCTCTCTGCAGCGCTGCCCGCTTGCCATGAGCTCCCTCCATGCCAGGAGCTCAGCCCAGCTCAGCAGCAGAGGACCAGCCCAAGGCAGCCCTTTCTCTGCCCCCTCGGGGCTCCCTCCAGGTGTCCCTGGGGCTCCAGGGGAACCTGCTGGGAAACAGGATGAAGTCATCACTGATGTTCCCTCCCTCAGCTGGGCAGAGACACTTCTTTCCAGAACTTTTAATTCTCCTCTCAAAGTTACATCGAAATATCACCTTTTTTGCTCTTATTATTAGATATCTGCAAGCTCTGCTGGAGCCTTTCATAGAGACAGGGCAACGTCTCAGGGATCATGAATGAACCTGGTGGGAAAGTCCTTTGGCCAAGTGAAATGACAGCTGTTGCCTAAAGAAGGGCCAAAAGAATCTTCTCCTCTTTGTGTTCATGGCAGTTTTTAGAGGAATTCATATGTACCACTGCTGCCCTGGGCCATAGGGAGAGCTTGGTCTCTCTCTTTTCCATCAGCTCAATTTACCAAATCTCCAGTGACTCTAATGGCATCACAGAGAGTGCAACTGGGTCTCTCTTCCCTTGACTGGTGCCTTCAGTCAGAGGCATCAGTCATCAGGTGTCATCAGAGAGGCGAGGTCTGTCCCTTCTCCACACAATAGCTGCAGGCATTGCATGGACATGGAGCACGTCACATGGGGATCTTTACTCACTGCCTTGATGATACAATCAAAGAAAAGACCAATAATTTTCACAGTGTGCCAGGATACATCTTGCCTTAGAGGTCAACATCCTCCAGATCCAGCAGTGGTCCATATCAAAACTCAACTGCAACTCAAATAGGAATTCCAGGGCACCAAGATGAGCTTTAGGTAATTCAGAAATAGTTAAAGAAGAAAAGGGAATAATGTAGGTCCACTGCTGAATTTAGTAGGAGTAGGACTAGATCTGAGATATTCAATGTCCTCTCTGCCTCAGTTACCAGCAGTGAGGTCTCCCAGGCCTTGGTGCTTTGAGGCAGGACTCTGGAGGAGAACAACCAGCGGTGGATGGGGAACAAGCCAAGGGTTACTTGAGCAAACTCCACCCTTACGAGTCCATGGGTCCAGCGGTTTGCATCCAGGGGTGCTGAGAGAGTGATTTTTCACGAGGAAGTGTTGATCTGTTATGATCCCAGTAAGAAAGGCACTCCGACACCATAATATATATTTTGAAATGCGGTTCATGTTTTCTAGCACTCTAAGGAGAATACCACACAAGCAATCCTATGATGTTTTAGATGATGGGAACCCCAGGAGGTGCAGCATTAAATGGGCCTTTGATCTTAGTACAGGACACCATGCAGACCCCATCCATAGAAGACAGTCTCCTGTTTTGCTCATTCAAGGTACTGTAGGGTTTTCTTACAAGGAGCAACACTATTCACCATCTCTACACTCAAACAGAAAGGAAGTTTCCATGAGAACTTCCTGCTGCAGGGTGGCATACAGGCAAGGCCACGCAGGAGGCGGAACGTCCAGTAGAGAGTGGGACCTGTCTGCAGGCTCCTGTGTGACAACACGCTGCTGAGGTTGTCCTGCAGCCAAGGGACCTGTGCAGCACAGCACAGGTGTGAAGGCCACGCTGTACGTGCAGCACAGCCCAGCCCAGCACAAACTGCTCGATGGACAATGGTTCTTCTGGTCAGGATCAGTGCTCAGGTTTCCCTGTGAGGAGTCTGTGCTCCACCCTGGTGCCACAGCTGAGCTGCTGCTGCCCAATTGTGTCCTTCCAGGGGGATCCCGGTGTCTTGTCCCAGCCCTGTGATGGTTTTGGATTCAATGAGATGTGGTGGGACAGCTTGCTGGGCTGTGGTGCTGCAATGGAAGGATATGGACTCTGCTGGAAGGACTGGCAGGGAGGATGAGGATGGCGGGATGCTGCCTGTGTGAAGGAGCAGCTCAGATGTATGGAGCTCCTCTATGAGATGGGCAATAGGGTGAGTTAGCTTGTGTGAGTGAGGATGAGAGGAGAAGCCAGTAAGGGTGACACTGTCTTGGCAGTTATAAACTACTTGATTAGGCACAATAGACAGAACAAGTCTTATGACAGGAACTCGAAGAAGTCTCCAGGTTGACGAGCAGGTTCCTACGGGGAACAGCAATTGCCCAGGCATTCACTGGCCAGGCAAAGAAACAAGGTGCCAGCAGCCTGGAGCATCTTGAGATGACTTCTTAGCAGAGCTGCCTGGTGGGCCAGGAAGGGTGATGCTCACCTAGGCCTGGTCCTGGCCAACAAGGAAGAGCTGGTCGGGGATGTGATAACAAGTGTCAGCCTTGCTGTAGCGACCAGGAAATAGCAGGGTCCCAGATGCCAAAGAGGGGTGAGGAAGGCCAGCAGAGGAACACACATGGGTGGCTCCAGAGGAGAAGACTTTGATGTACTCTGGGGACTGATACAAACGGTGCCATGGCAAGGAGTTTTGAAGGGTGAAGGAGCTCAGGAAATCCTATAGGCATTACAGGACGGCCTCCTCCAAGCACAAGAATGATGTCTTGGAATACCATGAAGAGAAACACTCATCTCGGGAGGCTGCTGGTATAAACTGACTGGGCTGCAGGGCAAAAAGGCAGCACACAGGAGGTGGAAGAGGGGAAGCTGCAGAGGAGGCATTTAGAAACCTGGCCCCAAGATGGGGGGAGGATGCCAAAGCCAAATCTCCCAGAGGCTTGAGAGTTGCAGGGATGGGGAGAGGAAGCAAAATGAGCTGGTAGAGGCTCAGAGGGTCATGTGGAATGAGTCACACTCTTCCTGGAGGCCTGTAACAAGTGGGCAATGCAGAGGTTTGCATGTTGACTGTGTGCCTCAGCCTAGGAGATGGGGATTCCCCCTGCTGGGGGGTGGCTGTGCCAGTCCATCCACATGGGTCTAGATGGGGCAGACTCTACTTGAAGACATTTCTGTTACCCAAATGCATTTGGATTATTGCAGAACTGACTCTTCAAAATCAGGCATTTAATTAACTTGTTTGCTTTCCTTGGACATCTTTTCACTTTGACTGCACTCCTGAAATCTGTCTAATGAGCCATAGAAGGATTGAAGACTAAAGGAAACTTATGCCCAGATGTGGCTCCTTCGTGTGTTCTGTGTGGTAATGAGCCCTCCGGTGCCGAGTTCCTGAACTGCAGATCCTGAAAGATTGACCAAGCCTCTAGAGAAGTAATAGAAACAAACCTCCAGGTTTCTGAGGGTGTTATCAGACCCTGCTGAAGTCCCGCACTGAAAGACCATGGAGGGAATGAGCAGACAAAGTTTTTTTTGCCATGGTCTGGTGAAGCAGGAAGCCAGAGACACTTGATAGAGCAGAAAACTTAAATGTGGAGATCACTGTGAAAGGCCTTGATGTGCTTCACCAAGCAGGATGGCCAAGCTCAGACCCCCATAGCCTGCAGAGGGGGCTCCTTTGCCTCTTGGGATGCTCTGGGCTCTTCCTGAGGGCAAGGTGACATGGGAGTGTGTGATGGCAGGTGCAGGTCAGCAGTAGGAACCTCCCAGGCTCTGTGGAGGTTGGGTGAGGGGCAACGAGTTGCTGGAGCTGTAAGTACTCGGTGATCTCATGGGGCTCAGTGGCAGAGACAGAAGCCATAGCTGAGCAGACAAGGGTCTCCATTCTGCTGGGATGTCAAAGCCCCACCAAGGCCCTTGGCCATCCCCACCACAGCTACACTGTCCTGTGCCTCTGTCTGCTTCCTTGCTTCCAACACCAAGCTGTGGGTTTCTGAGGATTTGCCAATGCCTCTGAGATCCCCACAACCCATCCCATTTCTTCCAAAGCCTTGCTAATGCTCACTTATTGCACAAGGTTTCCAAGACCCAGAGTTGCTGGAATCCTCTATGTAGCTCCACATCCCAGCACCAAACAGCACATCCTCCTTCTTCTTCTGCCTCAGAATCAAAACTCAACTTAGCTCACTTTTGCATGACACCCCCTGGTATTTCCTTTCTTCTTTCTGCCTTTAAGGCACTCACTGCTGCACCTACACTGCTCTCTCCCTGTGCAAGCAAGGTGGGCTCATTGGGCAGAGCTACCCCAAGCAGTGGGCATTCCCCATTTGCCAGGCTGAGGCATGCACACAAGCTGGAAACAGCCGTTCTCATCCCTGGTTTGCACAGGAGAGCCCTCCTTCCTGCCACCTTCCCAGGACAATCCTCTTCCTCAACCTCCAAACACAGACATCAGCCCTTTTCCATTGCTGGTTTTAGACATGGTTTTAAGGATTCACTAAAGCCATCGGCTGTCCCCTTGTTTCTCACTGACATCCTCCAATTCTCTCTCCCACACGGCCAGTCACTGCTGTTCGCAGCCACTCAGTCTTCAGAAGAGGCCTTGAGCATTTTGGATCTTCCAGGTGGTTTTTATGATGTTCCTCACCTTCTCCAGAGCGCATGGTGAGCTTTCCGGGACATAACAGGGCCTTTTTGACCATCTCTTTGGGAATGGTTGGCTTTTTATGACCATCTGTGCAGAAAGAGGAGTAGCAGAAAAGCATCAAATATATCCAAACGGATGCCGAGTGAAGTGCCAGGAAGAACCAGGTGATCTTCCCCCCTGCCTGTGGCTTCCTGGTGAGGAATCTGTCCTGAGAAGGGGATCCAGCCTCTGCCACTCTCCAGAGAAGGCAGCAGTGTCCATGCCACCTGGGGACACAAAGGATGACCTTTGCAAGACCACCCTTCATCTGAACCACTTCAGATCCTTGTGGACTTGGGTGCCATGCTCTATATTGCAAATATTCATTCCATTGGCATTGGCCGGAGGGGCTACCACAGATGTGGACTGCTCCAGTGCAGACATTTATATTTCGGCAGATGAATGCTTCTGTTGCTGTAGTAGTCACTGATGTTCTTAGGGAAATCACACAAACACTTGAGGGATAATGGAAGCATTACCACCTTAGTGGCCCTCCCTCCAGTGAGCTGGTTCCTGTTTGCCCTTGTCTCACTGTCCCTGGGCAGGGTGTGGTGTAAAAGGTGCCAAGCAGAGCAGGAGAATCACTTCTCCTGGCTGTGCTCCTGCTCATACAGCCCTGGATGCTGTTGGACGCCTTGATCCTGGCTTGTCTTTTGCCTAATAAAACTGAAGGAGCCCCCGGGCCATTTCCACAGAGCTGCTGCCCAGCCACGCAGCCCCTGGCCTCTGTCCCTGCAGCCTGTCATTCCCCTCTTCAGGCCTTGGCTCTTTTGAGAAGATGTATGCAAGGGTCACTCTTTCCTTTCTCCAGTCATGATGGCCTTCCAAAATGGATCAGAGCAGCCCTGCTCTGACATCAGCCTGATCTCTCAACATCCTTGGATTCATCCCAACTTGTCCAATGGCCTACCAAGTACTGACCAATCACTGCTGGATTTCACGTGGTGTCCTTCGCCTTGCTGGTGAAGACTGAGGCCAAGAGTATCTCACACCTACCCACAGCTACATTTAGCAAATTCAACAGTGGCCACACAAGATCTTTGTTTCTTCTTTAACTGTTCCTGAAGGAGGAACATCTCATCCTTGTTCCCTTGAACTCCTTTGCACGTGTTGTAGTTCTGCGTGAGCTCAGGCTTTTCTAAATCCAACTGTACTTCTGAATTCCTCCTTTTTATTTTAATCCTTGCATCCACCTCTTGCATGTTTTCTTTTTTTCCATGGAGTTTCCCCATCACTTTCCTGTTTCCCCATGTCTGGGCTGCAGCACCTCAGCTGTGGCACATTTGGGCTGAGAGTACATTTGCCAAAGGGAAACCTGCCCCAAGACCTCAAGTGTGCAAAGGCTTTGCTTCAGAGCTGGAGTGGATGGCAGATAGTCATGTGAAGAAGAAATTAGGTCCACTCAAAGAGATATAACCCTGCTTTCCAAAGGGCCAGAGAGAAACAGAGCTCAGCAGTCAGTCTGAGCAGGAGAGGGCTTTGCTGCCTGTTGTGTCTCTGCAGCCCTGAGGGCCTGTGCTGGAGGTGAAGCTGATCTCAGGAAGGAAGAGATGATGTTGGCAATGTCCATGGCGTAAACATCCTGTGATTGAGGCCCACTGTGAAGATCATTGGCCTGATCCATGATTGTATCATCAAGGGGATGGTTAGACACTGGAGGAGAGAAGAACCAGGAGAGTGTGAGAGTGAAGGATCGCGTGTGGAGCCCCTGGTGTGATGTGCTTGGTATTCATGCCCTGCCCGGCATCTACCATAAAGAGAAGGGACAGCCCTTGCATCACTGCAGTGGTGGGATTCAGTCAGTGGCCCAAAGGCAGCACCTCTGTCTGAGATGCCCTGGGGGATGCCTGTCCCACAGCTAGTCTGGATGGGGATGGGGTTCCTGTACAGGACCTGTGCTGTCCATGTCAGCTGCAGGCAGTTGTGCTGGAGAGCCCTGGCACCTCCCCTAGCACCACAGGCCTGAATGTGTCAATTAAATGAAGATTCAGATGCCCTGAGTTAGGTTGGGCAATGAAGGGTTGCACATGAGACTGCTGCTGGAATGGGAGAGACTCAGCTGTCCCTGTGCCACATGACTCCATTTGGTCAGCTGAATCCCTCTATGGGCTGCCCTGGACATAAGGAAGAGTTACAGGTTCACTTGTCTTACGTGTGGGCACCTTCTGTCATTGAAGTTGGCCAAAGGAATTTCCCAGCAGCCTCCAAGAAGATGCCCCCAGATGTCATCCTGTCTCTATGAATTGCTCCACTAGAGCTAGAGCTTGCAGTGACCAGCATGCATCTTGGTCACCTCTGGCACCAAATAGATCACCGGTTATCTGTACCTGAACATATTCCTCTGGCCCAGCCCATACGTTCATTAGCAAGGGAGCTGAGACAAGGAGCTCACGTGCAGGATCCTATTTTGGGCACATCTGAATGGAGGCAAGAGGAATCCCACCTCCTGTGTGTTTGTGGTGTGCCTGGGATGGAGCTAACTCCTCTTTTAGTCCAGAGGACTACAAAGCCAGGATGAGGACCCTCCATTGACTCAGATGAATCCATTCCCTCAGAAGAGGTAAAGGAGATTCCTCCCTGGCATTGTCTAGGTGCTAGGTGTCCTGTCTAATATTAAAAAGGAAAAGCTATTTTTTGACCTCAATATGTCTCTGATTGAGAAATGCAAATGTTGGAACAAAAGGTCTTTTTGTAATGGGAGAAATAACACTGCAGGAAAGTGCCTCTGCCCATCCGAGAGAGCGAAAATAAGTGGTTACTTCAGCAGGTTCCCCTGGAGCCCCAGGGACACCTGGAGGGAGCCCCGAGGGGGCAGAGAAAGGGCTGCCTTGGGCTGGTCCTCTGCTGCTGAGCTGGGCTGGGCTCCTGGCATGGAGGGAGCTCATGGCAAGCGGGCAGCGCTGCAGAGAGACAGCTCTGCCCAGGAGCAGCTCCTCTGCCAAGCGCAGCAGGGCTGAGGGCACTGCCTGCAGGCACCCGAGAGGAGCCAGGCACAGAGAGGATAAAGGCAGTCGGGAGTGGGAGGAGAGTTCTGAGCTTGTTCCTGGGGAAATCTTCACACCTCTTGACACAGTAAGTCTCTGGCTGGAGGGCAAGGCAGGGGAGTCTCCTGGAGGGATGTTCCAGGGCTGGCTGAGAGGAGCTGTCAGGATGGCTCTCCTGGCTTCTCTGGTGTGGAGAAGGAGGACGTGCTTCAGAGCAGGGATGCCCTGCTGCACCATCGCAGCGACAATGAAGGGACTGCTGCCTTCTCCGAGGGACTGTGGCCAGGGTTTTGAAGACAGGTGGGTGTGCAGGCAGGGGTGCCCAGGGCTGTCCTTGAGAGCAGGGTCCCTGCAGCCCAGGGGTCTGTGTGCCGGGGCAGGGACTCTGCTGCTTGCCAGGCTCAGCTCTCAGCCTGCCCAAGGAGTTCCCCGCCGAACTTCTGTGGGGAGAAGCTGTGGGTAAAATGAGAGACTCCCCTCAGGGCAGGGTCCTTTTGCTCTTTTCAGAGAGTGTGCTGTGTGGGTCAGGGCTGCCCACAGCTGCAGATCACCCCCAGAACACTGGCAGAGGCAGCATTTGCAGAGGAAAGACAAGACAGGGGCTGCCTGGAAGATGAAGACATTGCAGGGTCTGTGCTCTCAGCTGTCTCCTGAGGGAAAGGAGCTGTCACTGTTACACTGAGGGATCAGCACATCTGCCAGAAACCTCACAAAGTGCCTTCAGCCCGCTCCTCTCCCTCCACACAGCACCAGCAGCACCTTTGCTTCCAGCATCGCATCGGGCTTTCTCTCATGTCCTCCTTAGGAGCCACCAAGAGGGAGATGGCCCTGGGCAGTGCCCTGCTGCCAGGAGGGGTCTGCAGGGCAGAGCTGAGCCCCCAGCGGGTGGGATGGGCTGTGGGAGCAGTGAGAGGGAGGAGACCTGGGCCCAGAGAAGCAGCTCCTGGCAGGGGCAGCTCCAGGCAGCAGAGACATGGTCAGGGAAGGAGAGGGAGCTGCTCTCAGAAACACCACGGCAGGGGGGATTCAGGCACCTCCCTGCCATCCCCTGCAGTGCAGAAGCCTTCCCTGCAGAAAACCCTTGGTCTTTTCTCCCACGTAGCATAGCCTCTGCACTTAGAGCCATGGGGACTCAGTCTCATCCGTGGCCTTACCCTGGAAGAGGAGAATTTATCAAGTAACCTACTGTCTGCCCCTGTCCCACCTCCATCGGCAGCAGCACTGTGGCATGTGTCTATTTTCCCCCTCCCATCCTTGCTACTCTTGTTCTTAGTACTGGACTGGGATGGGGCGGTGGGACTCAAATGCACTTCAGAGACCAAACCTGGGGGTCTTGCCATAGAGATTTCTGCATGGGAGTACAGTGTGCCAATCCCCTCCCGATCCCGATGCTCCCAGTGAAACAAATGAGATGACTCTCACTTCAGCACACTTTCAAGGCATTTGCTTCTTTCCCTGCAGAGTCCTGCTGGGTGGCAGGCTGCCCTCCACAAGGGCACGGCTCTCCTGTTGCATCCCTGTGTTATCAAGGAGCCCCATGGAGAAGACACCTCAGGGATAAGGCCATGGCAATGCTGCTGGGTGGCTATGCACAGGCAGCTGCAATGAGCCCACTGAGCCCCTGGCTGGGAGGGCAGAGCTGAGATCCTCCTCAGGTACGATGAGACAGTGCGAGGAGTTTGGAGATCTGCACTTGGAAACTGGATTCCTCTGCTCCCTGCAGTGCCCAGTTCCTTCTCTGTGGAACGTCTGTGGGCAGTCGTCCCCCAGCTCAAAGTGCTGCCGGCACAGGGCAGCTGAGACCAGGGTTGATGGACAGAGGGGCTGTCCTCAGTCTGCCAAAAGACACTGTCTCTTTGCCTCTCAGCACCCACAAGATTGCCCTTGAGCTGCAGCAGAAATGTCAGTGCCAAAAACACTCCTCAGGTTTGGTGGGGCAACTAGAACAAAATACGCAAAACAAAATCCCCTCAACTTTGCTCTGTGGTCGGGTGAATTGGGAGTGATCGATGCTGACAAGCTCTTTGGTGTCACAAACGGATTTAATCTGAGATCACCCCAAGTTCTTATTTACCCACTGCTGTAGCGCAGGACTGACTCCTCCAGAACACACAGCAGAGCCCCCTTGCTCCCTGGGGCACCCTCAGCCAGCACCAATCAGAGGTCATGAAAGGGACATACCAAGGTCTTCCTCTTCCAGAGGAGAGCGAAGCGTTCAGTAGGATTTCTATTGAAAATGCATCAGGTTTTGCTCAGACGAGTCTCTTCTAACTTGTCACTGTCTTTTCCCTCTTGGACAGCCACCACAGCCCAGAGGCAGCAGATGTCCAACAGCAGCTCCATCTCCCAGTTCCTCCTCCTGGCATTCGCAGACACACGGGAGCTGCAGCTCCTGCACTTCGGGACTCTTCCTGGGCATCTACCTGGCTGCCCTCCTGGGCAACGGCCTCATCATCACCGCCATCGCCTGTGAGCACCACCTCCACACCCCCATGTACTTCTTCCTCCTCAGCCTCTCTGTTCTTGACCTGGGCTCCATCTCCACCACTGTCCCAAAATCCATGGCCAATTCCCTGTGGGGCACCAGGGCCATCTCCTATGCAGGATGTGCTGCCCAGGTCTTTCTGTTTGTCTTTTTCATTTCAGCAGAGTATTTTCTTCCCACTGTCATGTCCTATGACCGCTATGTGGCCATCTGCAAACCCCTGCACTACGGGACCCTCCTGGGCAGCAGAGCTTGTGTCCACATGGCAGCAGCTGCCTGGGGCAGTGGGTTTCTCCATGCTCTGCTGCACACGGCCAGTACATTTTCCCTGCCCCTCTGCCAGGGCAATGCTGTGGACCAGTTCTTCTGTGAAATCCCCCAGATCCTCAAGCTCTCCTGCTCACACTCAGACTCCCTCAGAGAAGG